>JAJLRJ010000002.1:57923751-58513751 GCA_024195265.1 Dendrophyllia cribrosa
ACTGCCCAAATATGGTAAAAAAGTTATCGATATATGTTATGTCCACATGACGTATAACCAGCGATGGCGGTAAATTTGGTATTTTGAAGAAAAGTGAAAATGACTGCTGCCTGCAATTTCATGTTTTTGGGCGAAAAAGTGCGTGAACTATTAGTTAAAAAAGGGAAAAGAAAGAAAAAAAGAGAAGAAAAGAAAAGAGAAAAAATATTGTTCACATGATTGGTCAGGACAAAAAAGGCGCGAAATTTTCGCGTTGTCGCGGTCGCAGTGTTTCTTGGCGTAGCTGAATGAAAGCTGGTTCAAAGTTTAACCGCTCGACAAGGAGTGAATGAAGGAGCACAATTTTCGTAAAATTCCTTTGGTAATCACCTCTGGAATATGATATAGACTTGATGCTTTCTCAGAAAAGTTTCTGATCTCGTCATTACGGCTGTAGGAGCTAAAAAACGAGCAAGTTTGAAAACAACATTGATCGACTCAGCTTGTACTTCGATGTTTGAAAATTTGGTGCTGATGGAAGGGAATAAAAAGCCAAATCAACTACAGGTACGATGTTTTAACCGTTTCTTGTATCCTTTAGCTGTGAATTTTTGTATGCTGCAGTTCTTTCCGACTTTTCGCCGCTATGTTTAGGTTCGTAGCCGTGTGTTTGTTCAATTTGTTTTGATTCTGAATTGAACTTTTTAAGATACGAAACACTTGTAACTAAGACATTCTATGCCATTTTACTGTGTTTTAATTCTTGTAGTCACTACTCTGTCCCGTTCTTTGAGTAGACGAAAGCTCTTCGTAGAAACTCTCAACTGATTGTGTACGCTTAATTAATTTTAGCTTGGCAAAAGTTTCGGGATTCGCTGTTTGTTGTTTAAGAAATGGTCCGAGGTAAAACATTGTTAGCCTTTTTACTTAATGAAAGGTTGTATATCTCAATGATTTTTTTCTCGAAACTGTGATTTGTTATCAATGTGTTGAATTATAAAACAATTATAGTGTTCAAGTTTGCGCAATATTGACAAAGGCGCCACTTTCATTCCTGAACTGTGTGATGTTGCAAGTTTCGCGCGTTAAAACATATGTAAGCTTTTTTTAAAATAAAAGGCTTGTCGGCGATATTTTCTCTTCAAACTGTGCTTTGTGTTATCAATGTGTTGAATTATAAAACTATTATAGCGCTCAAGCTTGCGTGATATCGCCTAATTTTAGCCGACTCGGCCTACGGCCTCGTCGGCTAAGTATTAGGCGATATCACGCGCGCTTTCGCGCTATAATAGTTAAATATATAGCTGAATTTTTGAAAAGGTGGTCAACGAAAATTACAGCAATTTCACTACAACTAGCCCAAACAAGGGTTTTTATGACTCCGATCAGCCCGAAAATCACAGAGAGGAGAGAGAAGAGGGAAAGGGAGCGAGGGCGAGAGAAAAAAAGACTAGCAACAGTCTTTAGTTCTTATATTGGGGGTTTTTATAGAGATAGTTTTTGAACGACAAAAAAACAAGGCCAAGCATACTCACGAACGGTAACTTAGGGCGACCCCCTTTTCAAAAATCCAGGTATATATATATATATATATATATATATATATATATATATATATATATATATATATAGACAGTTAAATTGAGAATAGAAATTTCACAACAAAGATTATGAGTGAAAATGTGAATCGCCTTCCAAACGAGAATTGGTTGGTGATCCAAAGATTGAGACAATTTGTTGTCCAACAAGTTGACAAAGAGCCTACATAAATAACGGTTAGGTGTATTAAAGAAACACGTCACTACCTATTCAGAGTAGCTTAAAATACCAGGAGAACATAAACCTGGAGCGAACGCTGTTTTCTCAATCGCTTCGGAAGCCATTTAAATGCTATACTCTGATTGGCTAGGTGATTCTACTTGGACGGTGATTGGTTATAGAGCGGTTTTCAATTGAGTGTCGTAAAACCAAAACCAAAGTAATTACTCTGACCAATCACAGAACTCGCAGACAATCCGATGAACCAATCAGAACTCGAAGCAAATACATGTAGCCGGCGCCAAGCGCGGGAAAACGCGTGCATGCAAGTCACGATTGGTTTTGGTTTTACTTCTGATTGGTTAATAAAGTGGCGCGAGATTTTTTAGCCAATCACAAAGCGTAGCAATGCAAAACCAAAGCAACTGCGAAGTTACTTTTGAAGCTCAACTGAAAACTGCTCCTATTTTTTACATGTGAAAAAAGCTATACGCGAATCTGATTGGACGTCACGCTTTCTTTGCTTGTGAAATATAGGAAATACAGAATTCTATTTGCACCGTTTATTACCTGACAGAACTGTTGTCAGCGTGCTCGATAAAAAAAACTAGAGCATAAATATTTGAAGACAGTCTGACCAACTGAAGACTTGACTTGGTATATTTATTACTCATGCGCATAGCGCAGGTAAGGTTCCGGCTTCGTTTTTCTCCGTCATTTTTTTTTTGGTGTCACATTTGTGCATGCAAATTTATGCACGCATACATTATTACGAACCGGGTCGTCAGGCTACATACAAATTCTACAAAAATGGCTGCCGCGCTCGGCATGTGCTTGGTTTTCAAAACCATAGTTTTGTCTTATCGGAGTAATAACACACATTAAAATATTTAAAATGGAAAGAGAAGGCTTTAAAGAATACTCAGAAGCCGCTGTAGTGGTGAAAAAGGATAACTTAAGCGACGAAATCTTGCTTCGGGGAACTTCATACATTTTTTGAGCTATTTTGAAAAAAATAGCTCATTAGCAGGCGCAAAGGTTGGTTTGTGATGTTAGTATGTTTGTTAGTTTGTTTGTTTGTATGTATGTCTTGGGTTATGTCACACCAATCAGATTGCCTCTTGTATGTACACCGTGTACTATGTCAGCCAATCAAATTTTCGCTTCTAAAATGGTATTACTGAAGGTCAAAGAAGGTCACTTGACATGAATTGAAAATCAGCCATCTTGAATCTCCGCGATTGTTGCCGCAAACACTAAAAGTGTAAAGTTTTGAAAATTTGTTGCTTGGGAACTGTTCTCTAATCCCGACTGGCTTGCTAACCTGGCAATATCAAGGACATTTATTCGGAAATACCGCCTATAATGTGCCCTATGCATGAATGGTAGAATGGTCTGCGGGGGATGAGACGTCCAAAAAATGTGGACTGCGGTTACGTTCATAGGTGAGCTTATACTGAAGTATGAGTATAGTTTTATTGCAAAAACGGCAAGCCGATTTCAAATAATATGATGCGGAACATGAATTGTATGTTTCAAGCCTGGGTTTCAAGAGATTACTATTTAAAATTGGATTTTTTTTTGTCAGACACGCTGTCTGCACGTGAAAATGTTGAACTTTGTCTTAAAAGAAACTTGTCCGTGATGCATGGAGTTCAACAGAGAAAATGTAATGCAATTAATCTACAATTTACAGTATGTAAAACGTTTATCTTTCTTTGAATTAATGTGAGCTGATGTGTAGGTTATTAATTGTATGCCTCAAGCGATTACTATAAGCGAGAAGCGACTGTATTTTGTATGAGCAGTCACGTTGTGTGCACGTGCAAATATTGAACTTTGTCCTTATAGAAACTGGTACGTGATGAAATTCAACATGTTTTCGAGAAAATGTAATGTAATTAATTTATATGGTGCGTTAAAAAACGCCTGTTTAAAAAATATTAGTTGCAATTTACTAGGAAACAAGCAAAATTCATTTTGGATGCGCTAAGTTTCTGCTGGTCGACATTACAGGAAAAGGTGTTTGGTTCCAAATGTTAACCTCAACAATGTTCGTGTAAGTAATTCAATTAGCTTGTGGTTTTGAGTCGAAAACAATTTAATCTAATTAGTTCTGTTTCTATTTGCACGACTTTTTTGTGGAGAATAAAAACAGTTGTTTAAATAATATTAGTTCCAATTTACTAGGAGACTACTTATATTTATTTTTCATGCGTTTAGTTTCTGTGAAAGACTTTTCTGGTTGACATTACAGAAACAGGTGGTTCAAAGAATTTTCGTGTCACTAATTTAATTAGCTTGTGGTTTGGAGTTGAAAACAATTTAATTTAATTAGTTTGCGTTTTCCAGGCCAAAGGAACCTTTTCCACGTGTCTTTTGTGAATAATAAAAGAAACCTTTAAAAAAAGGCTAGATACAAATTTCCAGGAAATAATAAGCCTTCAATTTGGATGCATCAAATTTATGTGCAGGACTTTTCTGGTTGACATTTAATTTAATACACTCATTACTGAAACAAGTTGCTCATTTCACTGGGGCCGTAGTTTCGTCAAAAAATAACTCCGGAAATCCCGTGAAAAAATGCTAGCCGAGAAACGGGACCCAGTTGGTTATCTCGGTATTTTTTTGGTAGTGGGCGGGCCGGAGGATTTGAAAAACGTATATCTGCAAGCGGTTATTTGTGCGAGTTAACTTCCGCTGTTTTGTTACTTTCACCATTCCATATCATTTAGGTAATTTTCAAAATAGCTCATGCACGCAGTGCGTGCCTATGTTATTCAATGCGGGGCTATTTCTTTCGAAGAAGCGGAGATTTAAAGAATTATCAAGCAGCCGAGTGAAGCCCAGGTACTTTACCGTAAAATAAGTTGGACTTTTCGATGGGAATTTATGTTGATATCAATTTGTGATTGACTTTTTGTTTGTGTTCTCATTGGTTGGAGAAATGTTTGCAAAACGCACTCAAATTCAGTCGTAATAATATCCGATATATGTAAACAAAACAATTAAATGCCAAATTTTATAGTTCTAACTACACACGCGTCGCCTCGCTAAAATTAAAAAATAGCCCGGTCGTTTACTGATTTCATTGCTTTTAAAAGCAGTCTTTTCAAATGTAACGGAAAGAAGTCATGGTTTGGGAAATAAAAGATGAGTGTGATTTCATCGGGATCAACAAATTAAATATTCAGAAGTCACTGTTTTGGAAATATTAGACGAGTGTGGATTTGAACAGGAATCAATAAATTAAATATTCACGGCGAGTACTGAAAACGAGTCTTACTTAAGTGTGTCACGCAAAATTTGTTGAGGGTGAAGGGGTACGTGACCCATTTAAAACAAGAGGCTCCAAGCAGCCTTTACTCATGCGCATGCGTAAGAAAGTTTTATGATATATTTTAAACATGATAAGAAGATGTCCGACATGGAGAAAAGTTAATCCTTTCATTCAGTCATCGTTCCTGCAAACCACATTGTTTACTATTGAATGTTTTGGAAATGAAGGCTGTACCACAATGAAGCCAGTGATTCTTCTAAGTCTTATATATACCAAACGTGAACATAGTAATGTATGTAGGGTTGCAGAAGATGCTGTCGTGACACTTAGGTAACGCTCTTTTACCGGAAGTGAGAGTAGCCGGAAGTCACTAAGCAGGAAGTGTAAATGGCAAAGACATGAATTTAAAATATGCGTGCATAAATTTGCATGCAAAATCGTGACACAAAAAATAAAAAGAAAAAAAAGAAAAACGAAGGGCATTTTTTAACTCATTGCGCTTTGCGCATGAGTAATAAACCGTATATCTTTTTTATGCAAGCGCATGAGTACAGGCTACCCTGAGTGTAGCCTCTTGTTACTATATAGTTTCGTACCGCACAACTTGTACGGCACTCATCATATTTATCTGATGAGTGCCGTACAAATTGTGTGGTACGAAACTATATAGTAATAAATATACCAAGTCAAATCTTCAGCTGATCAGACTGTCTTCAAATGTATGTATATATATAATCTCGAATTGTTTATGATTGTTTAATTTAGTTGATCTCTTTCCACAGGAATTAAATTTACCCTTTGGTCACGCCTTCAAATTCAGCAGACATTGGTTCAACAAATATCATAAAAGTGCAGGTTAGAAATTCTTTATTTATTTCGAAGAACATTAGTGAAATCAGTTTACTACGATTGCTCACGGGATTTCTTGAAATTCTTTCCTGTTTCTACTTTGGGGACATATAATATTTGCACATTGTGTGTTGACACAAAAGTACTCTTTGGTCAAAATCATCCTTGCGGGTGGACACACTAATGGCCCGTTTACATGAGTTCAATTCGGTGTCTGGTCATTTTCGTTTTGCTGTTTACATGGTTTCACTGGGATCAGCCATTTTGTTAAAAGCTTTTGTAGAACTTATTTCTTACATTATATTCAATTCCAGGACTAATTTATTGGGGAAAAAATATTTTGTGTCGTTTGCGCTCGGGTGAGATCAACACTACTCACTTCGTCTCGGGCGGGATGTCTTTCGTCCCGGGATTCCGGGATAAAAGCACTCATGGAAACGAATTTGTTTCATCCAGGGCAAGAGAAAATCATTTTCACTTGTCCAGGGACTACACTCACTGATCTCTGGACGAAAGTCAGATCTCAGCTTTCATATAAACGGGTCCTAAAATAACTTTTTTACTTTCTTAAACAGAGACGTTAGATAGCGGAATTCAGCCGCTACAACGCGAGGAAAAGCCTGGTCATCTACATTCTGAGAAAGTTACTACCAGTACAGAAAAACACGAAAAAACCTTGTTTGGAAGCATTCCATTTGCCAATCCATGTAACTTAAACGAATACTCCGCACAAACGCAGCCTCCAATTTCCACTCAAGTCACGGACGAATCTGATGGCGTAGAGGATTCCATCACATTTAAGGCGCAAAAACAGGGGAATAAAGATGAAACTATAACGCCCACAAAAGAGAAAGAAAGTAGCAAAAGTCATCCTTCTGAATTTGTGTTCGTGAGTGCGCCATTTCTAAGTTTGAGCAAAAGCCAGCTGAAAGAAGGGATGCTAATGGATAAACGGTCATGTCAGCCTCATCATGCAGAACTACAACCCGCCCAGTCCAGTCAAGAAAAGGCCATCTTTGACGCCGAGAACAGACACGATGAGCCTGCAAACGCGTTTGTGGTGAACGAAAGCTCTCATAAGAGAGTTAACCTTCAGGAGCCAGTCATAAATATACAGGATAACACGGCTGCAGACGATATTACTTTCAAAAAGTGCTTAAAATCGCCCAATGAAGCAGAGAATCTCGAAAATGCCCACGAGGAGACTACAATTGCCATAACAGCAAACGATGAACGTTATGCAATCAGCACTGTGCAGGCTGTGCATATGAATAGCAATCAGAGTGGTTCTTCGGGTATGTATATAAAGCTTGCACAGCGAAAAACGACGGCAGAACTCATATGGCCAAGTCCTTTTTTCCTCGGAATAACATAACATATAACATACATAACATACTTTATTTAATGTGGATATACACTTAGCTTGAGAGCTAGTTTACAGGTATTCCACTAATAACTAATTAAAACCTAACAACTAAACAACACTAATATCACAATACATCAGATAAAACCACGGATTAAATACTAATTAAAACTATTATTACAATATTACCGCCGCATGAAGTCAAAATGCTAATTAAAACTAATATTACAAATTTACTTATCCCCGAAATTTAACGATCTAATTCTGTTTACTATTTGTCAGCGGTCGCCCTCAAAGCGTATATAAGGATTTAGATCACTCTACTCGCCCTCTTTTCGCGCCAGTCAGCTTCGCATTCTCCGCTCTCTGTCGTCAGTTTAATATTTCCGAAGAAGCCGCTCAAGTTCCTTCTGCAAGTGTGGAGCGTTGACCGTCCCTGCTGTTCTTGTTTCCGCTCAGTCTATTCATCAGAACGCCGTTCCTGGTTCTTCTTCGGAACAACAAAATTTGGAGGCGAATATCTCTTCTTATTTACTGTCATGTTAGTATTATACATTTTGTTTTATTTCATGTTTCCTTCTTTCCTTGCCGCCATGTTTTAAGTTCTCATGCTCGCCATTTGCCTCTAGTAGTTTTGCTTTATTTGTCATTTTCAGTGTTCTTATTATATTTTTTCATGTTTGGTCAAGTCGGCTTTCGTTCTAAGTTTTCGTTGCACGTGGCGGTTCTTTTGCATACTTCTTTCCCTTTGGGTTTTCAAGCGTTTGTTTTAGCATTGTTTTATTTTGTTTGGCGTACTGCGTTTTGTCCTCAGGGATGTGCTTGTGCTTTATGTTTGGCGCATTTTTTCAACTGTTTAGCATGCTAATTTGTACTTGCCATCGGAGCTTTGCAGTACGTTGCTCGTTGTCACACGTTAGAGTTTTTTTTTTTTTTTTTCGCCTTTAAGGCCCTGCAGATTATTGTTTGTTGCAATTTTAGTTGTCTCATGTTATTAATCATTTAGCATGCTGCGTTTGCCATCGGGGCCTTGAAGATGTTTGTTTGTTACACGTTTTAATTGTTTGGTATGCTGCGTTTGCCATCGGGGCTTTGCAGTTGCTTGTTGTGACAAGTTTGAGTTTGTTTAACATGCTGCGTTTGCCATCGGGGTTTTGAAGATGCTTTTTGTCACATTGTTATTATTTAGCATGCTGTGTTTGCCATCGGGGTTTTGCAGATGCTTGTTGTGACAAGTTTGAGTTTGTTTAGCATGCTGCGTTTGCCATCGGGGCTTTGCAGATGCGTTTTTGTCACATTCATGTTATTATTTAGCATGCTGCGTTTACCATCGGGGCTTTGCAGATGCTTTTTGGCACAGTTTTTAATTATTTAGCATGCTGCGTTTGCCATCGGGGCTTTGCAGATGGTTGTTGTGACAAGTTTGAGTTTGTCTAGCATGCTGCGTTTGCCATCGGGGCTTTGCAGATGTTTGTTTGTCACATGTTTTAATTGTCTAGCATGCTGTGTTTGCCATCGGGGCTTTGCAGATGCTTGTAACAAGTTTGAGTTTGTTTAGCATGCTGCGTTTGCCATCGGGGCTTTGCAGATGCTTTTTGTCACAGTTCTTAGCATGCTGCGTTTACCATCGGCCGGGGCTTTGCAGATGCTTGTTGTGACAAGTTTGAGTTTGTTTAGCATGCTGCGTTTGCCATTGGGGTTTTGCAGATGCTTTTTGTCACATTTGTTATTATTTAGCATGCTGCGTTTGCCATCGGGGTTTTGCAGATGTTCGTTTGTCACATGTTTTAATTGTCTAGCATGCTGTCTTTGCCATCGGGGCTTTGCAGATGCTTGTTGTGACAAGTTTGAGTTTGTTTAGCATGCTGCGTTTGCCATCGGGGTTTTGCAGATGCTTTTTCAGTGTCACATGTGTTATTATTTAGCATGCTGTGTTTGCCATCGGGGCTTTGCAGATGCTTGTTGTGACAAGTTTGAGTTTGTTTAGCATGCTGCGTTTGCCATCGGGGCTTTGCAGATAATTGTTGTGATTGTCTAGCATGCTGCCTTTGCCATCGGGGTTTTGCAAATGCTTTTCGTCACATTTGTTATTATTTAGCATGCTGCGTTTGCCATCGGAGCTTTGAAGATGTTTGTTGTGACAAGTTTGAGTTTGTTTAGCATGCTGCGTTTGCCATCGGGGTTTTGCAGATGCTTTTTGTCACATTTGTTATCATTTAGCATGCTGCGTTTGCCATCGGGGCTTTGCGGATGTTTGTTTGTCACATGTTTTATTTGTCTGGCATGCTGTGTTTGCCATCGGTGCTTTGCAGATGCTTGTTGTGACAAGTTTGAGTTTGTTTAGCATGCTGCGTTTGCCATCGGGGTTTGCAGATGCCTTTTTGTCACATTTTTTAATTATTTAGCATGCTGCGTTTGCCTTCAGGGTTTTGCAGATGCTTGTTGTGACAAGTTTGAGTTTCTTTAGCATGCTGCGTTTGCCATCTTGGTTTTGCAGAATGAGAGAGAATGGTGCTTTTTTGTCACATTTTTTAATTATTTAGCATGCTGCGTTTGCCATCGGGGCTTTGCTGATGCTTGTTTATCGCATTGTTTAATTATTAAGCATGCTGTGTTTGTCATCGCGGCTTTGCAGATGCTTCTTGTGACACGTTTGAGTTTGTCTAGCATGCTGCGCTTTGCCATCGGGGTTTTGCATTTGCCTTTTTGTCACATGTTTTTATTAGTTCGCATGTTGTGTTTGCCATCGGGCTTTGCAGATGCTTGTTGTGACGAGTTTGAGTTTGTTTAGCATGCTGTGCTTTGCCTTTCGGGGTTTTGCAGATGCTCTTTGGTCCCATTTTTTATTATTTAGCATGCTGTGTTTCCCATAGAGGCCTGGCAGATGCTTGTTGTGAAAAGTTTGAGTTTGTTTAGCATGCTGCGTTTTGCCATCGGAGTTTTCCAGATGCTTTTTATCACATTTCTGAATTAGCATGCTGTGTTTGCCATCGAGGCTTTGAAGACGTTTGTTGTGACAAGTTTGAAGTTGTTTGGCATGCTGCGTTTTGTCATCGGGGACTTGCTTATACTTGTCATGACATGCTGGAGTTTGTTTGCAGTGTGTTGCGCTTTACCATCGGCTTCTTGTGGTGGGTGTTTGTTTAGCATGATGCCTTTCATCGTTGAGTTTTGCAGATGCTTCTTTGTCACTTGTTCAGGCTTTGTTTAGCTTGCTGTGCTTTACTTTCGGCGCTTTACGTATGCTTCTTTGTTTCACTTTAGTCATACCTTTTTATCTCTTTCTTTTCTCTCCGATGACAGTCTTGAAGGGAGTCTAATTCCCTACTCGGATTACCGTGGCCAAGGCTGTCATCTCTCAGGCTCTCTTTTATCTTTCCTTATCTTTGTTTGTGTTACCTTTCAGTCTTCTTTGCGCCTTCTCAATGATAAGAATGTTGGCTTAAATCAGTGGGAGATTTCTGAAAATTTTGATCCTACTGCCGTCATGGGTTAATAGAACTAGAAGTTCATTCCCGCCAGAGCCTGGGAGATGACAGTTAATGGCCATGTATGAGAAGCTTTCGTTTCTGCGGTTCTTTAGGGTGACGCTCTCGCCGATATTAACACCTCAGTCACAGATTCCTTTAAAACATTTGAATTTATGGACGTCCGTCTCCAAAACCTCCGAGAAAGCGTTTGGTGACAATACGACCTACTGTACCGGAAGTTGCTGCTGAGAAATGGAAAGGTCGTCTTCTGTGGAGAAAATGGGGAAAATCTCGGCTACAAAGTGATCGGGAAGCATATCAATTTGATTAATTCTGCAAAATCTACATATTACGCATCATTAATTAATAAGCATTCTTCAGATCAAGGGGTGCTGTTCAGAATTGTAAATAAGCTTATGCAGAAATGTCACGAGGCGCGATATCCACCTTCTCCGAGCAATGCTTTGCTTACTGATTCATTTGCTGACTTTTTCACTGCCAAAGTTGAAAACATTCATGCTGCCCTTGTCCTTGTCCCTGCCCCAAGAAACAGAAATCTATTATTAGCTCATGATGATGATCTGCCTGCAAACGCTGTTGAATTAAACAACCTTCACAAGGTCATTCAAGAGGATGTAAATGAATTTGCTTATAACTCTCTAAGCAAGTCCTGTTGCCTTGATCCTCTTCCGGCATCAGTTCTTAAGGGCTGCTTCCCTGTACTCCTTCTTACTGTTACCAGGATTGTCAATTGGTCATTAAGGTGGCTGAACACAGTTTCACTGTACCTATGCGTCATTCATTGTCATTTTAAAACCACTAACGTCTGGGCGTCCAAAAGTGGTGAGGCATATGATTAAGTAACAAGCTATATATTTTGATATTTTTGTTGAGCTTTAAGGGTGTTGCCATGGCGACACGGTGGATTGTAAATCAGCCCGCAATATTGGTTTCGTTTATTTTCAGAAAATCTAGTCGTTAGATTTTGTCCATCATTTGTCTCCAGTAAACTCGCGTGTTAACACTGGTCTCGTGTAATTTTGACAGAGGGATCTTCCGTAATTTGTGGTTTTATATGTTTGCGTTTTGTAAAATCTCCTCTGTTAGATTTCAAATTTTTGATGGCAGATGAGTTCGGCATATTCGGAACTATTATTATTGTGTGTATACGAGCAACAAATTGTTTGATTTTAAGGCGAAAAACAACACTTTCGCGATCCACGCTGAGCAAATTAACATGATCGCTGAATAGGCGCCACGTTTGTTTTTCTCAAAACTCATGTAAGCAGCTGAAATTAAAGAGCGCGCGCAAGCTGTGTTCCGTCACCTTACCAACTCGTCAGATGCCTGATGCCTTAAGAAACCGACCACTGACTTCCAGCAGTTTACGAACTTTCGGCAGATCTCAAATTTTAAGTTTATTTCTTAGCTGGTTGAAAAGTCTGCTGCAGTTCAACTGACAGAACATGTTTTGACTAACCATCTTGACGAGACGTTTCAGTGAGCATTCAAAGAATTTCACTCAACTGAAACAGCATCTTGTGTGCTCTTGATCAGAATATGCCGGTCATATTGCTGTTTTGGATCCTTCTGCTGCATTCGATACAGTGGATCATGCAATACTAATATCTAGACTCTCAAACCGTTAAGGAGTGAAAGCAATTGCATTGGCCTGGTTTAAGACGTACCTAACTTCACGCAAACAGTTTGTTAAGGTAGAGGAGGAAATATCATCAAAGCGACCCTTGTTGTGTTGCGCGGGGTGCCCCAGCGATCTGTACTAGGTCCACTGCTATACCTCATCTGCACTGTGCGATTGCTAATATCATCAAACAGCACAATTTACTATATCCTCCGTTTGCTGATGACATGCATCTATATATATATCCTTTAAGACTGATTTGCTGTGCTCACCTTGAAGAGGTAAAGTTCCGTGTTGAACGCTGTGTCGAGGACATAGACCGTTGGATGTGTAATATCTCTAATTGAAACTTAATCATAACAAAACCGAACTCGTTGTCATTAGCTCCAAATTTCGACATAGACTAGATCTTGAATATGTTCAGGTCGGAGTTGAGTACATTGCCCCTAAGTCGCCTGCACGCAACCTAGGAGTCATCATGGACAATTGCCTCTGTGTGGAACAACATGTGGAATAGATATGTAATGAAGCAAATTGCCATCTCAGGAACTTTGCAAAGATTCTCAAAAATCTCACTCAGGACTCTGCTGAAATTCTCGTTCACCCTTTCATTGGTTCCAAGCTTGACTATTGTAACTCACTTCTGTATGGCATTCCCTAATATTAATTTGTAGATTACAGCGTGTTAAAATACTGCAGCTCGCATTGTTACGCTAACAAGAAAATATGCTTATATTACCCCAATAATGTTTAAGCTAGTACATTGGCTGCTTGTAAATTCGGTATTATTTTTAAGCTACTGTTATTAGTTCATAAAGCACTTCATGGTAAAGCACCGTCTTACATTTCTAGTCTGCTGAGTTATGGAAGGTTTTCTAGGTCATTACGTTCCAATGTCCAAGAACTGCTCACAGTGCCACTGGCTAAACTTTAGACTTGTGGAGACCGGGCGTTCAGCGCTGCTGCGCCAACTAGAAGACTATGGAATGACTTGCCTCTTAGCCTTCGAAAATCCCCATCGGTAGCTATTTTTAAGCAGAATTTTAAAACTTGTCTTTTTAAAGAAGCTTATGACTTTTAACCTTTACTTTTAGTACAATTCTTTTATTTTATTTCTCTAACATGTATTAATATTTTTCAGAACTGTAAATGTATTTTTACATTTTGGTTTTTACCTTAGCATAATGATTGTAAAGCGCTATGGAAGACTAGCTGAATAGCGCTATGTAAATTATTATTATTATTATTATTATTATTATTATTATTTCCATGTTGGGCTTTCGTGACCCAGGGCGCTTCGTTGCCGGAGAGCTTCACCGTCATTTCGAATCCTGGTCTCGTAGTGCCTCTTCAGATTTTCGTTTTGGGTTTTGGGTTTGGGTGTTTAGTTTTGGGGGTATTTTGGAGGTGTATATCTGCGAGATTGCTTGATGGCTTGTTGCGACAGCTGACCCCAATCTAAATCCGCTTAAGCACGAGGGAGAGCACTGCAAATAGATTACTATTTGTCAGCGGTCGCCCTCAAAGCGTATATAAGGATTTAGATCACTCTACTCGCCCTCTTTTCGCGCCAGTCTGGCGGTTCAGTCCGCCGCGGTTTGTTCGTCCTTTTTTGTCCTCAACTCTAGATCTCTCTCTGCTTTCCTCGCTGTCGACTTTGGGTTCGATTTTTTTCCCGCCCTCCCAACCCATCTGCTACTCACTTGTCTGCCTAAAGCGACAGCTGACCCCAATCTAAATCCGCATAAGCACGAGGGAGAGCACTACAAATAGATTACTATTTCTTTGGTGCCCACTTTTATTCTAATGTCATTTGATAGTTAATTGCATTTCTTAGCTGCAAAATATCTCCATGACTTGAGTCCGTGTTTAGTAGTGTTAACTTTAGGTAAAGATAAAACATATTCTTGGCGCCTGAGATTGTACTTAAATGAGCGTAAATTAATGAGATTCCTGATTGCCTGTGGTGCTTTGTTCGATATATTTTGATTTAATAATTTATACATTCCTTGAGGTTAATACAATCAAACCTCT
The DNA here is from genome assembly GCA_024195265.1 of Dendrophyllia cribrosa. Classification (NCBI taxonomy): domain Eukaryota; kingdom Metazoa; phylum Cnidaria; class Anthozoa; order Scleractinia; family Dendrophylliidae; genus Dendrophyllia; species Dendrophyllia cribrosa. Next base: position 57,938,127 of record JAJLRJ010000002.1, read on the forward strand.
ACTAACGGCCATCTCCCTACAACGGCCCGTTTTTTCATCCCGGCCATTTGTGGACAGTAAATCGCGAATGGCTCGTTCCGCAAGACCAGCAGCCTATGCGCAGACATCTCCTGTTCCCTTTTAAATAGGAGACGTCTGTGCGCAGGCTACAACACCAACCGCCATTTTGATTTTAGAGCTCATGCACATCCTCCCTAACCAGCGACTTGGAGCAAGTCTACGTTTTCATCCAAAAATTGCTAAAGTACTAGTCTTGCCAAGATTTAATAAAGATTTCTCAAGCCTTTTAATGTTGCGTTATAGATAACAAAGCCAAAGATTCTAAAGACGATCCCATCAGTGAGTACCAAGAAGAGTCGCCAGGCAACAAGCCACCATCGACAGATGTAAATAAGCAGGAGGGTGTAGCCGATCAGCGTGAAGATGAAACAAGAAGAAAGACAACAGTTGACAACAATTTGGAAACAAGAACCGAAAAAAGTGATGAAGCTTCGGGTAAGTCCTGGAGATGAGATTTTTTCATTTGTAAATTTAAAAAAATCTTTTCACAATTAAAAATTCGGTCCCATCACACCATATTTGTTACAAAAGACAATTGCAACTTTCACGGATTCGGGGAAAAAATCCAAACAAGCAAACATTGATCTGAAAACTTAGATTTAAGAATTCCCTTGAGGAATCCGAATACCGCACTTTTATTTCAATTTTTTTATATCTGTTAATTTGGAAAGAACATTTCATCAGTTATGAGGTTAGAAAGTTGATGGTGGTTTTAGAAATGTTTTTTAGACTCTATTCCCATTCTTGCATTTCCTCAAAATCCCATTCCAATAGGGAAAACCCAGTTGCCATTATAGCTCTTCAGCACCCTCTTAGCAGTAAGGAAAGTAAAGCCATTATGTTGCATTATAGAAACAACAGTCATTCAAGCAAATACAGAAACAAACGTCAGAAACGATGATCGACTACCGAGACGGGACGAGAAAACTGTACAACTTATAAATGACTCTGAAATCGCTCGAGATCAGCCTAACAAAGTAGAACCTGAGGTATGCATAGATATCAAGAATGTTTTGGAGAACAGAGAAGCTAACGAAATGCTGGATTCTACAGAAGAAAGACAAGATTCAGCTGGCGTGCAGTCAGACAAAACGGACGAAGTGGATTTAGTAAATGGCTTCGACAGTAGCTTGTTAAGCGATAGAGATGGTCAAGTGATGAAGGAAGAAGAACATGAGCAGGCAACAATCAACTTGGATGTCGTTTCTTCAACTGAAGAACAAACAGCCAATAGCAGCAGTCCGTCAGGTGAGCAGTGTCCTCCGTTTTTTATTGGTGTGCAAATCTATTCTTTGCTGTACTTAAAGCTGAGCTCTCTTCGCGGCCTTCGGCCGATAGGCGGAGCCCCATGCATACCTATAGAAAATGGGTAAATCTATGCGAGTTAGTTTTTTGTTGCACGACAAGCGGCACAGCTCGCGCGCACATGGATCGGGTAGTGCCAGTCTTTCATTGACATGTCGCAGCAAAAATGTTTGCCAGCCGTGTTTGTTTCAAAAGTTTTATTTCTCCGACTGAAAATATAAGCTTATCTATCTAAGGTTCAAATGAAAAGAAAGAGTCCGATCTGCGGTCGATATTCGTCGACCGCCGATAAAGTGGATCATGGAGCACCTAAAAGGGACGAAATTGTCTTTCGAGTACGAGTTTTCATTCGACATGCTTTAAGTCGTCGGCCTTTTTCTCTGCAATGGTGGGGGTTATTTTGGTACTCGAAAAGATATTTAGGAAAAACTGTTTTTCGCCATATTTGTTTACCGTTGCTATGGAAACGCTGATTAGCATAAAAAGAGCATCATCCAAAACTTTCATCCAAGCCTAACATCTGGTATCAAATTCAGGTTCATTGAGCTAAGTAAGATTATGTATAAGCGCATTCAAAAAGGGACGTGTGACCCCAAAAAACTACTTGGAGCCACTCTAAGTCCCATTTTGTCCAATGCAAAATAGGGAAATCCCAGTTTCTATTTTATCCCTTCAGAACCGTGTAGGCAGTAAGGAAAGACAGTAAAAACCATTATGTTGAATTATAGAAACAACAGTCATCCAAGCAAATACAGAAACAAACGTCAGAACGTACGATGATCGACTATGTAAGCAAGACGAAGATGAGGAAACTGTACAACTTATAGATGGCTCGGAAATCTCTCGAGATCAGCCTAACAGAGTAGAATCTGAGGTATGCCTAGAAATTAAGAATGTTCTGGAGAACAGAGAAGCTAACGAAATGCTGGAGTCCACAGAAGACAAACAAGATCCAGCTGACGTGCAGTCAGACAAAACGGACGAAGTGAATTCAGTAAATGGCTTCGACAGTAGCTTGTTAAGCGATAGAGATGATCAAGTGATGAAGGAAGTAGAACACGAGCAGGCAACAATCAACTTGGATGTCGTTTCTTCAACTGAGGACCAAACAGCCAATAGTAGCAGTCCGTTAGGTGAGCAGTGACCTTCGTTTATTATTGATATGCAACTATATCCTTTGCTGTACTTATAGCGGAGCTCTCTTCGCAGCCTTCGGCCGCTAGGCGGAGCCCCATACTTATAGAAAATGGGTAAATCTATGAGAGTAGTTTTTTGTTCCACGACAAGCGGCACAGCTCACGCGCACATGGACCGGGTAGTGTCAGTCTTTCACTGACATGTCGCAGCAAAAATGTTTGCCCGCCGTGTTTGTTTCAAAAGTTTTGTTTCTCCGACTGAAAATATATATATGTTATTTGCCGGCCGGGAGGTCCGTATAGGAAAAAACTGTGCCCTCGGTCTTGAGTACGGCCCTCGGCCTGCGGCCTCGGGCCGTACTCAAGACCGAGGGCACAGTTGTTTCCTATACGGACCGACCAAGGCCGGTAAATAACTTTTTTTTTTTCTTACCTCAATTCAGCGATTTGCCGAGAAAATCGTGATACACTTGTACAGCTTTCCAAGAAATCATGTCTTTACGCGCCGCGTCAAGCAAAACTGACACAACGCGTGCAAAACTAAATTAACTCGGTAATCTTCACAACTTTTTCATTCATAAACAAAAGAACTTACTTTGCAAAGTGAACTCATTTCTATTAGTTTATGTCTCTCGGTAGAATAAACGGCTGTTGTGTTTGCTTCCGGTGAGGATAGAGAAATGTTCTTGCCCACAGCGAAGCCGTGGAAAGCTGAAGATTAACTTTAAAAACTTTTCAAATTTTTGTATAAAAGAAAAGTCGAGCGTAATTCATTCATAGCATTTAAAAATCATATTTTCTTGAATGAAAACTTACAGAATTTAGATAAAAGAACGTAACAACTGCGAAATAAAAGCATTCAAACCGAGCAATGTAGTGAAAGTCCAAATTATCTCGTCAAATCCGATCGCGAAATTGCGTGTATTAAAATTTATATTGACAACAAGCTAGTACAAAACTAGAATCAAATGAGAAATTTAAGCAAGACTTTTTAATGAAAATTAACAGAATCTCGATTAAAAGAAAAAAGAAACGGAAAAATAAGAACACTTGAATCAAATGGAGTCAAAAACTTTGTAAACAAGCGCAAGATTGTCTAATTACATTATTTTTTAAGCCAAAAGCCGCTTTGTAAAAAAAACTCGCCTTTTTGAGGAATAACATTGACCCTTAATTTTACGGCTTATTTCTCCTTCCACCCATTAGTTTAATCTCTCTTTCTTCATTGAGTCTTTTTGATACCTCGTCTTTAGCGTGTTTTTGGATCTTTGTATGTCAGCCGACCGATCAGCCATGCATGCATGGTGAAACTTTGCTGGTTTTCTTCATTGTTTTCTTCATTTGTGTCGTTAAATATTTTATCTGGCCAATAAAATTCACTTTCGCTTTGGTAGCTTTCGTCTGGGTCCATAATTAACGAGAAAATTCAATAAAACCAGGGCTTACAAGCTTAAAACAACGGAGTCACATTACTCACGAAAGCGTTACCGTGCCCGTGGGCAGAGATGGGAAAATCCGGACCGCGCTAAGAACCAATCAGATTGCAGGATTCGTTACCGTGCCCTCTTGGAAAAAAAGTAAAAGCATACCTTTCTAGAGTTCAAAGGAAAAGAAAGAGTCCGATCTGCGGTCGATATTCGTCGACCGCCGATAAAGTGGATCATGGAGCACCTAAAAGGGACGAAATTGTCTTTCGAGTACGAGTTTTCATTCGACATGCTTTAAGTCGTCGGCCTTTTTCTCTGCAATGGTGGGGGTTATTTTGGTACTCTAGGATAAAAAGGTTGGGTTACAAGCTCCTGGGAAGCGCGCGCAGAATATGTGAGTGCCCGTGTAGACAGCAAATCTCGAATGGCTTGTTCTGTAGACCCAATAGCCTGCGCGCAGACATCTCCTTTTTCCTTTTGAAATAGGAGATGTCTGCGCGCAGGCTACAGAAGTAGCCGCCATTTTGATTTTAGAGCTCGCGCATATCCTTCCTAAACAGCGAATAGCAAAACGAGCGACTTGGAGCAAGTCTACGTTTTCATGCAAAAATTGCTGTTAGTCTTGACAAGTTTTAAAAAAGCTTTCTAAAGCATTTTAATTTTGCTTTATAGATAACAAAGCCAAAGATTCTAAAGAGTCACCAGGCAACAATCTACCAACGTCAGTTGTAAATAAGCATGAACGCGATCAACGTGAAGATGGAGCAAGGAGAAAGGATGAAATTAACAACAATTTGGAAACAAGAACCGAAACAAGTGATGAAGCTTCGGGTAGGTCCTGGACATGGGACTTACTTTTATTTGTAAATAAATGGTCCTTCCGGTCTTGGAAATTTTCGCCAAAAAGAAGGGGGCCTGGGTCCTCCTCTAAATCCACCACTAATTACTTCGAGCTCTTATGTGGGCGTGTATGCTTATGCTGGAAACACATAGGCGGAAATCTTCTCAACTGATGTGTATCACTACTCGGATAGCAAAAAAAAATCCAAACAAGCAAACATCGATCTGAAAACTTAGAAATTCCCTTCAGGATTCCGATTCCGATTGAACCGTGCTCTGTATTTTTATTCTGTTTCATATTTGTTGATTTGAAAGGAATATTTCAAAAACAATTGATGATCTATAATTCTCATTTCCATTCCTATTCTTGCGTTTATTTTCCAAGTCCAATAGACAAAAATTCCAGTCCCTGTGCCTTAAGTGCCATTTTGTCCAATGCAACATAGGGAAATTCCAGTTTCTATTTTATCCTTCAGGACCCTCTAAGCAGTTAGGAAAGTAAAAGCCATTATGTTGCATTGTAGAAACAACAGTCATCCAAGCAAATACAGAAACAAACGTCAGAACGTACGATGATCGACTACCGAAGCGAGACGAAGATGAGGAAACTGTACAACTTATAGATGGCTCGGAAATCTCTCGAGATCACCCTAACAAAGTCGAATCTGAGGTATGCCTAGAAATCAAGAATGTTTTGGAGAACAGAGAAGCTAACGAAATGCTGGAGTCTACAGAAGAAAGACAAGATCCAGCTGGCGTGCATTCAGACGAAACAGACGAAGTGGATTCAGTAAATGCTTTCGACAGTAGCTTGTTAAGCGATAGAGATGGTCAAGTGATGAAGGAAGAAGAACACGAGCAGGCAACAATCAACTTGGAAGTCGTTTCGTCATCTGAGGACCAAACAGCCAATAGCAGTGGTCCGTCAGGTGAGCACTGTACCCTCCGTTTTGTATTGGTGTGCAACTATATCCTATGCTGTAATAAAATATAACAGGTTTTTTTATTATAGGTTGTGTATTCGTTTGCCTGTTTACATTAATGGTACATTGATGTAGCCATTTTTGTCAGACTTTGTTAGGGAAACGTAAGTTCAGACGAAATCATGAATTAATATCTTATCAGGGAGTAAATTTAGGCTAAAAATGTTACAGGAGCTATTCATCGCGCACTAGTGATGACAATAACGAGGTCGTGCAATTGATTATGCTGGTTGCAATGTGAATGTCGTTATTTTTGCAGTTAACGACAGAAAAGACCAAATACCAAGTAGTGGTCGTTCAGTATACCGTGAAGGTGAAGAATTCAGCACCATGGATGAAAGATCTACCTCAACAGCTGTACAGAAGGCAAGTTCTTATTTTGTGGTTGACAACAATGGCACAGAAGAAAAAGCCACCGTTAGCAGTGAGCAATACAGGATATCAGAGGAAAAACCGGTATTGTACAGAACAAAAACCCTAAGTAAATCTCAAAGAAAAAAGAAGAAACAGGAGACGAGTAAAAAAAAGTCAGGAGCCAGCGCCAAAACCTCAGATGCAACCTATGAAAAGGAACACAAAAACGAGGAACAAAGTTCCATGAAAGGTAAAATACCATTGGACAAGTACAATATAAAAATGGGCACGTGACTTTACTCATCCGCGACCAATCATTTTGTTATTGTGTGGACGACAACATCACAAAGTTTGGTAGTGATTTTCTCTTTGCTCTAAAGGTTCCTCTCATGGAACTTTACTGTCCCCTCTCCACACTTACATGCAAACAACACTCGATCTGATAATGATAATAAATAACACATTCTTTATTTGATGTTAATAACAGTCCAACACCAGGCGTTTTTCCAACTTGAACTGGGTGTCCCTACAGATCAAACGTCAATGGCTCTTGATCAGCCAGCAGCAGTAGCAGTAGCAGTTAAAAATACATCGACTGAAGACCTCAGTGATGAGCTATCTACTTCATTAGAGAACCTCGAGCAGACAGGAACAAATCATACTGAAAACCGTACCAATGCAACTTCCGAAACAGAAGAAAATGAATCTTCAGGAGGAAATGATCAAAACGTGCCTTCTTCGAGCTTGAAGGGAGACACTTGCAAGCCACACTTTAAACAGGAAACAATTGCAACCCAGGAACAAGCAGAAGTAGCAGGCCTGCAAAATCATTCAAAGAAAATTTCGCGATGTAAGTGAGGCTTTAGTTACTTTAATGTGATATGCTTCTTTACGTTTTCTTTTATCATGAAATACTTAAAATATATATGCTACCCGTCACTGAACAAACGCCCCCTCTCAGTTAAACGGCTCTCTTTATTTAACGCACACATTTAGTTATTTTTACCACACAAACTTACAGAGAGCTACAAAAGTAGAAGAAAAAAGAAACCACAAGACTTATAACATTGGTCATCCTCGTTACTTAGGGATTGTGAAATCGGTTGTTTTGTTGGGGGTGTGGGGAGGGGGTGGGGGAGGGGGAGGGAGGATTAACACGGGTCTTTTAAGCATTATGCGGCAGAAAAAAAGCAGTTGCACTGAGTGTAAAGGAAACATTGTTTTATCTGATGTCGATATACCAGGACCTAACCTACCAAGAGCTATAGCCAAGGAATGCACTGCTCCTTAGATAAGACGAAGGCTTCTATGAAGGGGAGCAAAAACCAGCAGCCAGAAAACCGAACTGGCATGTTTCACGTGTTGGTAGTAATTGTTATGATTTAAGTTAACAGCTTTCTGTTACACACCACATCTGAATGCGCTAAAATAAACTTTTGTTATAAACTGTAAAAAGCAACTCTATTGGTTTGGCATTTTGCCGCCACGTTTTTGTACATCAAACAATTCCCGAAATCATAGCCTGCGTTGCAGGAGTAAACGGGGAGGGAGGAGGGGGGCAAAATAAAAAGGAGAAGGGAAGAAACACTTGCTATAAAAACCGGATAATTCGCATTACACCCACTGATATCCTGGTAATCCTAAATCGAATTATGTATACTGTCAATACGTTCAACGATCAGGAACTGGCGTGCGCTTTTACGCATGGCTGACTTCATGCGGTAATTTACTATGTTTACCGTCCAACGCGAATTAGCCAATTGGAATATTTGCGGCCACCAGCGACCGCAGAAATGAACTAAAAGGGGGTCTTCATTGCAGGCGTCATTTCCCTCTCTCCCCAGTTTCCCGCTCCCCTAAATCTAGTGCCTAGAAATTGGGAATTGGAATTTTTGCGTGTAAGATTTTGGTGGACCGGTAGAGGGTTGAAAACAATTAGATACAGAATGAGTGCAAATAGCATGTGAGATCAAAGATTTGAAAGTAGCTTCTAGCTTTGAAAGTAGTGTGATTATGGATAACAACTGGACAACCTACTGGACAAGGTTTTTCTATATTTCTTGACAGGCAATCCAAGGCCTCGCAGAATCGTGGGAAGAGACACTTTTTACGAGAAAGGTTTTGTTTTCAATGCGGAAGAAAGCAGGGAAGTGGAATTTAAATCGTTTGTGAGTGCCCAGCATTGTTCCCTTCCATGGAAAATTATGGGAAAGGCTAAAAAATTTATCTGTGCCTGTTTGAATGCTGACGCGAAAGGTACCATCTACTTCGGAGTTGGCGATAGTCAGGAACAAAGTTCAAGGTATCATCATGGCGAAATTCTCGGCCTTGAAATCGAGGAAATTAAAGATGATATCAACAAAGCCTTTCAGTTTTTACTTGACCACCACATTAGAAGTGATGCTGGGCCACTGCAAAAAGGAGGTGAACAGAACTGTGTTAGCATTCACTTCGTCCCTGTGAACATCAAAGGAAATCGTTCCCACCTGTACATCGTCGAAATAGAGGTGGATCGAGACTGGCGATTCTGCAAAGACAACATCTATTACTCTAAAAGCTGGACCGAGAAGAGAGGAGCAGACAAGGATTGTGCCGGAAGAAAGGCTCTGACTGACTTCTTCAAAGTTAAAGATGAGTTTGATGACGCCGCGATTCGTACCAATGGGGCATCTAGCTGTGTGAAACAACTTGACGTCGATAGACAAATAAAGAAACCGCTTGAAGTAAAGTATAAAGACTGGAGACGAAAGGCAAAACAAGGTTAGTGCGTGTGTTTAAACAAGCTTTACAAGCCCTAGATACCATTCCACCATACCCCCACTGACGGATTTCTGTATTTAACAGTGCCTCTAGCTCAAAGTCTTACCCTAGTTTATTTCTTTTTGCTGTAGGTGCTCGCGAGTTTCCCGAAGGTAAGTACCACCACATTATTGAATATCGTTTATTTTTTCAACATCCCCGGCTTACCTGCATTTTTGTCTGCATTTACCTATGACTTAAACAAAAAATGTTTTAACAATGACGATGTCATTAGATTTTGTGTATGAAAATCACAATATCAAAGCAACTATTTTAGTCGAAAAAGGTTCATTCCAGTGCTAGTTATAACAGAGGCGTTGTTCTTTTTATAGAAGTCACCCTTGACGATGCCGAGGCTAAACAATTCAATCTAGTGTTACGAGAGCGATTGCATGAACTAAACAACAAAGAGTACGGCTACATCCTTGTGGCGAATAAGATGCCTGCCCAATATAGAGGAACCGCTCACTTGTCATTCCTACAGAACATTCCTTGGTTGGCTGTGTTTGACTTGTTTGACGCCGCGTCTAGGCGAGATGGTTTACACCATGCTTGTAACGAGACGACCGATGCCAAACGAGCAAGAAACAAGAACCTTCAGGACTTCAATGAGGTGTCTCCAGATTCCTTTGTCTCAACTAGAGGAACCACTTGGATATCGAACAATGACGAAATGCAAAAAACAGACTGGATTAAACGTTGTAAGGACTGTATGCACCGCACCCTTTTTGCCTATAAGCAGTGCTTTGCTCCGGGTAAACTTGTTTGTGTCTTCCTTGGCCTAAGCGAGAACGCCGTAGAAGAGATGGCAGATATCATGGAAAGCTGCTTTAGCATTCTTGGAGACTCGGCTGGTAGTTGTGTTACCATTATCAGCGAAAATAAATCAGTGGCAGAGGCATTTATCAAAGCTTCAAAGCCTCGATTGCATAAAGAACTCAAAGAATGCTCCTTGGCCGGAATTCCGTGGGTTCTTTTTGACGAAATCGTGCGGGAAATTGTTGGACCGTCAAAGTACGACGAAAGAGATGCTACAGCGGAACTTCCATTTTATTCTGGAAACTATAAAAAGGTTCTCAACAAAGTTATTAACTCATGGGAAGATTTGGAAGTATACATTCCTAGTCCACGGTTGCCAGGTTGGGCCGACGCCATTGAGAAGGAAAGGTATTCATTTTACAAGGGTGCTCAAGCAAGCCAGACAAATTTATTCCACGAGCATAGCATTCATCGAACCCTTGAACACAAGATTCTTGTCAAGGTTGACTGTGCTTTGAAGTCCCTGTGTAAAACCGATAACAGCGCATATCAAGACGGCAGCGACATCACTTGTCATGTTAAAACTATCACTGTTCCCTACGAACCAGGATCTGGTGCAACGACCCTATGTCGAAGGATCCTCTGGAAAAGAAGAAAGGATTATCGATGTGCCGTTGTGAAAGCCATAACACAATCCACCGACTACTTTATAGAGATGTTACAAAATATTGCCTATGACGAGAAGAATTCAAACTACTCCCTTCCTGTGCTTGTACTTGTTGATAACTTCCCTGAAAGCGATGCACGTCATTTAACAGAACGAATAATGAAGAGGCAGACGAAATGTGTTGTGCTTACTACATGTTCTATTATAAAGTCAGCCACCATCTCTAGCTATGACCTAACACCCCTCGGGAAACTAGATGCAGTGGAGACAAGCCTTGTTAAGAATATATTGATCAATATCACAAATGACGCAGAGCAAAGAAGGGAAGTTGAAGAGGTTCTGGATAGAGAACAACGGTTCATTTGGTTTGGACTGGAACTGTTTGGGCGGGATTACCTGAAGATCGAAGAGAGGCTCAAGAATCACATCAACAGCATCCTTGTAGACTCTCGAGATATTCAAGAAACACTCTTGAACATGTGTTGCTTTCTATACAAGTACAGCGAAGGATATTCCATCTTGCCACACTCAGTAGTCCTTGACTTCCTTTACTATTCAACTGCTAGTACCAAAAAGGAACTTTCAGACAATCATGATATCCATGAAATGTTTGGGGGACTTCTCCTGCAAGAGCAGAATGAAACCAATGGCTACTATGGTTGGCGACCTGCACATTCACTTGTTAGTGAAGTGGTGACCTCAAGAATCAGTATGGAAGATACAGCGGTGTTTTTTCTAAAGGAGATCTGCAAGTGCAAGACATACGCAGTCAAGTTCTTGAGACAGCAAGTATTCAAATTATTGTTGGAACGTAAAAGAATATCCGATCCAGTTTTTCTGAAGGAACGGGGAGCATATGGCAGCTCTGATGGCTCGGCCGATTTAGACGACGATGTGTTTGGTTTTTCCGAGGTACGTACTAGATATTCTCCTGTGATAGAGGACATCGTGGCCAACGAAAGTAACACTTCAGGAGCTCTGAGGGTGCTTATTACCATCTGTGAAGAGGCTATTCAAACAGAAGAAAAGTCATATGCCTGGCAACAGTTGGCAAGATTCATGGGATATCAGATGCGTGCAAGCGAAATGAACGAAAACGACGACCTATACAAGCGGCTATACAAAGTTATGAGAGCAGAAAAAAAAACAGATCCGATTCCCATGCCTAAAACGGGTCTTGAGGCAGCTCACATTGCAGTGGATATTGCGATCCATCTTCAACCCAACTATAGTCACCACTATGTGACCAAAGGTGTTTTTTACCGTTGGCAGCTCACAGAGTCAATGCAACAGCCTGATTTGCTTCATTCACTTCCTGGGATGATCGAAATATGCCGCAAAGCATTGGAGGTATACGACAAAGCACTGAAGGCAACATGTGGTCATAATCATTATTCAATGATTGGAAAAATCCAAGCTATAGTTTCGCTTCTTGAAACCGTAAAGGCTCTACCTTGCTTTGGAAACAAAGATGACAGTTTTACGAGATTCCTACAAACAGGTGAAATCCCTTGGGAAATGGCAAATGTGCTTTCCTCCAATGACCAAGAGTACGTTCAAAACCTTAGTTCTACTACACTTGATCTACTAAACGAAGTTTTTGGATATGTCAAGCTCAACCAAGCGACCACTTACAGTGACAGTGATGAGAGTAAAATCAGAGGTCTGAATAATGCAAGAATTAAAGCGTCCGAGCTACGCCGAACCTTTTACAAAATCACTGGATATGACAAGAGGCAATTTAGCGTAGAAAGTTCAATGCCTCTCTCTTCTAGAAACGAGCAAACCGCACTTAATCAGCAGATTGTTCAAGACGTCCTTTTCATTCACGATGAAACGCCTTACAGTGCCTGGACAACCTTAAAGGATAACGAAATAGTTTTTATTTACAACCTGCTAAAGCCTATTTGTCTGCGTGGATGTGGACGTCACAATGACCTACTGATTTTCTCCAAGGCTTGCCTCCAGCTCAAAGAGAGACCTCCTGTTGACGAGCTTGAGGAAATTGTCAGCAAATGGGTGACAAAGTTTCCAAATTCAGTATGGGCCCATCTTTTCAATTACATGATCCACTTTCCCATTCCCAATGGGAGTCTCGCTCCCTACAGTCAGAGTACGAAATCATCAATCAAACAATGCGAAAACATCGTGCGAGAGCAAGCAGGATTAAGTTTTAGAAAATCTGCTGCCGAGTACTTTCTTGGGAAGGAACGTGGTCTGAATGCTATTGTAAATGGCCAAGAGTTCCGTTGGATTGAAAGGGGGAAAACCAAAACTGCCTTCTGGAGAAGAAAAGAAATCGCCGAGAGGTTGGAGCGCGTACAGGGTCGAAAAGACGTAACGTTGAAAGGTGTCATTACGTACCAAGGCATACAACTTCGTTTTGATGATACTCTGTACCCCAACGAAAGCAAAGATGACTTATGGTTCTACATCGGTTTTTCTGTAGCCGGCCCGTATGCCTATGATCCCGTTGATAATGACACCTATGCAGACATAAGCCTACAAGGTAGGGAGCGTACCTCAGACACAGTGGTTCATACTTTCTCTCTTGAACAAGACACGTCCAAAATGTCAGCCAACTTAATTAAACCAGTTGAAGATGTGAAAGGTCCAGCACCTTCCGGCATTGTACAAACAAGAAGTTCACCTGCCCGAACGTCGACTAGCTTCTCAACTGGCGGTTGTCAGGACGACCTTCCACATGATACACGCAATTTTAGCAACCCCAGTGCCTCTATTTCGTCCTCTGGCTTAAAAAGTGTTTCGCAGCAAGCCACACTGGCTCGTTCGCTTTATTCATCAGCCCTGCAGTTTGATGGCAGAAAGAACCAGAGTTATAAAAGTGCATCACGACTAGACATGGAAATACCACCCAAAACGTCTGATAACTGGAGAAGGGTCAACGGCACTCAGGGTACAAGGCAAAAGTTTTTCGATCCCATAAACGCCGACAAAAGTGGAAAAGTTCACCACGGAGCTTACGTTTTGGGACTTCCCAAGTCCAAAGAATGCACCATGCATACAGGTTCAGAGAGTGGATTAGGGGCCATTAAGCGCTGTACGTTTGCCCACTCGTGGAAAAGCGATACTCGACAATTTGTGTGTACCAAGTGCACGGATAAAAAGTTTACCTACTGCAAGAACAAGGAAGATCACAAGAACTATATTTGGAACCTCGGTCCTTACTACAATACCAGTGGTACCTTGTGGAAAGCGTCAAGGAGTTCCAAATAAAGGACGTTACAGTAACACACAAAAACAGAAAGCCTATAATCGCCTTCTCGTCCCGCGCCTCTCCCAAAACAATAGCCAATGAAGAAAATAGGACTTATGTTACTCTTCAAAACTGTACGAGAGTTCTCCTCTTGACGAGCTGGATGAAACCGTCCTCAAATGGGTGACCAAGTTTTCAGACTCAGTATGGACCCATCCTTTCAATTAAAAGATCCAACCTTCCCCTTCCCAGTGGGAGTCTCGCTCCTAACAGTCATAGTACGAAATCATCAATCAAACAATGCGAAAGTTATTCACTTGTATATTTTGTATAGCTTTATCAATTTTTAGATTTTTCAACTTTTTAGAATTTTAACTCAATTTACAAGAGCATCGAGACGATGTAGGATGCATTTTATTATTATTATTATTATTTTATTATTAGACCTGTACATTCAAAACCGCAGATCACATCAAATTCGTGTTAAGTGAGGATGATAATAAATCGAAATTGCCATTCATTTATTCCGTATCCGATTTTTTCTCATTTTTGTGACAAGCATCTGTTGTGGTTATGTAATCTGACGTGTTCTAAAGACAAACCACAAAGTCGGAGGTAGTCTAACTGAAGACTAAGCTTTTCTTGACGCTTTCCTTTTCTCCTGGTGAACATGACACCTCTTATCTGCTCGAGACAAAACTAAATTGCGACAAAGAGAAAGATGATAAATCTTGAGCTCGGTCATGCCACGAAAGGGACCAAATATGTTTGGCAAGTCTGAACAAAGGAGCACCTTTGTGTTTGGCACTTCTTCTTTCTAGGTGCTACTGATGATTCACCCGAGACAGCTTAGGTGAAAGGCTGTGACTGAACCCGGTATCCTGAATTGCATATTTTGTGTAATTTGCTTTAGAGACGAGTGCTGATAATAGTCTCAGTTCTCTATCAGCTTGCTGATTTCTTACACTCTCTTGCTCAAACTTGACAAAACGCCTGCGATTTTTGATGGCCCGTTTGATAGCCTGATGCTGATCTCTGTCTCAAAGAAGAGGCTTATGCAGATTGTAAAGCTAAGGTAGGTGAAGCGGGTAACAGGACTTAGTTGCCAATGGTAATACAGGGCCGTGTGTTCACATCTTGAAATTCTTTTGTTTTCTTGATTTTCTTGAGGATGATAGGGGCGTAGCTACCTGTACGCACGTACGCAGGTGCGTACCTGAAAAAGTGGGAGAAAATGAAAGATTTGGGACTTGAAGGTGGGGTAGGAGGTAGGGGGAGTGTTTGAAAACAGTGATCATGGGTACCTCTGAAAAATTCCTGGCTACGCCCCTGTATGGGTAAGTACCATTTTCTTGTAATCGAGGGAAAGCCGATCAAGTTGTCAATCGTTGATCGTGAGGTAGGTGTGGCGTCTTTTGCTTACAATTTCTTCCAGATAAGGACTTTTCTCAAATTTGTGCTTTTTCGGTATTGCGTAGCTCTATCAATTCTGTTTTTTTTTTTTTTTATGTGTCTGTATCCCGTGTAAGATAATAATGCATATCTCTACTACTTTCGCCAGGGGGAAAAGTGGTTTTATTTAGGGAGAATTGACATGGAATTTGTGACTACACGGGGGGAGAAAAGTGTTATTCTGTGTCATCCTAGTTGGTGTGTGTTTGTACTTCAGCAGAGTTTGTGTGTTATTGAAAGGTGCAAATTTCCTTCAAGTGGATAAAATATATCCAGATAATTCATTTGATCTAATGGACAATGACTGATCCACTGGATACAGTTATCCAACCTTCAAAGATGTCTTCAAAGTCCGGTACCTAAGAGACCAGTGTTTCAACACAACCTCCTTTCGTCAAGACGGACGTTTTTCAAAGAAGGTCTATTGGCCTAACAAGACAGATTAAATAAAAAAATCAGGCACTTCATATTCCGAAGAAAAATTGTATTACGGTCATTACGAGCGTGTGGGAAGCCGTTGGTCTGTCAGTATAGTACCTTAGCAAGGTAAGGTTAATTAGCTATTGCAATGAAGTTAAATCAATTTGCTTTGTTTGCTTACACCACCAGACACCATCAGACACCACCTTGTCACTCTGACTCGTCCGCAGTCATCTCTTAGTCTCCTATTCAATTTTAACGAGAGAAGCGCGGCCGACGGGAACTCCCCTCGGTCCTCCCCCGTCTATTGCCCGCCCGTGTCTCCCGCGTCTTGCCAAGAGAGACGACTGGGGACGAGTCTGCTTCTCACTGACAAAAGCATGAAAGTATAAAGTAATTACTGTAGAACTTGAAATTAAAAATACAAAAAATCATTGCAATGTACAGCATAATTAACAGCACTACAGGAAAGTACAGTTCCATAGCTTTCATTTGAATGGTCACACTTTAGGATTTCTGATCCACAAACTCAAAAGTTAGTAGTTAAGGACTTGGCGGTACCAGATCAGTTTTGCAAAACTGATCTGATACCAAGCCAAGTCTTAACTAATTCCCATCTGTTGGATTAAAAAATATAGAAAAATCAAATGAAACTATATGTTAATAAAAACAAAATGGTGCGTTTATTCCATTGCGTGATTTCCTTTGCGTTTATTTCATTGCGTGATACAATTCTCGGAAACACAGGATGTAATACCCAGAAACAGAGAACGGGGAATCCCCCGCTTACAAGTCTGAACATGTTTTGATAAAAAGGAAATGAGTCATCACTAATAGTTATTGTTTCAGATCACGAGACGGTCGTGTGATATTTTTAACCAATCAGAGGCTTCACACTTTGATTCACAATTGTGAACTTTTTCAGTGAAAAAGTTCACAATTGTGAAGTTGCTTGTGAAGTTAAGATGCCTTACTCTCTAAAACAGCTCGATCAGCGATATGAGAATGTTTGCCACAATATAAAGAATGCCAAGGATTACACCTTAGAACACCTGAAGACAACTATTGGAATTGATTTGAAAGATTTTTTCAATAATCTTGATACTCAAAACTTGGAGGAGTGATATCAAAAGTGTGCGAAATATTATACCTTCCACTCTTGTTTATATTGGTTGAGTTTCCCACGCGTGGGAATATTTATTGTCTCATCACCTTTTATGACAACCATCAAAGAGTTAGCATTTGGATTAAAAATAACATCTACGCAATGGAACAAAGATAGTTTCCCACGCGTGGGAATATTTATTGTGAGGAAATGAGTCATCAGATTGTAAACAGGATGGAGTTATCGGTGTGTGACATTCTCGGAAAAAACAGGGGAAGCCCCCTATGAAATGAGTCATCACTATAGCTATTGTTTCAGATCACGAGAGAAAATATTTTCAACATATTATGGGGTTTGATTTAACTTTACAAGATCTCTCAACTTTGCCCGGTCTGTTCTAAACTCAATAAAACGCTGTTTATCCTTCAGTGATATCAAAGGTGTGCGAAATATTATGCCTTCCACTCTTGTTTATATTGGTTCAGTTTCCCACGCGTGGGAATATTTATTGTTTCATCACCTTTTATGACAGCTTCCATGATTAGCATTTGGATTAAAAATAACATCTACGCAATGGAACAAAGATAGTTTCCCACGCGTGGGAATATTTATTGTGAGGAAATGACACCGTTCGGTAGCAATAAATTTGCGTTAGCCGATTTTTACATGTTCGCTATTTTTGTTTTCTGGGAATTTAGACACGTGCCGCTTATAGCTATTGTTTTAAAAATATTATCTCATATAATAGTATAGAATGAATTGTGATAAGATAATTCACGATGAGTTGAAAGCAATGGGTAATTTTATTTGCGATTTTTGTGACGTAAAATTAGTAGAAGTTGATAGTAGTGTGAGAGTGATCGAGTCATGTTGTAGTGAACAAGATATAAATAATATAGATGGCATGAGTGTTTGTCTAAATTGTGGTTCCGTACATGGATATAATTATGTTAATGAGTACATTGATTTTTATGAGAATAAGCATAAGATACGGCGAAAATCGGTATATCATCGGAAATATCATATCCAAAACACAATAAATGACATCTGTAGCCAACACAAATTACAGATATCAAACAATAATATAACTAAAATCATGAAAATTTTTGAGGAGATTGATAAAATTTTGCCACAGATAAATGGAAACCGAAAACGTATGATAAATATTGATTACATTTTAAAACAATTATTTAAGATGTTAAAATTACCAATTGAAAATGATATACCTTTATCTAAATCGAAAAGAACATTAACTTGCTATAAACAATATTGGGATAATATCCTATTGTTAATAGGTGATCAAATACAAACAATTATTAATAAATGATCCAATATCGTCATGCAAAGGGGGTTTCCCTATGAATGAGTTATTGAATGAAGTTTGTTAGTAAAATTTACTCTAAAAGTTTACTCAAATTTTTTATCATACTGTTTCTCGAATTTATCAGCAAGAGGACAAAGATCGATGATTATTTCATCTAACTGTCTCATTTCATTGATGAAAACAGTGTGGTTGAATTGATTTCCTCTAAGACAAGACCGTAAAAAAACTAATACTTTTTCATATGTCGTATAAGCAAATTCAGACATTTCGATTTTCTTTTTATAATTCTTGATTTCACTTACTGTTTTTAGCACTAAACCAGCTCCAGAAATAGAAGCTAGTATAGCAGGATTTAATGTGATACTACCAGCTACAGTACCAATAACTATTAAGCCTGTTGAAGTTACATTAATAGCTAAATTCAATCTCTTAAAATATTTGAAAGCATTCTTATAGCACCAAAATCGTTTATGATAAAATTTATACAATGCTTTGATTTCAGATAATTTTTCTTGGCTGATGTTTTTATCAATATGATTGAAATTGAATATATCTGTTTTAGTCATTTATATTATATATTTGGATAATAATAATTAAATTTTAGGATTTGAAATGAGGCAATATAATAATCCAGAGATTTGACCCATTATTGGAGATCTTTTTAATTTCTTCGGTATTGAAAGGCAGCAATATGTGTATCCAGGCCCCTTTTCATAGTCATTGTAAAATCTTCCAAATGCATCATGAAAAATAGCATGTTTAATTAAAAATTGGTATTTGGTATTTAGAGTACAAGAACCTGGTCCTATTAATCCAATGTCAGAGTGTTTTTCTAATATTTGGTTAAATGATATTGGCTTATTCAAATAGTTAACGTACAAAAATTGATATATTAAAGCCGATTTTAATATTTCATCTTTAGTATTCGGATGTAGGTTTTTTTGGGTTGTGAAAAATTTATTACAAAAATTAATTGACTGTGCAAGAATTGACATTTATATATATCAATATATTAGATAATTATATATTAAAACTCTTCAAAAAGTACACTGATATGGCAATTATAAGGTGCATATGTAATATGATCAATTGATATTAATTTGATTCGTACAACTGTATCTTCATTGAAATTGATAACTGATGACGCTATATTGAAAGTGTAATAAATTTTATTCGATGCTTTATTCCAATTTTGGGGTCCAAATGAATTGTTACCGATTAATATAACCATTTTTTTGTATCCTTCAGGCGGTTTATCGTCCAATATTATCAACCCTAATTTTACTATTTTCAAATTAGTTACCGCAATAAATGATGATGAACCGTTGAATATGATATCATTAGTGTTCTTATTTTTCATATAATTGCCTAAAAATATGAATTTTTGTTTCTTTATAGGTAAACCAATTATGTTTCTACCATTTAAATCAATATCAGTCTCCATAACCATTTTTGCATTTTCAATTACAAAAACAGTATCAAATACATCTGAATCAACACTCGAGACATGTCCTTGAACACCATAAACGATTAGATGTGCTTTATTTGTATTTCCTTTTGTAATTTTACCATGAAGATCTATCATTATATATTCTGGTGGTGAAACTTGGTATTTATGAAGATGTATAATGCTTTTTGTGTATCCTTCAGTGTTAAATATCTTTGTAGTTTGCTGTTCAATATTAATGACTGTTGATACAACATTAACAGTCGTTGAACGAATATGAGCATTATCTGGAACGAAAAACTCAATCACCATAGTATACTCACCTTGAGGAAGTTTGTATGCATTGAAACCTATCCTTGACCTGAAGTCATCATTATTGTCTGTTGTAAGTGTTATATCATAGGCTTTCTTATTGATTTGGTGAGGTGATGCAGCAAAATTGATAATTCCATTAACAACTATATTACTTTCTGAGGAGCTCTCATCTACATCTTCCATTAGATATCTGAAAACATCTTTCACTGTAGATGGAGTTATGTGTGACTTGTTTACATAACTCTTATAATCATCCGTTATTCGTGTGTACAAGTTTGTATTGGAATCATTGAGTTCGGTGTTGAAGAATGAAACATTTATAGCAGCGTCATTCTCATGTGGTTTAGGAGTTGCTAGATTAACAATCTTTTTATCTCCCATATCAAGATCGCTGGAAATAGTTTTATCAAGTTTGAGTGTTTCTAAATTATTTATTGCATTCGTATTTTGATTTATTCTTGTGTTGTTATCACCAGTTTTTGTGTCAACATATCCTTTATTTGTAGCGTGATCAACTGCTATTGGATCTTTTACATTGAAGATCGTATTTTTATTCATATCAAGGCCCGTTTCCATCATCAACATCTCTTTACGAGAAAGAAAAATGTTTTTTACATCATTATAACTAACAAGATTGTTGTAATTTGCAGCTAAATCCAAGTATGTCTGTTGTTTCGACTCAACAATATTAAAAAGTTCTTTCAAATCAATGTTTTTAGTAACTTCATGAGTGTGATCAGGAACATCGGGATGATATTTTTTTAGAGTTATCATATTCACAGCTGAAAGATCTTGGTTTTCATCTGTGTTGATATTTATGATTTTCTTATTCTTCGCATCATATTGTTGACCGTCATAATTTAAAAAATGTGTCTTCCCATGGTAAAAAGGGAAAGCATCGTTATCACCAGCTGCTTGAACATTTAATATAGAATGATAATTGGCATCCATGTGATCAGTCAATACTATTCTTTCATTTTTCATATATGCATCTGTAATATTAGCTTTTTTATTACTATAATTTTTAAGAGTTATCATATTAGTTGCACAAAGATCATTGTCTTCATCCGTGTCCAGATTTGTGATTAATTTTCTATCCATATCAATCTCACCGGGTAAAATTAGTTTATGTCCCCGCATATCAAGATCCCCCACCATATGAGTTGTTCCATCTAATTTTAAATAATGCGTGTCTCCATACTCTTTATTAACAGCATCTTTTTCTGAAATTGGTGTTTTTAAATTTCTTATATTATTGTTTTTCATATCAAGATTTGCTGTAACTAATGGTAAATGCTTACTAACAAATGTATTTCTAATAAATTTGAAATCAACTACATCATTCAAACCAGTAACTGTTCCTATATTTACTATTTTTTTATTTTGCATATCATAATTACCATCATCTGTCAATTTGAAGCCAACGCCTGGCGGGCCTGGTGGCCCTTGTGATGTTGTTGTTGTTGTTGTTGTTGTTGATGGTAGTAATCCGTTTGAATAACTCATTATATATAATATGATTATATTATATTTTTTCATTGAAATTCTTGGTTGTGAATTTCCTTGGTTTATCAATATATATGAAGCAATATGAATCATTAGTGGCTTTTTCATAGTCAGATTTTTTTATACCAAGCTCTCTACTAATCCTGTTTTGTTCGTTTGGAGAAGGAAATTCAAAAATGCAGTAATGTGTAGAGTTAAGACGGATACATTTGTCAGTGTCATAAAACGATTGACTAAGATATATGCAACTGCAATTTTTGTTTCTTGAGTTAGTGTAGTAGTTTCTTATTTCTGCATCATTTTTACTACCAGTATTAAGATAGTCATCAAAAATAACCAACTTTTGGTTATCACAATTTAATTCGGACAAAGGCAATATTTGATCATTACTTGCTTCAATAATTGGGTAACCCACCTCTTCACTGATTGGTTTCAATGTTTCCAGTAAATGTTGATATTTTGATTGTTCCAAGTTTTTAGCATATAGATAAATTTTATCGAAATAGAGTAGCCTATAGATCATGTCTAGCAGAACGTTTGTTTTTCCTGACCCAGATGGGCCGCAAATTAGCATCCGGAAGCATCGGTCAGGCATGAAAGGATATAACTGTTTATAATTTGAGGTTACATCATCATCGGCATCGTAATTTGGTATTATCATTTATATTATATGGGTATATTATTTCAATATAACATGGTGTATAACACGGTGTACAACACAGTGTACAACACGGTGTAAAATGCTCTTTTTTATATATGATTTCCAAATTTTATGTAACGTAATAATATAACAATAAATGAGTTTACTTAAATGGAAAGAACTTGCAAAAAGAAAATCTGAATTAGGAAATAAAATTAATTATGTTCATGATGCAATCACAAAACATAATCTTGGTCAGCAGATAAGTCAGGAATCGTTGACGAAGGTATTCAAACCAGTAACTAGTAAATTAGATGATGTTATCGACAGTAATTTAAATTTAAGGGTACCTATAAGAAAGAAACGAGCACCTAAAAAAGGTGACCAAGGTATTGACTACATGCCTGAAGTTGACCCTTTCGAAGACATGCAAGTTGATGATTTATTTGGTGATTATGTCCCACCAAATCAAGAGAAACAACTGGTGCCAAAACCACCAACATATGAAGAATCTTTACAAGATCTTCTGGAAGGAAATAAGAATATTTATGTTGATCCTCAGTACTTTGGTGATGAACCAGATGAATTACCACCAAAATATGAAGAAGAGATGGACTATGGATTAGATGATGAAGATATAAGTAACGAGATTTTGAATGATATTGGTATTACGGATTATGAAAATGTGGAAATGAGGTTAAATCAACCAGAAATGACAAATAAAAAGACTAGGGCCTATCTTAATAAGATTATAAATGATGCAAAATCAAAAAGGAGTCAATTAAGTGTTTATAAGTCACATGTTACAAAACAGTTCAAAAGTGGGGCTATATCAGAAGCTGAGAGACAAATGCGAAACAAAAGAATAGACAATGCGAGAGATACTTTAAATGAATACATAAAACATTATAATACTAAATTGGAAACAATAAAAGGTTCTGGAATCCAGAGTCGGGGAAAAAAACAGAGAGGTGGAAATATTATGTTTTTTAATGATGTAAAGCAGCTTTTAAAAAAATTGGAATTGATTATTGGTGAAAGATTGGCAGGGAATACCAGCATTGAGATGCGAAATATGGGAGTAACTATATTGGACACATTATTGAAAATATCGAAAATCAATAGATCGCAGTATAATAAATTGTATGGTCAATATTTTAAAAATATAATGTAACTTTATTATATATGGAACGAGAGATAGTATTATCCTCCTATAGTGTGAAGTCCCAATTAAATAATAAACCTGAAGATTTCACAACAAAATTTACTAGACAAATGATATTGGATAGTAATTCTCAATATGTTATCGGTCTTAACAGAATTATCAATATGAGTTTCACATGGTTCAATGTTAACGCAGGATACAACAATCAATTAATAAAATATAGCTCTAATAATGGTACAACTTATCACAACATACAATTTCCATCAGGAGTATGGAATTATACTGATTTCGATGAATATATAAAAGATATAACAAAGAACGGTGATACGTATCCTATCAATCTTAAATTCGATAATACAACATTTAGGGTTACGATTACATTGGCTCAGAATTATCAGCTTGATTTGACGCATTCCAATTTTAATGATCTAATCGGGTTTGATAAGACAGTATTGACAAGTGGAACAAATATTGGTCCTAGAGTACCAAATCTAAGTCAAGACACCGATATTTTGAATATCCATTGTGACCTAATTAATGATTCACTTGTCGACGGTCAAGATACAGACATCATTTATAGCTTCTCTACCAGTGTACTCCAACCTAGTTATAGCTTCACTTTAGAACCTAAACGGGTTACATATAACCCAGTTAATAAAAATACTATCAGTAGTATCCGAATATACATCACAGATGGAAAAAGAAGATTAGTTAACTTGAATGGCGCAGATACAGCTTTCTCACTGATTCTGAAAAGTATAGAATAATATAACATAATAGTATAATGAAACCGTATGAATTCAAAAGATTTTACCATCCAAAACTTGGTAAATTTGTATACAGACACAAAGGATCGGGAATTATCGTTGATAATATTTTCAAACCGTTGAAGAGTGTTGCATCATCTGTTTTCAAGAAATTTGCTAAGCCAATAGCAAAGAAGGCGTTAGAATCGGGGATATCCCATGCAGGTGAGCGACTGGGTAAGGCGGTATCTCAAAAATCTGGTGATTTGATAATGAAAAGATTGACAAATTTGAGAAAAGGAGCTACAAGACAAACAGCAATTGTTCCATCCTCACCCATTAAACAGCTGCAGCAACATTATCAGCCAAAACTAGATCAAGAAAGTACTGATATGATACTGAATAGACTCATTTCTGGAGATGGTTTGAGGAGAAGACGTAGAGTTAGATTTGTATAGAATCAATGAATATATTTTTTAATTGTTAAAATTATATAACATAATAATATATGTCTTTTAGAACGGATAATTTTCTACAAAGAAATGAGTTGGTGCGATTCCAACTCGATGATGTAATCAGGTCTCCAGCTAACGGTCAACACCAAACGAAAAATGGTTATAAATTTACAATTAATGATCGATCGAGTTTCTACGATTGGTACAATGCCTATATTGAAGTCCAATTCCAACTACAGAAATTAGCAGACGGAGCAGGATATGCTGCTGCTGATCGAATAACGGTAATTAATGGAGGGCATTCCTTAATTTACCACATAATGATTAAATCTGCAGGAAAAATAGTTTATGACACTGACAATCTCCATAAAGTCACTTTTGTTAAAAACCTGCTAGAGTATTCTGATGATTACAGTAGATCAGTTGCTAAAAACAGTTTCTGGTATTTGGACACGAATGCTACAACAGCTGCGAATAACACAGGATTTGAAGCTCGCAGGTTGCAAACTCAAGCTCTGCGCGATAATGGTACAGGTGGTCCTAAAAACATTAATGTGATCATACCATTGAACAGGTTCTCATTTTTTGAAGAACTTGAAGATAAGATGCTTGTACCAATGCAAATACAATTTAACATTGAGCTACAAAACGATGGTGAACTCATTCACATGGCTAATGGAACTGATGCTGGAAGAATTGTTGTTAACAGGTTTTTGCTCTGGGTGCCAAAACTAACTCCAAAGGATTCATTGTATGACAATTTCGTTAGTTCATTTCTTAAAGAAACTCAGTGGAAATATTTAAGGGAAATGTACGAAGCATCAGCTCCTACACAATCATCAGGATTTTTCCAGATTTCAAGCAGTATTGACAATGTCAAACACATTTTTGTTTACTTGAAAAGAACAAACCCGCCTAATGATGCAGTTGAAGAAGACAGTCCTTATCTAATGGACACTTTTAAACTTAATGCTGCTAATAATAACTCTTCCCTTTTAAACTGTAGACTAGAATATGGAAATGGAGTCTTTTATCCAGAAACAGAGTATGATACAGAATCAAAAGTGAGAATCTTTAACGATTTGATGTCATATACTATGCGGAAAAATGACTATAACAGCGGAACTCAGCTGAACTTAGCAAACTATAGTTCTCTGTATGGGTTGATTTACTTTAATCTTACGTATCAAACTGAAAAAATAACAAGAGATCCGAAACAGCTAATCTTCAGGTATAGACTAAGCCAGAATGCAGCTGCAAACTTCAATGTTCATGCTGTAGTCCTATATGAAGAATCTGTTGTCATTGACAAGGTGGGTAATGAATTGGTTATAGTGTAAAATTGTATAATAAGTAATGTATTACTAATAAAAATAAATATCCTTATTTCATATATGTTTTATAACTGGAAAAAATTATATAACATATATTATATACAGCAAATGACTCAGCTTTTTGAAATCAAAGTAAATTTGTCTGACAATCAAAAGAAGAATCTTAGCAATGCTTTCAAAAAAAGGGAAACTATTGTTCTCAGACTATCAGATGAATCTCTGAACGGAAATGATATTCTATATGTACCAGCAATGGTAAAGAAGAGATTGGAGAAGAATCGTATGATGAATAAGGGTATGGATATCAAACTTGTTAAAAGTAATATCAGAAAACAGGTTGGAGGTAGTCTACTAACTTCTATCTTAAGTATTGGAAAGACACTAGCACCAACTATAGGTAAAACCCTTGGGCTATCAGCTCTTGCTGGATTGGCTTCAGAAGGTGCTTCTCAGATTGTGAAATCAATATCTGGCAAAGGCGTACAGTCGGGTGGTTTTCTCGTACCACAAGACAAAATTAATAAGCTGATAGAATATAAGCATCTTTTATCGACGAAACAAAAACAGGATATATTGAATGCCCTTCAATCAGGTTCAGGTGTTCATGTAAAACCAACAAAAACACAATCAGGTGGATTTTTAGGCACTCTGTTGGCAAGCATTGGTGTTCCACTCCTTCTAAATGCTTTGACTGGTAAAACTGGTAGTGGGGCTCCACGAATGGGAATTAGTAAGAAAAAAGGGGGTAAGGGAGCTCCGAGAATTGGTGCATACAGACAACCACCTCCATTTATAGGTACATGGGATAATCCAATTGGTATGGGGATTAAAAAAAAACTACCAAAAAAAACAAGTCGGGAGAAGGCATACTATTAGGGAAAAACAGCCCATTCGATGGCATACCACTACTAGGGGCAATACTGTAAAACCAAAATTCCATAAAGATATCCCGTTAAGTAATCATGATCTAATAAAATGGTGTAGATATTTGAACATCCCAATCAAAGATGTTCTATCGAGGGATGAGAAAGTTCCACATAAGCATAAACAGGCGTTATTCATATACAATCTTGAACCCTCATATATGAGTGGAAGCCATTGGGTGGCCACATATGTCAAAGACAACGTGATAAATTATTTTGATAGTTTCGGTATGCCTCCATTTCAAGAGATCGTAAATCATACAAAAAGAAAGAATTTGATTCTGTTACATCAAAACAACCAAATCCAGAACATAAAAACGACTACATGTGGTTACTTCTGTTTATACTTTCTGAATGAAATGAATAAAGGGAATTCATATTATAATTTATTGCAAGTATTTGACATATATGATACAATGAAGAATGAGAGATTCCTCGAACATTATTTTAGAAATATCTAACTTATATATATAATGGTAAAATCGTATTGTGTTAGACAGAAGAAAGTCACTGAATGTGTTCCAGGAAGCGAACGATATGTGAAAACTAAAAATGGTCGAACTATGTTGAAATGCACTTGCGCTGAATGTGGTATAACAAAAACCAAATTTATAAAACAAAAACAGGGAAACTAATTGAGCCCTCACAAGATGGGGGCTTTTTAAATATAGAAGGTAGTCACAGTCTTGGTGAAATAGCAGCTAAAAGCGCTTTAAAAGGTTTGTATAATTTAGGTAGAATCGGAGCATCAAAGGCAATTAAATCTGGTTATGCTAAACAAAAAATAAAAGGAATGGCTGATAAATATTTGGATCAAGCCTTAGATAGTTTAACTTCAGATATTAGTAAGAAACTAGATCCATTGCATAAAGGTAGTGGGATTGATATTCATAAGGCCATTGGGAAGCTTCCGAAACCAAAAGGCGGTTGGACATTACCCGGCCATAAATATACTGGCCCATATAATGATTTAAAGAGTCAAGTGAAATATGACCCAACAACTGGCCAAATATTAGAAATATATGACCAACCTACAGCAAGAACTGATGAAATAGCAATGCAACATGATGTCGATTATTCAGTCTGCAAGGATGATAGGAAATGTAAAAATAAGGCAGACCGAAAAATGGTTCAAGCTTTAGACAACGTACCGTATAATGAAAGACAATGGGGGCATTGGTTGGCTAGAAACACGATTGATGTAAAACAAAAACTTGGATTAGGTGTTAAAAGGAAGTCAAAAAACGTAAAAAGGAGTTGAGTAATGATTGGGCTGAACTCCTTGCAAATGAACTACATAAACCAATCAAACGGAAATTTCAAAAGAGACGTGTTATTGTTAATGGAATAGATGATATTTGGAGCGCTGACCTTGTAGAAATGCAGAAGTTTTCAAAATGGAATAAAGGATATAGATATTTGTTAAACATCATTGATGTGTTTTCGAAATTTGCTTGGAGCATCCCTATTAAAAATAAAACAGGTAATACAATTACTGAATCATTTGATGATGTTATTAAAAAATCCAAACGGAAACCTAAATTTATTTGGGTAGACCAAGGGTCTGAATTCTATAATAAAACTTTCAAAGACTGGCTAAAGAAAAATAATATTGAGATGTATTCTACTTTCAATGAAGGTAAAGCTGTTATTATTGAGAGATTTAACAGAACATTAAAATCTAAAATGTGGAAACAATTTACAGCTCAAAATACAACACAATATTTAGACATGTTACCAAAACTATTAAATGAATACAACAGTACAAAGCATTCAAGTATTAAAATGAAACCTATTGAAGCATCTATGAAAAAGAATGAAGGAACTGTTTATTTCAATCTATATGATACGGAACTATTATCATATAAACCAAAATTTAAAGTTGGTGATAAGGTTAGAATTTCAAAGTATAAACGGAATGTGTTCGACAAGGGTTATACACCAAACTGGACTGAAGAAGTGTTTACAGTCAATAAGATACAATACACTAATCCTATAACTTACAAATTAAAAGATCTCAATGATGAATCAATAGAAGGATCTTTCTATCAACAGGAGTTATTGAAAGCTAAACAAGATGTTTTTCGTATAGATAAGGTTATCAAAAGAGACTATAAGAAAAAACAAGCTTTGGTGAAGTGGAAAGGATATAGTGATGATTTTAACAGCTGGATACCGCTAAAAGATGTAAAAAATATATAATGTTTATATATATCATGAGCGGCATTGAGAAATATATCAAAAAAATAAATTTTCAAATTCAGGAATGTGAAGATGAAATAGACAATCTTCATGATAAAATATATGATAATGAGCGTAGATTGGATCTGTTACAATATAAAAAGAAATTATTGAAACTTTATCATAAAAAAAT
The DNA here is from genome assembly GCA_024195265.1 of Dendrophyllia cribrosa. NCBI lineage: Eukaryota > Metazoa > Cnidaria > Anthozoa > Scleractinia > Dendrophylliidae > Dendrophyllia > Dendrophyllia cribrosa. The sequence continues at coordinate 57,966,880 of JAJLRJ010000002.1, forward strand.
ACATGAAATTGATGAAGATATAACATTGAAAGAGTTATTGAATATTATCTGCAATGAGATAGAAAACAATAGATACGATGATGAATGTAATGTGTTGAAACAAACCAAAGTTGATAATATTAAATATCTCAAACAAGAAAATAGTATATCTAGCACAACAAAAACAAGCAGCAACGCGGATTTGGAAAGATGTAGAAATATTCATCTGATCCAGGGCACATGGGTTTAAAAAATACAATCAGTAACATTAGAACACTAATCAGGGATTTAAAGGGATATACAAAATTGTTTTAAAGAGATGTTACTATTTACAAGTATCCCAGAAATTTCTGAGATATTTATATCTTTGCATTCGCTATTCATTGGTAGCCAAAAATATTAATGTTTCTGACTATTACGCAATAATGCAAAATATATAATTCTTGACCAATATTATCCGCACTATTATGAAACTATTTAAAATAATATCTATAGTATAGTATTATATATGGAAAATCAAAATGTTAAGAGAGGTCGCGGTAGACCAAAAGTTTTCACAACAGAAGAACTAAAAAAACATAAAACCTTATGTATGTTAAATAAAGAGTGGTATTGTAATGTTTGTAAAAATGATAAAAATTATACACTTGCAGGGAAATGGTGTCACTTGAAAACAAAAAAGCATATGAAGAATGTAAATGTCAACAATATAATGCAACGAATCATCAACATAACACAAAAAAATAATCCAAATTACACACAAAATTAATTATTTTCATAGTTATAGTTCGAAGGATCCATGATTGGATTATTTGAATTCTCGACTATATTTAAACGCACATTTGTAAAACTATTTAAAAGATTATCTATAGAATTATTATATATATGAAATCAGAAAAATCTAACCTTATAGATATGAATAAGAGTGATCTTAAGAAACTTAGTAAATCAGAACTCATCAAATTGCTTTTAAAGCAACAGAATAAAAAGCCTAAAATCATCATTGTGGATGACGAAAAACAACGTAGGAGACCAGTTCCCACACCGAGAAAATCTGTTAGGGATATGGTCAAAAACTATGAAGATAATATCATTTTACCACCAGTGCCAGCACCTAGAACTATTAAACCAGTTCGAGATCATTGTCATATAACTGGCAAGTATAGAGGATCAGCGCATCAAGATTGTAATATTAACTTCCGATTAACTGATAAGATACCGGTTATATTTCACAATCTCCGTGGGTATGACAGTCATTTTATAATGCAAGAGATTGGTGAAATAGTCAAGAAGCATACATATACAAATAAGAAAGGTGAAAAGTGTCAAATGAACATCAATGCAATTCCTAACAACATGGAAAAATATATGGCGTTCATGCTTGGTAATCATCTAACATTTATTGACAGTTTCCAATTCATGAGTTCCAGTTTAGAAAAACTAGTAAGTAATCTACCAAAAGAAGCATTAAAATATACATCTCAAAAATTCAAAGATAAAAAGTTTGATTTGATGACTAGAAAAGGAGTGTATCCATATGACTTCATGGATAGCTTTGAAAAGTTCAATGAAAAACTGCCATCAAAAGAAGAATTTTACAGCATATTGAATGATGAACATATATCACATGAAGATTACAAACATGCTCAAAATGTGTGGAATACCTTCAATCTTCAAAATATGGGTGAATACCATAATTTATATCTTAAATCTGATATCCTTTTGCTAGCTGATGTGTTTGAAAACTTTAGAAAGACCTGTCTAGAATACTACAAATTAGATCCATGTCATTATTTCACATCTCCAGGTTTGTCTTGGGATGCTATGCTTAAAATGACTGATATCAAATTAGAACTTATAACTGATATTGACATGTTTCAATTTATCGAAAAAGGAATGCGTGGTGGAATAAGCTACATTGCCAATAGGTATGGTAAAGCAAACAATAAATACATGAAAACATATGATGAGAAGGTGCCCTCAAAGTATATAATGTATCTGGATGCTAACAATCTATATGGTTGGGCTATGTCACAATACCTACCTACTGGCGGTTTTAGATGGATGACAGAAAAGCAGATAAACAACATAAATTTAGCCAAATATAATGAAAACACCCAAAAAGGTTTAATACTAGAAGTTGACTTGGAATATCCCCAAAAGTTGCATGACATTCATAATGACTATCCATTGGGACCAGAAAAAGTGAAAGTAACCAAAAACATGCTATCAGATTATTGTAAAAAAATATCAGCTAAATATAATATATCAACAGGTCTTGTACATAAATTAATCCCAACTTTGAAAAACAAAGAAAAGTATGTGCTACATTATAGAGACCTACAATTATACACTGATCTAGGTTTGAAAGTAACCAAAGTCCATCGAGTATTGGAGTTTAATCAGTCTGCATGGTTGAAGCAATATATTGATTTCAACACAAACAAACGAAAAAATGCTAAAAATGCTTTTGAAAAAGACTTTTTTAAATTAATGAACAATTCAGTCTTCGGAAAAACAATGGAAAATATCAGAAAACGAGTAGATGTTAGATTAGTGACCGATGAAAAGAAACTATTAAAAATGGCTGCTAAACCAACATATGTAAGCAGTAAGATCTTCAATAAAAACCTTGTAGCTGTGCATAAGATTAAAGAAACACTAACCCTAAACAGGCCGGCATATGTTGGTATGTGTATCCTAGATCTCAGCAAGGTTTTAATGTATGACTTCCATTATAACTATATCAAAAATAAATATGATAATAAGGCTAGACTTTTATTTACTGATACAGACAGTTTAACTTATGAAATTGAAGCTGAAGATGTATACCAAGATTTTTGGAATGATAAAGATAAATTTGATAACAGCGATTACCCTGAAGATTCTTCATATTTTGATAAGACAAATAAAAAAGTAATTGGTAAATTCAAAGATGAAGCTGCAAGTATACCAATAACTGAATTCATCGGTCTACGATCTAAAATGTATAGTTACATGAAAGACAACCAAAAAGGAGGAAAGACTGCCAAGGGAATCAAAAAGAATATTATCAAAAATAATATCAAGCATCAAGATTATAAAGAAACGTTATTAGGAAATAAACAGATGCATCACACTATGAAAACAATAAGAAGTCAAAACCATCAATTAGGAAGTTATGAAATCAATAAAGTATCACTCAGCTGTTTCGATGACAAAAGATATATACTGGAAGATGGTATAAATTCATATGCTTATGGACATTATAAAATGAAAAAGAATTAAATCAAAAAATAACTTTCCTTAATTCAATCCTGTGTAGACTTCCTGTGTTTCCGAGAATTGTGTCACGCAAAGGATTCTATTATGTGGAATCACGCAATGAAATAAACGCAAAGGAAATCACGCAATGGAATAAACGCACCATTTTGTTTTTATTAACATATAGTTTCATTTGATTTTTCTATATTTTTTAATCCAACAGATGGGAAGTAGTTAAGACTTGGCTTGGTATCAGATCAGTTTTGCAAAACTGATCTGGTACCGCCAAGTCCTTAACTACTAAAGTTAGAACCACCTTGTGCAGTATAATAAACGGTACCACAGGAATTCAAAGAACTGCTCAGTAACTTTCACTTGAATGATCACAATTTAGGATGTCATCCACAGACTCGAACGTTAGAACCACCTTGTACAGGATAATAAACAGCACCACAGGAAAGTACTGCTCAATAGCTTTTATTTGAATGGTCACACTTGAGGATTTTATCCACAGACTCAAAAGTTAGAACCACCTTTCACAGCGTTTTTCCACAGTTTCCATGGGGGTCATTCAGTTTAATACTCGTGTGTAAGTTTTGAGATAACTAGTAAAGCTATGGAAACATGGGCCGAAGGTGAGAATTTCTATAGCTGTTTCTAGTTCTTCCAGACTTCAGTCACATGTGAAATACAGTTGTACCATGTTTTACATTTCTTTTTATAAAATAAGCCGCCAGAGTTATTTTCTACGTTTCCGCAAAGTTATGATAAATGTTTTAGTGTCTAACATATATGAGGCCGTTCGTTCGCTCTTTTCTTTTAATATAAGAACCTTTTTTATAATGACGTTGAGGTTAACATTGGCCAGAATTTAAAGAACGTGCCAAGAACGTACCCAGGCTGAGATTTTAGTTAAGAACGTCTCTATTTACCTACCTGGGGATCAGAGGTTCTCTCCGCAGCACGCTTCTCCGTGAGAAGTCGGGGCCGGCAGCGAGCGGCGAAAATAAAAGAGACATAAGATGCGTGTGATATGAGAGAGATGAGAGCAGGAGAAAAGCCTCTGGCCTCTCAGTTCACATTAAATCTGAAACTTGGAAACAGCGTTTCAACGATTAGGTGCTTGTTATAAACTTCTCCAAAAAACAACCAAATATTTATACTAATAAATATTAATAAATGATTATTTAATTACACATCGTCTGAAAAAAAAAACACTATAAATGATCTTATGTAAACACTGAATGCGAAAAAACTTTTACTGGCTTCAGAGAAAGGTGCTATTTATCATTGCAGATTTTCTTTTTCTTTTCTTCATAAATAACTCTCGAATGAGCAATTGTTTCAATATAGCTACAAAAGAATCCTTCCAAGGACGACTCTTATTCACACTGTACAACTATTTGACACATCTCACGTGTTCTATTCTCACAAAATAGAATAACAATAATATTAAATAATATTAACAATGACACTTTAATAAAGTTATCTATCTATCTAACCAGAAGCTTGACAATATTATGAGCTTCTGATCTAACACATTGTTTTCTTTAAGCAGTCAGGACGAAACATTGAATTTTATATTTATGGATAAGTCCATTTCTTTTCTTCTCTAAATTTCTGGAACGTCGAGAATCAGAATGTTCAAGCAGGGATACTTTTAAAAATACTTCTTTGTTTGAAAACTTGGCAGTCTGGCTCTTTAGTGTTTGTCTTCCACCATAATTCAAAATGACAAAACCACCGGTCCGATTGTTTGACTATTATTTGCTACCAGAAATGATAGATCACGCCATGAAGCTATTTTCATCTCGTTTCTGTGGAGAGAAGAAAGTGGTCGATAAAGATCAGGGCGCTGAAAAGAATCCCATTCTTTTCAGCGCCCTGATAAAGATTAAGCGCCAGGAAAATTTGTCGTTGTAGTCAAATTCAGTGTAAAAAATATGCTGCGGAATACCTTCCCTTCCCTTACGTTACCTTTCACCGTCAAAGTCTGGGCTTGTTGTTGTATAATCTGTCTTTCTGCAGAAGGAACAAGAAATTGATTATTAGACAAACCTCAAACAAAATTTATACAATGAACTGAATATCACGCGCTCTGTGATTGGTCGTTGCCTATGATCTATCAGAGTACAGACGCATGGCTGACGTCATAGAAAAATTGTTTTGCTTTGTTTTGTCCAACATGGCGCACAGTTTTGAAAATGTTTGCGAGATTATTGTGGATTGAGGAAGTGAAAGCCTCGAAAAATGTTTAGCAGGAGCTGTTTACAAGCAAGAAAAAGATAAAACCAAGACGAAAAGAGTTCTTGGCGAATTGAAAAATACGTAAACTGGAACAAATCTTCGAACAGTCGAGCGCTACGAGGCAAGTTCGTAATTTTACTCTTTTTACTGTTCTGTTCATTGTTTAAAACAAATAGATTCCATTTTGCCGTGTGTCTGTTCAGTTATAGATAACAGAAGACGTCAAAATGTGGTAAGAACATCAGTGACACACTCGCCTGCGGCTCGTGTGCCACTGTTTTGTTCCTACCACATTTTGACGTCATCTGTGACCTAAAACTGAACAGACACACGGCCAAATGGAAATAATGAATTCAAACACGTTGTCGACAAGCTAAATAGGGTGATTCATAGCAAAGAAATTGGGTAAAAGAGTATTCTCAAACAAACAGCAATGAGCCGAAACTTCATTGAGAAGGTAGGTATAGTCGCACGTACATGACCCAATTTCACTAGCATGAAACAACTAAAGGAGTATTACTGCTCCCCCTACATGGGATGCTAGTCCATCGTAGGGTTACTTTTAAAAAAAGAAGGTAGCCTCATCTTCACATAAGCGCACTCGCCTCTCTTAGCTCGCCAATGTAGTATTTTGCGAGAATGTTCTCCGCTTTTGCCGAGTGGCCGATATCTTCGAACACCGTGGTCGCATCCCAACCTTAAAAAAGAAGGAAGAAACGTTATGTTCTGTCTCAACTACTTTATCGTAAATATTTTGGAGAAGGAAAGTAACATTTAAGGAGCTCTGAATGTTCTTCTCACAATGTGTGAACAGGCCAAAACGGAACATAAGGCTTTCGCGTGGCAGCAGTTGGCAAGATTCATGGGTTACGAGATGCGTGCAAACAGAATGGATACACAGGACTATCTGTATAAGCGACTGTACGACGCCATAAGAAAAGAGAATCCTGTTAAACTTCCCATGACCACAACTGGAATCGATGCTGCTCACATGGCAGTCGATATTGCTGTTTCTCTCCAACCCAGTTACACCAACCATTACACGACCAAAGGTGTTCTCTACCTTTCCCAACTTAGAGATTACAAGCCTCCATCGCTTCGATCATTACCTGAAGCAATAGAAATATGTCGCAAAGCGTTGGGTATTTTTGACAAAGCTCTGGAGATCTCACGAGGGCCTAATCATTTTTCAGTGATTGGAAAAATCCAAGCCATCATTTCACTACTTGAAATCATTAAGGATCTTCCCTGTTTTTATTCTGAAGATAAAACATTTATGAGGTACTTGAAAGAAGGAGACCCTCCCCCGGAAATGACAGAAGTGCTTTCTCAGGATGACCAAGATTACGTTCAAAGTCTCAGTTCTACCACACTTGATGTTCTGAATGAGCTGTTTGGAAATGTGAAGCTCAAGCAAACGACCACGTATGATGAGAATGAATTGAGAAGTCTTAACAATGCAAAGATAAGAGCTTCTCATCTGCGGCGAAAATTCTATGATATTACCGGATTGGACAAAAGGGAGTTAAGCAGTGAAGAGTACTCAATGCGTTTGTCGTTCTCAACTAGCCAAGAACTCGCTCTGTTTCAACAGAAGGTTCAAGACATTCTTTTCATTAACGACGAGACGCCTTACAGCGCATGAACAAATCTTGCTAACAGGGACGTGGGATTAATTTACCAGCTGCTGAAATCTCTTTGTCTTCGTGGCCGTGGAAGCCATAATGACATGTTGATTTGTTCCAAGGCCTGTCTCCAGCTTAAAGACAAACCTCCGGTTGATGACCTCAACAAAATTGTCAATATCTTCGTGGAAAAGTTTCCAAATTCGGAATGGGCGTATCTTTTCTACTACATGATTCATTTTCCTATTCCAAATGGAAGTCTTGCCCGCTACACTCCGCACACCAAGGAATCAATCAAAAAATGCTCCATCATTGTTCAAGAAAAGGCAGGTTCAGGATTTCGAAAATCCGGTGCCGAGTACTTTCTTGGTAAGGGAATTGGTCTCGACGCCATTGTCAGTAGTCAAGAATTTCGGTGGCTGGAAACAAAGTGGAAAACCAAAACAGATTTCTGGAGAGGCAAGGAACCCTCTGAGAGGTTAGAACGCATCCCAGGCCAAAAGGACCCAAGCAGGAAGGGAATCATTTCTTACCATGGCATCCAGATACACTTCGACAACACACGTTACCCCAACGAAAGTAAAGACGACTTGTGGTTCTATCTTGGCTTCACTGTAGCTGGCCCCTACGCTTATGATCCAGTGGATAATGACACCTACGAGTCACTTAAATGTAGTACGTCACTGCCTACGACGTGTTATGCGTCATCCGAAAGTCCCACTACCAGCAGATAATCCAACAGTTTCCCTAGTAACGGTTTTGGCTCGCGAAGAAGAATTCGTAACCCACCACTGAGGATACCTGCAGTCGTGGCCTCTGTGCCAGAACGTAACGTTGATGAAAACATCAGTGACGATCCTGACATTTTCCAAAGCAGACATGCGCGAAACCGAGATGAGCACAATGATGCTTCCGACGGAGAAAATGGGTGGATTGTCGTAGGTGGTCGTTTCAATGCATTATATGCCTGCGACAGCGATGAAAACCTTCACAAGGATTCTAAATCAGGTCGGTTTCAAGATCAAAGAGTCGAGAGGAAGGCACCTAAGGCTGCAGAACAACGAGGGGATGCGGATGGAGTGAAAGCCAAACCCGATCATTTAAAAACCATGATTGGAACCCGTGGCTCGAGAAAGAAAAACTTTGATCTAAAACGCGAGAGCGCAGACGGGAAACTGCATCACGGAGCATTTGTTTTGGGAACTGAGAAGTCACAAGAATGCAAATATCACGACTCGCGGAGTAAAAGGGAAGAAACAGAGCGATGTAAGTTTGCGCATGGTTGGAGAGGTGATACTCTGCAGTTTGTGTGCACAAAATGTACGGAAAAAGGGATGTTTTTGTGCAGAGAAAAAATCGAACATGAAGAATATATTTGGAATCTGGGTCCGTACTACAATGGTCGTGGAAAAATCTGGAAGGATGAAACGGCGTTACGATGAAACAAAAGAAAAAAACGAACAGTATCGAACCACGGAACCAGGTTGTAGCTTGAAAAACCGGAGACTGACATTCCTGCGGAACATCTTAAGTAGTTGTAGTTTGTTCTTCCAAGAGTCACAAATTTAAACCTCAAGCCTTGAATTTTGAAAATGAGGACAAAGAAAACAGAACAGAAAGATTAGTCGGTGTAACATGTGTTTCTGTGCATGAACCCACTGTTGCATAATCCATTTGGTCTGACAAGTGAGTTCGCAAACGCTCTAGCGATCCTTAAAGGAGAAGAGGTATAGTCAAAAACAAGCTGTTGATTCATGGGGTGGGACCCAGTTTTCTCACTCGCCGATGCTGATTTCCCTTTCGTAAACAATCGATGCCATTTTTAACGGTCGATGCCATCATTAACATTAATTAGTAACCAAGCCTTTTGTAATGGTAGATGCAATTTTTTCTGGTTTATGCCTTGATTAGAACGAAAGTAGGCTATCGTTATTACATAAAATTGGGCCTAGGTAAAGCGATTATTAGACCTAAGCTAGATTTACGACTACGTTAGATTTAAGGATAGCTAGGATCACCGGTTATAGATGTATCATTATGGTATCAGCACCGGCAAAATTTATGCTCTCCAAATGCCTTGCAAAAATTCCTGGTTAAATGTCATGCCATGAAATATACAAATCCAAAGTTTTGGGTCAATATCTCTAATCGTTCAAAAGATATGGGCATTTGAAAATGGACCTTTTTCATCTTTTCGAGCATTCTGATTGGTCCAATAGGGTCACATGACTGATTGGCGAGAAATTCAAAATGTATTGTCTTTATCAATTTATAGAATTCAACTGGGTCATGCTAGGAACTTCAACCACAAAGGAATTGAATTAGAGCAGTCACCAAATTCATTTGACAGAATTTTGGTCAGTCTGACCAAATTTTGAGGAAGATCGACAGCTGTCAATCAGAGAGAAATTTCAAATAAAGAAATCACAAAAACAAGTTTTTCTCCCACAGTTTTTAATATTTTTAAAATCTGTTTTCAGCAATGAGTTTTAAACACCACTTGGCACAAACGTAGTTTCAGCCCCGTAATTTATGTTAATTTATGCAAATTAACGGGAAATAAGCCGAAATATGCGGTTATTTGCATTTCAGAAATGCTTTAAGGTGTTTCCCTCCAGTTTCCATGCAGCCGCACCGACCATTTTTTGAGCGGCCGTTTAACTAACTTTCCTTTATTGGATTAGAATAAAACTTACACAAAATATTGTACATAGTTTGAAGTTTAAAAGAGTGTAATAAATTTGTAAATCGCATTTAAAATTGCTGAGATAAACGAGAAACATTGAAATCACTTGAGTCTAAATTCCGAGCGATTGCGATGGCATCTAGAAAAATCAAAACTATTACGATAAACTATGACATGTGGCAAACAAAATATCTAAAAATTAGAAACTTTTGTCAAGCCAATTTTGAGTAAATGAGAAAAATATTTCGAACTTTGATTTTGCATGTGTATGAGCACATGCATAAGTTCCTCAATTAATCTTATAAAAGTTTAATTTCACAATCTGAAATTTACGCTAAAATGTGTGTTAAGTGTATGACATGAAACTATGAAAGTTTAAAAGCGTTTCTCGTTTTAGTTTTGGAGATTCGATTTTCTATAGGAAACCATAGTTTTTTTACTGAGTCCTTGATATTGTAGTTTTAGCGCTTTTCTACATATTTCAAAAACCGCGAGATAGATTTTTTTTAAACTTTTATGGTCGTTTCTTTATAATATGAACAACATTGTCTCGAAGTTTCATCTTGATTGAAACATTGCAACATGGTCAAATTAAAAAATAAAGTTCACCTAAAACGCGATTGAGACTTTGTGTTTTGATTGCACGGTTGAAGGCGCACAAAGACGCGTTAATTATTCAGGTGAAATGTAACGCATTTCTCCGTGTTGAGAGTTAATATGCAAATCGCGTTGACTTCTTTCTCTTCCCTACAATTCAAAATGCCGAGTGTCCAGTGCACGTCAAATGCGAATAAAAAAACCTGTTTTTAAATAAACGCCCTACTGAAATTCGTGAGCATGATAAAAATATTAAACGTGGAACTGTACCGAACTTGGGGGTACACTCAAGACTCACTTGTACAATTCCACGTTTTATTCGTTCCTACAATACGCTCTTACATTTTCTCCAACCGATTCGATTCCTCTCGAGTTCTTACACTCTCAATCACCACCTCTCTTCTCCGATTTCAAAAGTCAATCAACGAAAAAATCAAAAAATGTCATATCCGGTAATTATATTTCGGCACTCGACAGTTCCGGTCACGCTCCCCTAAAAATTAATGTTCTTAATTTTTACTCTCTGTCTCCTCTATTCAGAACATCAAGTCTAGTCAAGTTCAAGTTCACGATCAACGATCAGTTTGATTTTCGCTCTCGCATCGTGGGCTGCCCTTCTCTTTGCCACACTCCTGTTGGGTTCTTGACTTGTAGTTTCGTTCACCTCGGCCGGTTCCTTGCTGTAGCTCCTTATCTCGAGGGGACATACTAGCTGAAGTGGACGTTGAATCTTGTTTCCTTTGTGTAGCAGAACAACTCCCCTCACAACTCCGTCTCTCCCTTTCACATGTTGAACCACTTTGGCCTTCTTCCACTCGCCTCGGTTTCTGTTCTCACCTACCACTAGAACAATCTCTCCTATCTCAGGCACTTGTAGCTTGTCCTTTCTGTTAACTCTGTGCGATTCCATTAGACTGTGGACATATTCTTTCTGCCAACGGTGCCATGCGTGTTCTCTAGCGTTTTTCAGACGTCTGTGCAGCTTGGTGACTTCCTCCTCGTCGACCTCAATATCTGCTAGCTCATGAGCATTCTGGCCCCACATCAGAACATTTGGCGTCAAGGTTTGTGATCCGCCCTCGTCACTCTCAACGTATGTTAGGGGTCGATTGTTGAGGTGCTTCTCGGTGTCTATGACCACTGCTTCAAGTTGTTCAAAGGCAAGATGTGTGTTTCCCAGCGTCTTGTACACTGTTTTCTTGATGTCTTTAATCAGCCTTTCGTACATTCCTCCCCACCATGGTGACTTGGAGAGATTGAACTGCCATTTAATCTCTTCTTGTGCGAGGAAATCTTGTAACTTCTCACTCTTACGAATCTTTTTAATCCATGTTGCCGTTGTCTTAAATGTTGCGGCGTTGTCTGATATAATTCGCTCTGGTCTCGTTCTTCTTGTTATGAAGGCGTTTAGCTTCCTTTGAAATTCCTCAGCTGTCTGGGTTCTGGTCAGCTCCAGGTGCACCGCTCTCGATGTCGCACATGTGAAAATCAGCACATAAGCCTTCTCCTCCCTTGTCTTGTTAACCTTGCACTTCAACGGCCCGGCAAAGTCCACACCCACGTACTGAAAGGGACGACTGACCTCAGTACGAAACTCTGGTAGCATGGAAGTGGTCGGCGCTCCATATGGCTTGGTGGCGAACACCTTACAGATGTTGCAGTTACGTATCTCCTTCTTCACTAGGGTACGGAGTCGAGGTATCCACCATTCTTCCCTCAAAGCCGCCATTGTGTTGGCCACACCCAAGTGCTTTATTTGAGCGTGGACGTGTTGAATGAGCCTCTGAGTAAACGGCCCATCCTCTAAGTAGGTTGGGTTGTATCCCTGGATTCTTCCAGTGCATTTGAGGAGGTTGGTCTCCTTGTCTCTGACTAGTTTCCATCCGGGTCTTTCCATGTCATCAGGGATTCCTCCTTGTACTCTTTCCACCCAATGTTGTCTAGCTTTCGAAAGTTCTTCGGTACACAGTGGGCCCGACTTCTTCTTTATCTTCTTTAACTTTGCAAGACTGTTGGTCTTGAATCTCAGGACCCAAGCAGTAATCCGTAGCACTCTCCAATACGTGTTTCGCATGAGCAGCTCGTGCCACTCATCTGTCTCTTGGTCTTCACTGCTGCCTTTAACTTGTTCCTTGGTTTCGGTTGGCGTTTCCTCCCTCGTGTAAGCCACAATATCCTTCAGTGGTTTCTCTTCTTCTTGAGACCTTGGAGTGCACTTAATGCTTGGCTGGGGTGGCCACTCCTCCTTTGCTAGTAGCCACTGTGGTCCTTCATACCATCCATACTCCTCCATCTTGCCCAGAGATGCACCTCTACTTCCCAGATCAGCAAGGTTTTGTTCTGTGGGGCAATATCTCCATTGAATTTCGAATTCTTCCGTTATCTGGGCCATTTTCCGCACTCTGTTTAAGACGAACACCTTCCAGGACTTTCCGGGATTTAAAATCCAGTATAAAGCTACCATGCTGTCCATCCACACTGTGATACTTTCCACTGGCCATCCTCGCAGAGCGTTATGGAGATTCTTCGCTAGATTTGCCGCCATTTGTCCACCGATTAACTCTAATCTTGCTATTGAAGTGTTTCGTTTGGAGATCCTCGATTTCGATGTCAGGAGGCCTTTGACCACACCTCAACTGTGCTCTACGACTGCTATGGCGGCAGCGCAGCAGGCTTGATTACTTGCATCGGCGAATATGTGTAGGTGTACTGCTTCTACCTTTGTCATGCCTCTCATTATGCTCCTAGGTACGGTCACATTTTTCAATTGCTTTGTCCACTTGGTCCACTCCTTTCTTAGGGGATCCGATATCTCCACGGTCCAACCTTTCTTCTCGTCACACGCCTCTCTGTATATCCGCTTTCCCTCTACAGTAGTCGGCGATAATATGCCGAGGGGGTCATATATGCTACCCAGGTGGCTGAGAATAGTTTTCTTGGTAACCGGTTCTTCCTCAGAAAATCGTCGCATGGTTAATTCTAACGTGTCGTTTTGTTTGTCCCAGTTAAGTCCAAGTATCTTGCTTGCATTGGTCATCCCATCACTCTCAAGCTCTCGAAGATTGGACTCCCATTTGTGAACTGGAAACCTTGCCTCCTCCAATATCTGGGTAGCTTCTGATTTGAACCTTTTCATTTCTTCTAATCCTTGGCCAGTTTTCATTAAGTTATCCACATAGGTGTTGTCTCGCAGCGTTTGAACTGTTTCTCTGACCTCTTCAGGCTGTTGGTTGTAGTGATTCTGTAAGGTGGCTCCAAGTATGAATGGGCTTGCCTCTGCTCCAAAGGGTACTCGTGTGAACCGGAAGTGTTCTTCTTGTCCATTCACCTTGAATAGGAAGCGGAATGCATCCCTGTCGTCTTCCTTTATTCCCACTTGTAGAAACGCCTTTTCTATGTCCCCGAGTAGAATATCTGTTGACATCCTCGCTCTGATCAGTATATCCCACATAAGTGGCTGTAAGGGTGGTCCTCTGTACATGCAGTCATTGATACTGTTCGCCAAGTAGTGAGGCTTAGCGCTCGCATCAAACACCATTCTGACTTTTGTAGTGGCTGCATCTTCTCTGATCACTGGCTTGTGTGGCATATAAAACACACGGTCTCCTGTCGGACGATTTGGCACCTTTTCAATGATTCCACTTTCGTTCTGGGTCGCTACAATCTTCTCATATTCTTCTTTCAGCTTCATGTTTTGCTCTAACTTCTTCTCAACTCTCTGTAGGCGCTGTCTGCTTTGCGTTTCGTTAGTCTCCGCTAATTTCCGTCCTGGAATCCAGGGAACGTTGACTTCGTATCTCCCATCTGCTTTTCTTGAAATGTTTTCTACGAACTCTGTGTGCACGTCCAACTGCGAGCTCTCTCCCCGGTCCTCTACTCCTAATACATCTAGACTGTACAACCGTTCGTAGTCACTCGTTTCTCTGGTGAACAGACAACCATCTGTAACGCGATCATCGCCATGAATGACCCAGCCAAAGGTCGTTCCTTCAACTATGGGCTCCCCTGGCTTCCCTTTGAAAACATCTTCTGTCTTGATTCGGCAGTAGGTACTATCACCTAGGATAACATGGATTGTGTAGTCATCTCCCGGGTTCTTATAGAATCGCTTGTCTTTTGTGTGATCGTATTTCCATTTCAGGGTGCTAAGGTCTGGTCTCCGGATGGTCGTGAAGTCCGCCATCTTTGCTCCAGTGACTTCAATCCGCTCTCTCGCCTGTCCATCAACTGAATCTATGGTTAGGTCGAAAATAGGCATGGACTGTTTCTGTGTTCCACTCAACGTAACTATTTGCCGGGTTTCATGACGTACTGGGTTTAACTTTAGCCTTCTGACAGCTTCCAGTGAGATGAAGTTCCTACCCGATCCTGTGTCAAGGTAAGCCCACAGTGTTGTTCCATTGATATTAACGGGGATTATTGCTGGGAGTGTCTCCTCGGCTGATGGCGTATACACGGTGAGTAGGGGGTTGTCATTTCTGTCACAAATGCTTGTGTGATGTCTCCCTTTACATTTGAAACAGCCACGGCTTCGGCAGTGATGACCAATGTGCCCCGCCCTTCCGCAATTGTAGCACAATCGATTATCCGCTAGAAATTTCCTTCTGCTCTCTAATGTCTTGTACGTTTCACAACGGTCTCCCCAGTGACCTTGGTTGCAGTAGAGGCAGACGGGTGTGGTTTTGTTTTGATCCGGTTGTGATTTGTCATCTCCTTTCGCAGTGTACCAGTGTCTCTCCTTCTTCTGGTTTTCTCGAACAGTTCCAGGCTGTTCTTCCATTCTGTTTCTCTTCAGCCATCCTTGTAGGTTGTTCATCAGATCCTCCATTCGCCAATTCTCCCAATTATCGTCAGTCCGTACGAGGTCTGGCTTCACTTGCGGTAATTTGTTTAGTGTGGAGATCACAAATCCTCGCAGCATGTCGGCCTCACCCATCGTAACCAGTGCGTCGTAGTTTCTGCTGAGATTTTCGTAAAATTCCTGAATTCTAAGGAAGTGGTTTCCTTTAACACTCGGAAGATTTACAATTTCTTGCACGTGAGCGCTTACCACCAGCTTGTTTTGGCCGTACTCTATCTTCAGTCGTTCCCATGCTGTTTTGTAACCGATTTCGCCGGGTTTTAGGTTTCCAATTTTTCCACATACAGCAGGGGTTACCATCTCGAGCAGATAGCCAAATTTCTCTTCTGCGCTGATAGGTTTATTATGAACTTGCGTCACGAACATATTTTCGAATCTCACCCAGTCGGTAGGTGTTCCTTTGAAAGGAGTGATCCTAAGCTTCGGTAATTTCGCTGTTGTAGCGCGAACGTTGTTCTCCAATTCCAATTTCTTTTGCGTAAGTTCAAGTTCTGCGTCGAGTTTTTCCTCCCACATCTGCCTTTGTTTTTCGTGCATTTGTTGTTGATATTGCCTTTCCTTCTCATATTTCAACTCCAAATTTTCACTCTCGGTCTGTTGGGCTTTCTGGTTCTCCCTTTTCTCCAGTATCTTCAACAAGCTCTCTCTTTTGTCGACGAAAGGGGAATATTTCGCCTTGGTATTCTTTTTCCATTGTCGTACGTCTCTTGGTGTGTAAACATCACGTTCCAATTTCAGTTCTTGCATTTGAGACACGAGGTCATTGAGCCGATCCAGTATTTCATCTGTTCTTTTGCAGACAACTACCATTTCTTTAAAATCGCCGGTTTCAATCGATTCTTCTGTATCTCCCAGATAGTAATCCAACTTGTCGATTTCCTTTTTGATGTCCTTTTCGAATTTTTTCTCCTCCTCGCTGAGACCTTCCAAATTTTCCATGTTGATTTAGTTGATTTCACGTACCACGCCACAAATCCTCTGTTTGTTCGCGATCTCGTTCCGCTGAACTCCTCTCCCACGTAAACGTATCCTGGTCCCGGCACCACTAATGTACCGAACTTGGGGGTACACTCAAGACTCACTTGTATAATTCCACGTTTTATTCGTTCCTACAATACGCTCTTACATTTTCTCCCACCGATTCGATTCCTCTCGAGTTCTTACACTCTCAATCACCATCTCTCTTCTCCGATTTCAAAAGTCAATCAACGAAAAAATCAAAAAATGTCATATCCGGTAATTATATTTCGGCACTCGACAGTTCCGGTCAGAACACAGCCCCTAACGTTACTCCGCAAAACATGATGGTCACGCAGAAATGCGTTACGCTTCACCTGAATTAATTAAAGCGTCTTTGTGTGCCTTCAACCGTGCAATCAAAACACAGTCTCCATCGCGTTTTAGGTGAACTTTATTATTTAATTTGGCCATGTTGCAATGTTTCAATCAAGATGAAACTTCGAGACAATGTTGTTCATATTATAAAGAAACGACCATAAAAGTTAAAAAAAAATCTATCTCGCGGTTTTTGAAATATGTAGAAAAGCGCTAAAACTACAATATCATGGACTCAGTCAAAAACTATGGTTTCCTATAGAAAATCGAATCTCCAGAACTAAAACGAGAAACGCTTTTAAACTTTCATAGTTTCATCTCATACACTAAACATACATTTTGGCGTAAATTTCAGATTGTGAAATTAAACTTTTATAAGAGTAAGTTAGGAACTTATGGATGTGCTCATACGCATGCAAAATCACAAGTTCGAAATGTTTTTCTGATTTACTCAAAATCGGCTTGACAAAAGTTTCTAATTTTTAGACATTTTGTTTGCCATATGTCATAGTTTATCGTAATAGTTTTGATTTTTCTAGATGCCATCGCAATCGCTCGGAATTTAGACTCAAGTGATTTCAATGTTTCTCGTTTATCTCCGCAATTTTAAATGCGATTTACAAATTTGTTACACTTTTTTAAACTTCAAACTATGTACAATATTTTTTGTAAGTTTCATACTAATTTGATAAAGGAAAGTTAGTGAAACGGCCGCTCAAAAATGGTCGGTGCGGCTGCATGGAAACTGGAGGGAAACACCTTAAATGCACACCTCAGAAAATCGTTGGAACTTGGTTCTAATAGGAAGTTTATTCGTAGCACAGTCCACTTCAGATTACTAAGGAATAAGACCAATATAATGTACTAATACTCTCAATTGTTTTAGGCCTAAAACGTGTTTTCTACAAATCGTGTAAAGTGCATGGGCACGATTTGTTTTTTGTAAGCAGCATTTTATTAGGTTCCGACCAGTTCTACGTGAATAAACCGAACAGTATAGCTTCAGTCTTAAAGAAAGCTTTATATTTCAACTCCATTCAAATTGGTAAAGAAAAATTAAAGTCAAGAAAATTAGCACTGTTAGTAGTGTCTATTGACAAAAAGGAGCCCGTGTTAGTTTTGTTAGGATAATGACTCCGATAAGTTGTTTTCTCGTTTATTTTGCTTTTACCAGCGAAACTGCCTCTGCCATGAGAACAAACCCATCTGTGCTAGTGGACTTTGTTCTTTATTATTGTTCGGCTAAGGAGGTCTGTCAGCAATGTTGGAAAAGAAAGCAAACATGAAAGCATCTATCATATCCTCACTGCCCTAGATGATTGAAAGGCAGATTTAACTAAAGTTGGTTAACTCTTGATACGGTTACCTGGGTGCTTACCATTTGTCAGAACTGGCCGGCCAGACCGCTCAATTCGTAAATATTATTCCATTATTTGTTAGAACTGGCCGGCCAGACCGCTCAATTCGTAAATATTATTCCATTATTTGCCAGAACTGGTCGGCCAGACTGGTAAATTTGGAAATAGTATGCACCCTTTTGATGGACTTTTAGGAACAAGTCTTCAAAAAGATGCATTCTAGTTACAAACGGACCGGTCTGGCCGACCAGTTCTGACATATGATAAGCGCCCTTAGCCAACTTGCTGTGGGATATGCATTTGGATCAATGGAAACCGTTGCGAGAAAAGAGACCTAGGGACGAGATTCCCAGGCCCCTACTCGTTTTCAAAGTGGTAAATCGACCTACAAAAGAAGTACTCTTCCAAGCAAAGGAATTGAGAGTTTCAATCTTAACAATCGCAAATCAAATAAATTTCCCTTTATATAGTTGCATCGGACCGTTTTGGATGTTTTATTTCAGCAAAGTGCTTCAATCTTTGTTAAAAAGATCTTCTGGCTAACGACTTTAAAATAAGAATGGCGAGGCATTTGTTGAGGCATCTGTATTGGGCAGACTACTTTAGTTTATATACAACTGTTTTCATAATGAGCCATTTTTAATAATAAATAAAGTAAAGTAAATCCGTAAAAATACATAAATTAAGTGAATCTAGGTACAAATTGTAGGACAAGAAAAATTGTATGCGAAATATTGTGCTCATTTTAAATATTTTCAACAGCGCCAGCGTGCTCCTCAGCAATGCTCAATAATAAAAACATCCCTATAAAGTAGCAGACTCCTCTTTTATGGGCGTGGTCTCGATTTATGTTTTGAAAAGCTACCAAACAAGAAATTCACAATTCAAACAATCAGTTTTGTTTAAGGTTTTGACATTGCTACCTTCTTTATACCCTTGTGGGTACCATCATAGCTCAAACTGTAGATGTTTTAACACCTAACTTAAGTGCTACGACTAATAATGATTTGGTTTTTGCTGTCTCTTTAAGCGCACATGCGCTGTTCACACAGCAGGCACTCAAACTGAAACATTAGAAGAACGTATTCTTAGGTCGTCCACACTGAACATCCCCAGTTTGGTGTAAACGTTGGAGTAAGGATGAACCAAGATAACAAAACCGGTCATGGCGATCTGTCATCTTTTTCCTGCAGACAGAAATAGGGAATCCATTTAACAAAATTTTGAACACTTTTCATTTTTTAGGTAAACTTATTTGTGTAGTGGTCAGCTTTCCAAAGGCTTTGAGGATTTGCCGGTCTCTCATCTACTTCTAAGAGGGGTGTGCTAAGAACGATCCCACGGGGAAATGCAATACCCCTTTACGGTCTTCCTATGTAGGCCTTGTAATTCCCTCTACCCATTTTCCATCCAGACAATTACAAGTTAAAATGCATTTTCTCCCAGAAGTATGAAGTATCAACCCTGCCCTTCGAGAGTTTGAGGCTGGGAGACGGCTGTTCTTTGACGAATCGTTTCAGATGTTTTGTAGTACCAATCTTACAAAGAATGCTAACACTTTCTTGTAGCATTGTGATTTTATATCGGCAACAAATTAATGATGGAGTCTTAATTACCTTTGTTCGTCAGAGTCTTGGCTTAGTAATGTAGATTCTGTCCTTCTACAAAAGAAAGAAAACTGGTTTATTAGACACGCCTCTAGACAAAATAAAAATAGTGATCAGGTTGTAAACAAGCTTTGAAGGGGTTTTCATGACCAAACTGGGAAAAAGAGTATTTACAAGGCAAACAGCAGAAAGCCTAAATTGTAAGTTATTGAGATTAGATAGATGTAGATTACGTCATACTTCTTTGAGTGGACGTCGCTAAAACGACAAAGGCCCTTAAAAAATTAACAAACGTTCACACCTCTCTCAGCTCGCCAATGTAGTATTTTGAGAGAATGTTCACCGCTTCTGCCGAGTGGCCGATATCTTCGAACACTGTGGTCGCATCCCAACCTTAAAAAGAAGGAAGAAACGTTATGTTCTGTCTTAGCTACACACAGCTCATCAATAACCTGCTTTGCAGCGACTTCGCCGGACTTCGAAATTCGTCTACTGCATAGATTAATCAAAACATATACTTTGATGTCAGTGACTGACTTTTGCAAGTTAAGATGAGTGGAACTGAGTATCTTTGTCTGTCACCAACTTTCGAGCCTGTTATCTTTCTAACTGGACAATATTTAAAGGGAACACTCGGAAATTCATGTTATCAGCTAGATGACTTCTTTGGTCTAACCAAACACGGTAAACCAGCCCAAGCGTCCTTCGGATGGGTGCAGTGGTCTGCAATTTGCGAAGCCGACTCACCTACGTGTTCGAGCATAATTTCACTTCCACCCGGGTGCTGAAACAGAAAAAAGAAAAACTGTTGAGCAGTTTTATAAGGCTGTTTCACATAGTTATATAGGGAAGTGCTCCTCCCCCCCACCCCCCCCCCCCCCCCCCCCTCCCGATAAATATCCCAGTATTCAATTTCATACCTCGGCTACAAAGTCTGTCAAATCGTAGACTCGATCCTTTATCACGACCCAGCAGGAACTTTGGTCAGCATGGAGCGAAACCTCTTCTAGAGAGAAAACCCTGTGTTTCCTAGGAATTGTTTTTCCTCTTTGCTCAGATAAATTCGCCATCTCTTGCGTAAAAGTGGAATTTTTTTTAAGCCTGTACAGTGAAAATACACATAAACAAATTAATCGAAATCTGGAAATCCATAGTAACGGTTTTGCCGTGAGTTACCTTGCATGATATTACTATTATATTGCATGCACCAATTGTATTTTGCCGGCAGAATTCAAACTTTTACGGTTTCTCAGTTTTGTGAAAGATTTTTAAAACGCGTTTCTAAAATGCTTTAATAATAAGATGTAATCAGATGGCTGTTCTAAATATCAACGACACTGATAAAGATCGATAAATTGTGATCATATTTTACGTAGTATTATTCAGATTATATTCGAAAATTTCGCTCAAAAATGTACAAGACCGAGTTGAAATTATTGTTTCTTTGCTTTACCAGTGTCTTTTTTATTCTAACTTCATCAATTTAGGATGATTTGGGTAAAAAATGTTCTCACTTTGTGTAACTACCTCGAAAATTGTTTTATGTTTTGTTTGATTTCCTCTCTTAGCTTAGCTTAGCTTAGGAAATAATTTTCAGTGTTGACTGTTCCGAATAAACTACATTGAACAGTTTCTTCTACTCAATTAAGAAAAATGTTTCACTAAAAGAAAAGAAATCAAAATTCATTGTTACCTTTCAGCAGTCCTCCCCGGCGTATCAGTTCCACTAAAAGCGATATTAGGTGGTTTAAACAATAAAACGGTGGAATCTATGCCTTAAAAACCGTGAACGTAGAAACGTTTCCGCAACTAAACCTACAACTTAAATGTTTTGAAAGAAAACGGGAAAATCCAACTATTTCAATTAAAAACGACCGATGAAGACTATCAAATAAGTTCACCTAAATTTTCAAACGTGTAGATTTGTTTTGAAAATATTAGAAAGCGAAACAAGAGCTTACGGTGAATATAATAAATAATTTAACCTAAAACAACTTTATGCGGAAACTAATTGGGCAAAATCATAAAATTTAGAAAACACTTGTGCTATTGGTTAAATCTCATTGTTGCAATTTCATATTTTCTTCGATTAATTATTTGTATTGACAGAATTAGAAAAATCCCGTTCTAAGATAATGCACCATCGCACTTGTTATAAACGAACAAAATGCCCAAAAATTGAAAGGAACATGTGTGGATTTTCGCTAAACTTCGTAGAAGCAGTAGAAAAGTATTCCGATTTTCATTATTGAATTAAAAAATACCACTCCGTCAATAGCCGTCACACTGCGATTGCTATGTTGCTAAGCAACTTCACTCTGTCGCAAACAAACTTGCGAGTGACGTCGCGTGATTTGGACAAACTGGTCAGACCTCTTCATATGAAGCCCGGTTAATACCGAGACTAATTATTTTGTGTGTTCATATGGAAAATTTCAGCCTTGTAACTCGGATGAAACTGTTTACGTGATTGCGTGTACGGAAATATTAACTCACGATGTTCTTTCCTGTAATTCTAAAACTGATTCTTATCGCGTTCGAAGAACGCAATACTAATTTCGTGTTGGTTGTCCTGTGGTTTATGTGCAGTAAAATTTGAGATTTTTTGGTAGACGGTCTTCCAAATGGCCGCCCCTATTGGTTTTTTTCAGGGGCTCATTTCCGCCGGAAATTCCTTCGAACGCGCCCGGGTCTCCATAATCTGTGATTACTGCTAGTATATATCTTTACTATTCAGGTTCCAGAAATAATTTTTGATCGAATAACGTCTAAAAAATAGGCCAGAATGAGGCAAATTTGATCCTCCTTCGACAGAAACGCGTGCGTACTTGAAAATTGGTTACCGGGCTGACCTGTTCGTATGGGAAAACTTCTTGCCCGGTTACCGAAATCTCGGTTTGTCCAACTGAGATCTCAATCCCGCCTTCTTATATGAACACATCGCAAATTTTACAAAGCAAATGGGACTGAGGCGAGATCTCGGTAACCGAGTTCATATGAAGTGGCCACAGGTGAAATGAGCAAAACGAAGGGGGAGCAGGTATAGTACTTCCTCTGCCCTCCTCCACCCTGCGTGGATGAATATTTTACGACGTCTGTATGTGCAAGGACATCAAAGATCCACGTGACAATCTCGAAAATAATAAATGAAAACTAATATGGTAATTCATGTGTTTGGCCGCGTATTTTGCGACTAATAAAGTGCAAACTTGAATTATAGTAAACAAAGTTAAAACTTTGTAAAACTGAGTTTAATTATAATAAACTCGAGCAATCTAGCGTGAATTTGCCAAAACTATCATTGAACTCACTCTATGTGCATGGAATTAAACTGCCGCTGTCTAGGACAGCTTATAAAAAAAAATCAGAAAACGGCAAACTGATCCTTACGGCAAGGCGATGAAAGAGTAAACAAAAGAATAAAACAAAATATATATATTCAAACAAATTTGCCCAATTTAACCCGGGGGGAGAGGGGGGGGAGAGGGGGGGTGGGGGGGGGGGGTGGTGGTACAGAACAAAGTTTTGTACGGGGATGCTCCGCCCCGAGGTCCAAACCCTCCCTTACCCTTTCATATACCGTTTTTGACAGAAAAGGTACCCCTTTCATATACCTTTCATTGAAAATGGTACCCCTTTCATATAGCCTTTACGTGCGTCTGTTTCATATATTTTGAAAGGCCGTTTTTATAATACTTAAATGACAGTTTTCCCTACCTTTTTTATACTTCAACCGGTGTTTTCCCTACCCTTTCCTATTCTTCGTGAAATCCCTACCCTTGTATAGACTCCAAATCGTGAAATCCAGACCTTTCATATACCTCCAGCTTCAAAAAGGTACCCCTTTCGGGCGGAGCATCCCGGTATAGCCCATTATAGGGAGTACCCCCCCCCCCCCCCCCCCCCCGGCTTATTAAAAGGATTGCAATAAAAAGCTTTGCATTTCTCTCGATTCTGTCGAGTCAACGAATGTATTGATTTCCAGTTAAAAGTTGTAAAAGAACCTTCCTTATTCCACAGACCTTTCAACCTTGCTGCAACAATGCTGCAGGGTTATTGAAAACGCATCGTCATGTCCTATTTATTTACGCCCGATTTTAATACGTCACACGAGGAAAATATCACACATCCAACATTTTTAATTCAAGTTGTACAACTTTGTAAATCGATAATTAAAGTAAACAAAATTTAAAAATCACAGGACTACAAGTAAAGAGTAGAAAGATTTCTTCAGCCTTCTTCGAACTTCAAACAGTTTCACTTGTTGTCGTCTGTGAATTTGTCCCAAGACGGGCTCGAGCATGGACTGAACTTTATCCAGTTGCGAAACATATCGAATAGTCTTATATCTTTTTGTTTTAAAATTTTGCTTAGAGATGTCAGGACTACAAACATCTCTTACTCAACTGTGCTTAGAAGATAAAATTTTATCGCCAATGTCGTGGCAATCAAAAGAATTATAAACATATTAAAGTATTTGTCATACAGTCTCGCGACATATTTTAAAGCTCGGCTGTTACGTAAACTCTAGAATCGATCATTAATTTGGAGTTTTCACACAGCGAATAGAAAGAATATAGGAAGATTAGAATTGAACAGATTGTTCGATCATGTTAAAGCTTCTTTCGATTCTGACCAGTGAAAATCGAAAAGAAGAAAACATCTTACCTTGCTTGAATGCCAAGCGCTAAGGAGTCGTCATAAACGGCTTGGATTTTAGAAGATTTCACAAATGCGTCATTAGTTGTAATATCTGAAGTCTTGGTTTCTCGAATTGTAAAATACTTTGCCGCATCATCAAACGTCTGAATAACAAAAGAACTCATTGTCATTTGGCGTTCCTTCGCTTCATGAATATTCTGGCGGAAGTCGGGTATTGAAATTGTCTTTTTAACCTTGGGAAGTAATTAGGGCGTGACGGAGGCGTGTTCGATCTCTCCGTTGTGATTGGTTAGATGTATGGTCACACAATCTCTTGTGGTTACGGTTCACGTTTGACCGAAAAGCTTTGCTAACGCGCACTACCTGTAGCTTGTATATATTGGCTTTTGATTAAGAATATTCTATATCATAAAGCATAGACAAACACGGCAAAACCAGGGGCAGTACGCAGCTCTTACAAGGTCTTCTCTGATTTGCTGAGAAAACAATAGAACAAACAACACAACAATAATAGACCCTAGCACTGAAAACAATAGAGCTGCGTGATACCCAGGTCCAATGAAATTAGAGGTTGTTAAAGAGCTGCATGGTATCTGCAAAACCATGCAAATGTTTTTCAAGTAATATATCAAACATGAGACACAGTGTTTCATCACAAGATCAAACACTGAGAAGAGAGTTGAAAATACGACGCGCAGCGGAGTATTTTTGACGAACTTCGAGGTGTTTGATCTTGTGATGAAATACTGTGTCGAATGTTTGATATTACTTCTCAAACAAAATGATTTTAGAAGGAGAAATTAAGGATGCAAAAATGAGGAGTGTTTCATCTGATTTCCAAACACTCATTAAACATTAATTTCCTTTGTATTTTCTTCATGAATTATTAATGAGTTTGAGAATGTAATCTGAATTATGCATCAGTCAGTTTCATCAGTGTCAATCCCCCAGGGGCTCGGGCATTAGCCTACATTAGCCTACAGTGTACCCCAGGGGCTCGGGCATTAGCCTACAGTGTACCCCAGGGGCTCGGGCATTAGCCTACAGTGTACCCCAGGGGCTCGGGCATTAGCCTACAGTGTACCCCAGGGGCTCGGGCATTAGCCTACAGTGTACCCCAGGGACTCGGGCATTAGCCTACAGTGTACCCCAGGGGCTCGGGCATTAGCCTACAGTGTACCCCAGGGGCTCGGGCATTAGCCTACAGTGTACCCCAGGGGCTCGGGCATTAGCCTACAGTGTACCCCAGGGCATTTGACATCCTCGTATTTTCGACTTCTAATAATGCTGGCTCTATTTCTGACGAGAACTTTGTTGCGAACTTTCTCTAATCTGTCTAATCGGTCACGAAAGGAAAACTGAGCGTTAACAAGTTATCGTCTTTTTTTACTATACCCGGGGCATTTGCACAGCTTTTTGTCCCCACCACAGGGCTTGCTAATGCCCATGGGTTGTTCCGGGGTGGGAGGGGGGACATGAGCACTGCTGGAATTGACTGATGCATTAAAATCCATTCAATGTTTATGTTTTTCGCTGTGGCTAAATGACCGGCTGCCGGTCAAGATCTTCAAAACACTAAATGACGGGCAGTCAGATATTTTTGACAAATTCAAGGAAATCGAAGGAACTTATCCCGGCCAATCCAAACTATGCTGTCTTGATTACAGTCACGTGACTATGAGGACGTCTCGTTTTGATTGACAGAGATTGTTGAAGAGTGTTAGTTGATATTATGAACAAGTTTGCTTAAATTCTCGTCACAGTTTGTTCGGATGTGCATATAAGATAAGCGATTAATAGTTACAAGCGTTTTTAGAAAACCCCGTTTTTTAAGAAAGCGCGAATATTTTCATTAAACGACGACAGATTTTTTTCTAATTAAGCTCAATAAGTTCCAAGACTTCAAGCTTTACTGTGAGCAATTTTCCACAAAATCGGCTGGACAGAAATTACTACACAGTCGAATGCTAAATTTAAGCTTCCAAATGTTATGCTTGCATATTTGCCTCAGCTGTTGCAAAAACGCTAACATAAGGCTACAATCTCACCCTATTACTTGAAAGCTTGATGCAACCGAAAACTTTACTGAATAACCGGAAAAGATTGGATGCTACCAGCAAAAACTATAAGCAAAGAAAGAACAAGATGTTTATAGTGCGTAATTTATGAATTTAAAAAAATTCAAGCCCGGGGGGGGGGGGGGGGGTACTCCCTATAATTGGCTATACGGGGATGCTTCACCCGAAAGGGGTACCTTTTTTAGGCTGGCGGTATATGAAAGGGTAGGGATTTCACGAGTTGAAGTATATGAAAGGGTAGGGATTTCATGAAAAATAGGAAAGGGTAGGGAAAACACCGGTTGAAGTATAAAAAAGGGTAAGGAAAACTGCCATTTAAGTATTATAAAAAGCGCCTTTCAAAATATATCAAACAGACGCACGTAAAGGCTATATGAAAGGGGTGCCATTTTCAATGAAAGGTATATGAAAGGGGTACAATTTTCAATGAAAGGTATACGAAAGGGGTACCTTTTCTGTCAAAAATAGAATATGAAAGAGTAAGGGTTTGGACCTTGGGGCGGAGCATCCTCGTACAAAACTTTGTTGGGTACCCCCCCTTCCCGGGAATTCAAGTTTGTTCGACTCGTGAAAAAACTACCGATTTGTTTTCTGGTATTTTTAAGTATGATAACATTCAGTATATGAACAAACGGCCTTACCTAGTTTCATGTGTATAGCCTCGACGAAACTCGGCGAATTTGGGTCGTCAATTTTGCTACTTCACTTTTTCCATTGTCTAATGCTTTGAAAACCCCTCGTGTTCCGTAAATTATTCAAAGTTGCCGCATTCTGGGATTATTTGCCACTTGGGAATCACCGATCATCGTTAAGGCTGGTTCTCATATAATCGTCCCGGTCGTCCCGGTCGTCCGAGTCGTTTCAAAAAGTGCAAGGACGATCGGGACGATTATATGAGAACACTTCTGAGACGACCCGGGACGATCGCAAACGACCCGGACGACTGGGACGATCGCGTCGCTTGGATAGAACTGTGTTCTATCCGGACGACTGGGACGATCGTGAAAAATCGGGGACGATCATATGAGAACTACTCTCAGGCGACCGGGACGACTGAGGCGATCGAAGCGACCCAAATCTACCCCAGAATGCAGTATTATTGCCCAAAACATGTTGTCGGACCCAGTTTACGACCGCACTATTGACGTTCCACACGACCGGGACGATCATATGAGAACCCAAATCGCTTGAGTCGACGTCCCGATCGTCTGAGTCGTTTGCAAAAAAACTTTTGAAACGACTCGAACGACCGGGACGATTATATGAGAACCAGCCTTTAGTCGGTAGCATTGTAGTCATTCGCCGGTCATTTAGTGCTTTGAAAAACTTGACCGGCGCTCGGTTGTGGTCACAGTAATTTAGTTTTATCGACTGAGTCGATAAGGTAAATTGACAACCGTAAAAAGATTCAAATAGCTGACGTTTCGAGCGCTAGCCCTTCGTCGGAGCGAATCAAGGAATTGTGGGTAGTGTGTGGTTTTATATAGTAAGCGGTGGAGCTACGCTATTGGTGGAAATTTGGTGACGTGAAAAACAAATGTAAATTAGTTGAATGCATCCAAACCAGTCGCGCGTCATTTCAGTCTTACTAACCATTCTAAACAACACATGACAATCTGCGGTCTAACACAGAAAGCCCGCGTGAAAAAACTTAGAACAATAAATCATCTTTCAAATTGCTCGTTTGTAAAGGGTGAACAAGTTTTCCTCTTTTCCAATTTTAATTTGACAACGAATTTTCTCATCACGGGATTTTTCCGAGACCATAAATGTTGGCACGTTAATTTTCTTAAACAAGTTTTCTGTGAAGTCGCCAAACCAGTTTTTGAACAAGGAAACTCCCATGCACAAATCAGATGTTCCTACTGCATTGAGCAACAGGGGGATTTGTGCGTGGGTACTTGGGCAAGCTGAGCATTTCACCAGGCTCCTGATTTTACTAAGGTAACTGTGACATGTCCTGTCTGATTAGTGATGTTTGGTACTAAAGGATGCGTTAATTAGATCGTCACGCAACGCTCCTCCCCACGTTGCGTGATGAGACTATACGGCTGCGCAGGAGATTATACTATAAAAGGGAAAGACACTTTAATACGGAAGTAAGTAAAGTGTGTTCTGCCCCCACCGGGAGGAAACGTCCATCTGAAAGTGACGAGGGTATTTAAAACGTCCTTAGTTCTAGCTATTATGCAGACCGTAGACACGATAAAACAACAAACCGGATTACACATCCCACAGAAACAAAATTACGAAACAACAACTCATTTTTATCTCATAACTTTTGCTACATCCGTAATAAAATAAGTTAACTCATTGCTACAATTAAAGTAATGCGTTTAAATATATCAGTACCTATTGTGATCATAATTTATGTCTATTAATCTTCACAGAAGATAGAAACCCATCACTTGACTCTGCTATAGACCACTTTCATAATGGCGGCCGATTTATTTATTCTTTTATATGTATGTTAATTAGCCTCACTGGCCTCATTTTAGAGTAAAAATTCTTTTGAATTCTGCACACGTCAACGAGGCCAGTGAGGCTAATTATCATACATACAAAAGAATAAATAAATCGGCCGCCATTATGAAAGTGGTCTATAGAAACGACTTATGCCCAAAAGCGAGTCACTTCTAAAAGCTCTCTTCTAACTCCCTGTAGCTTGGAAGGACGAGGAAAACTTGTAAGACTACGTGTAATATTGAGCATTGATTTCAATTATGACGTTTAAAATGAAAGTGAAGGTCAGAAAATTAACGTTATATTTTCGGCTCGTCAAAGATTGGGTGGTGAAAATCGCGTATCCTATTTTAGTCTGAAAACCCCAACCGAAAATTTTGAGTAGTGCCCATACCTCCCCCCCCCCCCCCCCCCCCACTCCTAGAAAGAGATTAACCAACGTAGACTGAATTTGATTATGCGACGTTGAAATCTGAAATATTTAAATAAACTTGGGTGATTTTTTTCACTTTCCGCATATTTCATACATGAAAAATATGCTCTTAATTGAAGGATATTTTACAGTAAATTTCACTTTTTGACGACCACACGAATAAATATGGGTCTTTCGTTTGTTATGACTTACTGGCTTCATACACGGTGTTAAAAATGTACACCTATGACCTTCAATTTTCACGTTTAAATAAAATTGTACTATTCTTGTTATTAAACCCGACTTCACAAAATACTTTGTTGCTCTCAAGATAAAGTTTAGAATACATTTAAACAAACAAAAAAAATCAACCCAACCCACATTTTTATGAAAATTATAAAAACTGTTATTTTTTACGATTATTTTACTCATTTTTATGTAACCGGTATGATTAGTCTTTGATGAAGGTAATAATGCTTAAGGAATAATTTAATTTGCCATCTGATTATCGATTTATAAAAATATATAAAATTTCCGTTGAATTTGTTACTCTGAAACGCCCTTTAGCTTTTTTGTATGACCATACTGATATAATTACTCTAAGTCATAATCCTTTGTTCATTATATTATTAAAAGCAGTATAGACAAGGGCACATGACCTAGGAGAGAGAAGCTTACAACCCGGCCCTCATTGTTCTCCGCGAGCTAATTTTAGATACGCTAGCGCGTCTCGCGGGAGACTACATAGCTATTGCGCAATTCTCTTAGTGCTTTGAATGGCGGAGCATGCGCACTTGGCTGTGATAACTAGAAGGAATACAGACAAAACTGCATTTCATGCAAACGTATTGGTCACAAAAACGGTATGATACGTTTTTACGACAAATACTTTGGCATTTATTTCAGGAACGACAATTCGCGACAGGTCATTT
This sequence comes from Dendrophyllia cribrosa, assembly GCA_024195265.1. Taxonomy (NCBI): domain Eukaryota; kingdom Metazoa; phylum Cnidaria; class Anthozoa; order Scleractinia; family Dendrophylliidae; genus Dendrophyllia; species Dendrophyllia cribrosa. Next base: position 57,996,965 of record JAJLRJ010000002.1, read on the forward strand.
ATTTTGCGCGAGTTTGGGAAATCTGTTTAAACTTTCTTTTATTGCAAAAAGCATCTCTTCTTGTCTCTTCATTGGAATTTAAATCGCGAAAAATACAGAGTCCGTGTCGCGAAACTGTCTATGACGAGACATTGCTTGTTATAAGTTTCCGCCGTTCACGATTCTAATGAAATTATTTCCCTCCGATTTCTAGAAAGATTATTGTCTATAAGTTCAGTTCTCTTTAAACTTAAACACACTTTTAACCAAACAAATTTCATTTAGTTTCGATTGTATGGTCCAATCAGGTTATACCGCGACGTCTCCTAAGAAATTCTCGCTCCAGTTCCTCGCAGTAATGACTCGTCATGTTACTAAGCAACTTTACATGGAACCCTCGGGGTCAGACGGTATTCTAGCATGTCGCTGAGTTGTGCGTAATTCTCTCGTTACACACGCGAGTTTATAGTTTACACCACAGTTTCTCGCTCACATAGCTTTAGGTCTGTCATGCTGACTTTCGGCCATGTTTTTAGCGAGTTGTGGAAACTGGACAACTCTGAGAAACTCTCGACATATTCGTTAACTTCTTCTAGGATCACTTCGAACATCTGACTGTAAATATCGGGCGGTGGAGGTAAATCAGGGATAGAAGGATCACTTTGCTGGATTGTTTCTTTAACATCGGTGATAATTTTTCCATAAAAGTCGATATCATTTTGTTCGCATGCGCAAGTTGACCGATCCTCAAGCTTGCTTTCCAAGAGTTCACTGTAGTAATCTGAAGGTCCCGGATCTATGATTAACGGTCCCTCTTTTAGCGAATGCGCATGCTCCACATTGCTATCTTTAAAACCGCTGAAATCAGAACTGTTGTCCTTTGATGTAAACGAGGAATCACACGTGCAGTGGCTCCTCTCTTGTGTCAAGTCCGGTTTGAGGTTATCGTGAGATAAGTAAATTCCACTCCCAATATCATTCTTCAGCCCTGGTGATATTTCCTCGGCATACCCACTGTCTTCAGTGTCAGCCTCCGAACACTGGGTCTTCCACGAGATATCACTACCACTTGAATTCCAAGAGTAGCCACTCAAGCGGTTTTCGTCCAAGTCTAAATTGGACGAATCTATCTCCTTAGTGTCATAATTTCCGTTATACACACAAGTATCGGACTCCTCAGATATAAAACCGCTCTCTCTAGACTTGGAAACGATGATATTAGGTAGACTGTCTTTGTTGTTGTGATCTGATTTTCCGATCGCTTCTCCAGCATTTTCCTCGTTAGTAGCATTTCCAATACTACCATACGATAGTGATGTGAACAATTCGACTTCAGCCGAGGGTTCAGTTATGACGTCTAGACACTCCGCAGAGGAAACGCTCGCATCTGATGTTTCTGCCTCTGTGACCGGCTCTAGTTTCGCACAACTGTTTGTGCGACTGTCCACTCTAATTTCCGATAGCTTTGCCAGAGATGTGTAGCTGGCTTCTCTGCTGGCGGAATATCGCTCCCTTGACAGTGATAGATCTCGGAAGCTTCCTTCTGGGACGATTGAAAACAAAATGAAACTGTTTGGTCGTGAGCCCAGGTTCATTCTGTCTACAAGCAAGCGACTTCTGTTGATCACCTCGAATTCGTCAGCGAAGCTTTGCAATGAGACTTGAGAAGTTAATTTGGCTTTCTGGTCCTCAAGAAAATCGTCTTCTAAGTCAAAAACGTCATTTGACGAGACACCAATCTCGGGGATGAGGACTTCCTGCAGGGTTTTTCTTGAGGGAAGAAGATTCGGGATAAGGAACATGACGCAGCTTCCGCCAATGACGAGTCCGCTGGACAGGAAGAACACTATATCGTAGCTGCCGGTACTGTCATAGAGTAGACCTGAAAGATATGAACAGAAATGAAGCAAACATGCTTGGGTTAGGCCTGAACCACATCCATCCAACAGCTTCCGCTAGAAGTGTCGAGATTAGTTGCCTCACAAGAAGGCAACATCCCGGGCGTTCCGTGACTCTCTGAGCACTGTGCCTAGGGACGAGAACGAAGGGAGAAATTTTTGATTAACTAATCGTTTTGAAAAAAAAATGATTGTACGTTGCAGATATATACCACGCAGCTCTTTACAGCCTCTAATTTCATTGGACCTCTGTATCACGCAGCTCTATTGTTTTCAGGGCTAGAGTCCATTGTTGTGTTGTTTGTTCTATTGTTTTCTCAGCAAATCAGAGAAGACCTTGTAAGAGCTGCGTACTTCCCCCGTACGTTGTGCTTAAAAGAAAAACTTGAATATCAAAAACAATACTAACACCAAGCTGTCTAACATCCAACTTATGTTTTAAATGGGTTCATTTCCAAATTAAAAATGGCAGTGCATTGTGAAAAGGGAAAAGCGCAATTGCAATATCAGTTGGTTGTTGTGTGATTGCTTTAAGAAGTAAATGGTCTAGATGACATCTGAGAAACTGAGGAGCAGCACGAGAGATTTTTACCTGCCATAGGAGGTCCAACCGTCATCGGAATCGCCACAATACCATACATGGTCCCTACAGCTTTCGCCATCATCTGTCGTCCCACGATGTCATGAGTCACCAAACCGATCATTACAGACAGACACCCATCAAAAAGACCCGACACCAGGGAGTAAGTAAGAAGGGCGGAATGAGACCGTGCTAAGGGACACAGACACGCTGCAACTGCAATTACCAAAAGAGCTATTTGTGTTAGGGTCAGGCGACTGATTCGGGATGAGTCTCCAAGCTTGCCAAAGAGGATCTTGCCAAATGTTTGAGCTACGGCAAAGTAGCCGACCAGTAGCGCCCCTTGTGTGGAGGGAATTCCGACGCTTTCTGCCAGACGAACCTGTTGGGACAAAAAGGACATAATAAGTAGCTGATCAAAATAAGGGGCTGTTGTGCTAAGAATGGAAGGGACAAGTCTGAAACGACAGATTTAACAGAACTGAACCATAAGCAGCCACAAGTCTCTCACACGGAGGGTGATTTTCCCGCGCCAACGTTTCGTTCAACGATCATTCAAAGAAAACAGGAACTTTTCGTATTTTAGAACAACGTCGACACAGTGCCATTCAAATGACGCTTTTGTATCACATTAACCTTTAGCTTTTTTGCCGGTTTGTTTAGAGGAAATATCTAACATGTATTAAGGTGCAGACGAAGCATCCTTTGTATTAAACAAAGCCTTGTACAACTTGATGTTAATTTTTCGCGGTTGTTTTTTTTTTTCAAAAGGTTTTACAATAACGCGTTTCACATTTATGTTAAGAACTTCCTACCTTGATAGTATGAAGTCGACAGTAACCGACTGGTATGTGTGGTAAGTTAACCCTTTCACTCCCAGAGTCAATTACCAATGGTCAATTAGTTCTAACTTTTGAGTCTGGTGATGAAATCTTATGGTGTGACCATTCAAATGAAACTTCTTCGTCAGTACTTTTGCATGGTACCATTTGTTCTAACTTTTGAGTCTGTTGACTAAATCCTATGGTGTGACCATTCAAATGAAACCTGTTCAGCAGTACTTTTGCATGGTACCATTTGTTCTAACTTTTGAGTCTGTGGATGAAATCTTATGGTGTGACCATTCAAATGAAACCTCTTCGTCAGTACTTTTGCATGGTACCATTTGTCCTAACTTTTGAGTCTGTGGATGAAATCTTATGGTGTAACCATTCAAATGAAACCTCTTTGGCAGTACTTTTGTATGGTACCATTTGTTTTTCAATATTTTACAAAATGAAATTAGGTACTTTTCTTGTATTTTGATAGTTATTTTTCAGTGTAAATACTTACTAGGTAGATGTAAGGAATGTAGTAGGCAATAAGAGTCATAGCCATGGCCACTGTCCACGCACAAAACGCCTTATTTTTCCACACAGGAGCTGGCTTCATTATTTCCTTGATACTGGAAATAAACTTGTCCTTTCTTTTCATCTGTTCTTGTTCCTTCATAATTGCTTTTTTTGAAAGCTCGTCTTCTTCTCTAAAGTCTATTGGTAGAAATGTCAGACCAGCTAAGAAAAGTAAAACGGACAACGCTGCCATGCTCTGGAAGGTGGTCCTTAAACCGTATGTGGATATTAACTTGTCGACCACTAAGCTGAGAGACATTGTTCCCGCTCCACCGCCGGCCGCCGCGATTCCATTAGCCAAAGCGAGATGTTTGTTGAAATACAATGCGAGCATGTAGAAAGAAGAAAAGTAACAGCAGCTTGAGGCAAAGCCGCCGAGTAGGCCGTAGGTGAGATACATCAATGACATGTGTGGAACAAATGAAGTTATCAGCATTGCCGCCATATACATGACACTACCAAGGCACATGACCACCCGGCATCCCCAGCGGTCGGAGAGGCTGATGGCCAATGGCGCGGCCATGTATGTGAGCCCCATCGCGAGAGAGCCAATCCATGCTGTTGGAAAATGACAAAAGAATTAATAATCGAACACAAGGAAAACGGTCATTTTCGCTTCGTGCTTCATGATATAAGTGAAAAAGGATGAATGACATGTAAAAATGAGCTCAGTTTCTTTGTATTTCTATCGATTTACTATCGTTGTCTCCGTCTCCTTTTGACCACTAAGTTTTCTTTATTTAACACGACTTTTTCTAAGAGCAAAACCTGTTTCTATAAACTACATCCACCCAGGTATGCGTTGCGTGTTTCATCAAACTAATACCATCTCATGTGCGTTAGAGGTTAGCGCGCCGCGCCATCACTTTGATTTTGCGGAACTCAATCATCCTCATTGGAAGAAGCAATTGTGGCTCACCAACGTTAGCGCCAAATTATCTTTTCGATGTAATGGACGTCATCATAGCCTCAATAACATGCAGAAATCCACCTTGTCCCTAGGGTCTTTTACAAAATGTCGGCGAGAGAAGACTGAGGCAAATAGCAGAACACGTGACCTTAAAATCACCCAATAGCGGCTTGTGATGGAGATTACGACCAAAGCTTCCAGACATTGCAAGGTCACGTGATGCACGATTTGCCAGGGATGTTTGGATTACCGAGATAACCGGTAACCCTGGGACGAGAATGGTTTCGATACAACGTTGTACCCAGACTCTACGCGTTTAAAACTGGGAGAACGGCCTCGGAAATCCAGTTAAGACACGTTTCGGCCCTTTTCAATGTTTTATTAGTCCTTATTCGGATTATTAGAAACCAATAATTCCTATTTTCTAAAGTTTCTCCTTGTTGTCCTTCCGTCAGTAGGACAGAACATCAGTTTTAGACGTTACCCTTTAGACCCGCAGCCCACGAGCCCATTTTTTGGTCGAGAACGAATTCGTGTTCACGCTTCTATGAGAGACGGATATTTGCAGGTTATTCAGTGGCGGCCGCCGCTATGCCGGTTGAAATGATTTCGTCATGTGACTATGTACGTAAGCCTCGATCTGCAACACACCCTACCGAGCCTGCTGTCACTGCTCACTCAGCCAGAACAAGAACAGCAATAAACTTGACCCTCATCGATTCCTTTAATGCAATATCCCTTTTCCGTTTAAATAACAGCGGGGAATGATGTAGAAAATAAAATTTAAAAGAAATGAATGTTTTAAAATAAAATGTATGGATATTCACTTAAAATGCAAACACTGAGTGGATATATCATTATAACGATTGGAGTTGAAGCCAGTTACTAAGCCATCGCGAGAAGCTGTGAGAAGTTTGGCGAAATGTTTTTTTTTTTTTACAGCGTGCCGATATCAAATTTAGCAGACTAAGTAGATAGAAGGGATATTTCCCGTCTAGGTTCTCTTGAAAGCACGCTTTGTTTTTTTTTTTATTGCGGTTTTGTAGAGGTGTGTTATGGACTTTGCACCCCTTGCATTTAGTGTAAACAGCTCAGACAGCTGTACTGTAAGGGTTTCCTCTGAACTAGTTGTGTAAATATTTTCGAAAAATTAACATTGTTTTCACTGAGTTTTCTCTCAAAACCTTTCCAGGAGGTAGACTTAGTTATTCGACTTAATATTACCGGCTCTGTTTAGATTTGAAAACGTTTAACATTCCTTCCAGCTTTAATATATGCTATTAGGCGGATAAACTTTAAAGCTTGAAACGCCAGCAGTCCATAAACAAACCAATCATTATGCAAATAAATGTGTCACTTGGGTGAATATATTTCTCCGGGAAAACCCTGTTTGTCGGGTTCATGGCATTTTATGACGATTGCTTTGCTACAAGCTTGTCCGATTACCGCGAAAACAAGAATACACAGGAAGAATTGAGAATAGTACAACTGGTTTCTCCAAAATAAAAAATAAAAAATCCGTATCAGTCATCTCGTAAAGCTTGATGTTTTCATTTTCGCTATTTACGACCTGATTAAATCAGGCACCATGCAAGTTGATTCTACAGTAATTTTGACATGGAAAACGATGTTCGCATATTCCGCGAGGCAGCTCTTGAGCCGGCCTCGAAGTGTTCTTTTTTTTTTTTCGTGTGCGGATATTCGGGGATATTGTAAAACTACGACACATCGAACATATCTCATTCCATGTATTCTGAATGTATCATGAACGCGGATTTTTATAGAAACGGCACCCTGCCGATTAAACTCGTAAAAAACATCATTCAGTACCGTGCCTTGTTACCCTTGTAAAGGGCAACGGAAACTGAAGCTAAGCGCAGCGGAAGCAGCGCATAATTCCGAACTGCTGTCTCGATCTCGTTTTATTGCAGGTAGAGTGTAAACGAACTCTACCTTTATATATTTACCTCGATTCGAAAACCACGCTTTGCGCGACATTATATATTTACACAATAAGCAAACCTCTGCCAAAAAGTCATGTGTTTTCTGCGAAAGTGTTACCGTGTTAGGGTGCGGTCACATGACATGCGTTTCCTTTGTGAATCACCCGACAGTGAATAATTAAGTTAGATCATCGTTATTGCTGTAGAACCGGTACTGAAAATACTAGAAAGCAATTTTTTTCCCTTGTTTTAAAACTCGCTAGAAATGACATTTTTAGGAAAGCAACGATCAAATTATCGAGAAATTCAAATTTACTAACAGCGCTGTCAATCTGTTTTGTATTTTCAAGAGTTGTTTACAACGCGCTCGTTTCCTGGCCTCTATCAAGTTTTTCTTTGCATGCAAAATGTATTTCAGGTGTTTGAACAAAGCGGCTAAAAAAATAATTTTCTTGCTTTGATTTGCCTCATTTTTCTTCGCCTTGCCCGAAACAATTTAAGGGAATAAAAAATTCGCTTAAGTTTTTTTGCTGTAACCTGTCAACGTAATAAATTTTTTATTATCACTCCTGAAAGTTAGCGGGAAAATAACGCGATATACATTTAGGCTACATTTCTTCTATATAAACTTACCTGTTTCTGCTTCGCTGTGTTGAAATTCTTGCAGTAATGCCACGAAAAATGAACCAAATGAGTTGTGAGTTCCCACAACTAAGAACTGGACGATGAATGAAGAAAAACACACAACCCAAGACCAAGGCGAATCTGCGCGCCGCTCGATCTGTACCCGGAGCTTTTTCGCTTCCATCCCTCTTGATCTGCCGTGACTCTCCCGGAGCTGAAGCAAACAGCGGAGTGCTAGCTTAAAAATTTACGCGAACTCCCAGCCATTTTTCCGCCGATTTAACTCGATTATCGACCAAACCTCCATCAAAACTCCCTCGACGATCCTAACTCGAATTGACCGGCGAACGACCGTTGTTTTGGGGTTTTGATCAAAAAAATTTTCTTGCATCCATGCAAGTCGTTCGGGTTTAGGTGACGGGTCATGACCGGTTTTGCAAGTTTGGCAAAAGTGAGAATTTTGTATTGAACACGTTCAAGAGGTACAAAAATCGGCTATTTATTACAACTTTCTGGTAAAATATTCTGACGAATTTTCAAATGAATAAAAAGGAAAAAACGAGCGAGCCCTATTTTATTTTTTTTTGCCGCGGTCCTACGAACCTTTCTCTCGCACGCCGCAAGACAAGATGTTTTATGTTTGTTTCTTTATGCTAATTTGGCAGTCATGTCACACCACTAAATCTTTTTTAAATGCTAATTTACATTGTACTTGGCACAAATCGAATGTGGACTTTTCTTCACGCAAAATTTAAGTCTAGGCTTGCCCGGTCTAAATTTTAGTTGAAATCTTTTGTTTTCAATTTGTGCCATTGTGCGCTTCGAGTCGACTACAATCGTATCATCATTGCAAAGACGACTTTATACGAATCATTGCTTTTGGACAAAAGAGACTCGAAAATATTGCTAGCGTTAACTAAACAGTGAGTTTAATTTTTATCAGGTCTATATGTATTAAAGTTAAGACCGGGCCGAAAAGTGAAAGTTTGACTGTCCAGATCCTCGAGCACATGATTGGTCTGAACTCTGTTTTAAAAAAAAATTATTACTTGAACATAAAACACGAAGACTCGATCGACAGAAATCTTTTGTCTGTCACGGTAGCTGTGGCACTAAATTAAGTTTCAGCCTTTTTTTTTTAGGAGAGACTTTCTATTAAATACAGACCGCAGAAACCACCGCACGGCAATCGTGGCAGTGAAAGCGGAAACTGATCGAGAAGGAAATGAGTGACCGGTACTTGGCTGTCCATTCTGATCTTGTCTCCATATTTTCCTCCCTCGTCAACAGCCAGAAGAAATTATAAAAGATTTCAAGCTATAAGTATAAATACTTTGATGTTTCAACTAGACTGCAAGAAGTATTTTATTTCTCTCAGCCGGGATAGCGGACTGATAATTATTATAGTCTGTTTATATTGGCACGAGCCCGAGCTAGAAAATCTGCTGAGCCGGCATGGCAGTCAGTTTTTTTTTTCAGTAGCACTGAAACTGAAACTGAGACATTTAATCTATAAAACCACTTCGCCTGTAATATAAGGGCTTAATGTTAAAGGTTGATTATGAACTCCAAATCATCGCTAAAGGGTACAAAGTATAAATTCACGTTTTTCGCACGTGAATCATTAAAACAGTGGCGAAAACCGGTTTGGTTGTTCATATGCCCGATTAATTTGCATAATGAAAGCTCTGAACCTGACCTTCCGTAGGTTGTTTGAGAGGTTCATTTCATTCATTTTATTTTTTTTTTTTTTTTGCGACGAAGGCTTTCGACAAGACAAATTGTCTTTGAAAATTTCATTTCGGCCCTTTTTCGAACAACGGAACCGTACCCACTCTGCCTTCAGCTTATCTTATGTGTTTTCAGTTTTGTCTAAAATTTCACCCGCCTTCCATCAGCGTTGATGATCTTGAGTTAATTTATAAACAGGTTTCAGATCCGCACAGGAAAACCAACCCGGTTTCTTTACCGCAGCGGGAACGGAAATTAGAAGGTAATATGATTCTCTGGAATGGAATGAAACTGCATTAAAATTATATTTTTTATGCTCACATTCTCCTATTTCATTAAAAATTTACATTAATCACATTCTCAAGCCTTCTCTTGTTTTCATTTTAACCAATTTAGAACAGCTACCATTGGTCACCATTGTATTGTACTGTATTTTATTATTTATGATATGTTGCAACGGTTGAGGACGTATCGATCCTTTATGTTACGATTTTGTTTCACACGATTTATTGGCCAGTTATTTGCAATCGCACTTGCAATCGCACTCGCACTGAGGCGAGTCAAAAGACGCGACCAAACCGGTGTGGGAGTCCAGCTGGAAGGCTCCCAGCCCCCCGACGTTTTGCAAAACCAAAACGATGACCAAACACTAAATTCAGCACTCGCGCACCACAAAAAACGCCTGCACTGCAAGCTATTCCTGCATTTGTTGTCGTTCTCGCTGGCTAATGCATTTACTGACCTGCATGGCACATGGTCCCGAGCGCTACCGTTATTTGCTTAGTCACGCGTTGCGTTGCGTGACGATCCAAGCGTGTACGTACGTACAGCACGGTGCAAAGCCATATCCGAAAGAACACGTTGTTATCACGTGCAAAAAATAGTAATCTCTTTGTGGTTTCCGTGAGAAAATAGTAGCATTTTAGCAGATGTGTTGGTGTGTTGTTGTAACCCAGCGGAACCGCCAACATGTTTCCGGTATCAACTATCAGGAATCCTTGGAAAATGCGATTTCGTGGCAAGCACATTATCGCCAGAACTGGGCTTTTCGAGGCTTTGCCATCTGCATAAAATTGTTTTTGTTTTCCAGTTGTTTTGTGCTTTAAGACCTTCTTCCAGAGAAAATCAGAACATTCTGTATGATGCATCCGACATTTTATTTATAGCGATGTTTTCAGCGTAGTATTGACCGCGCGTAAAATATTTTCCAAGCTGAAAAAGCACTTTGTTTTCTTGTGAGAGCTTTTTAAAATAGATGTAAAGTGCTGCTGGAGATATGTCATTCCACATCGCAGGGACACGTTCAGTTAGAGCGCGTCGCTAATGGTGTGACACCACCCTTAAATTCATATATTTGCTTAAAGCGCAAAAAGTATGGAAACAAGAGCTTAATGCGTAGATTACGAGGTCAGAGGTCTTAGAGGAAAATAGCTGAAGAAACACGTTCCAAATTTATTCCGAGCGCAAACGAAATCAAAGATGGAGCCAGGCTACCGAGTCAAATCAGGGCGTATATATGTATCAGCGCCCTGGTCTGGTCGAATCAAGCACGCATTGCAGGCCTAGCTAAAACCGGCAACCTTCGCGTTCTGTATCTTGTATTTGTGAAGCAAAGATTTGTTTTCTTAAAATAAACACCTATACGACAAGTTATCTAGCCATCTTTTTAATGGTAAACACGGACTGTAGCTCAGTACAGCAAAATTTTGCAGCCACAACAAACTTGCATTGAATCAGCGGAGACGAAACTCCAGTGAGTTCTCGTCGCGTCCTTCTATTCGACACGCACTCGTAGCTAAGGCCATAATACCATACGTTCTGCAGGAGCATAAACCAATTCGAGATTCCAAGAATCTCGAGAAAAGACTATGTTCTTTCCCGCGCGTCGCCCGCGGGAGTCACGCGGGCAGTTCGGGATGCCCTTGAAGGCTTGGCGCCCTAGCCTCTGTTTCGCATGTTATGTCACACGGAAGAAGATAAATATACATTGAAGATCTTTTGGTCTTTTGCAGCCGATTTATTTATATAATCCCTCAAAAATCGGTCATGTTTAGAAGAGTGCTGATATTACCACGTCTGAATTCATCCACATGTCGGATTTTGATCGCAAAAGGCTTAAAAACGACAGCAAGTGATGAGTCAACAACTACGGCTGCAGCAGTGAACTCAGGTTAGTTTCATCAGAGTCAAATGTGTGAAAACAAATATCAGCTTAAGCTTAAATATTTTAAAAAGGTAACCTTTAATACAAAGAAGTCTTTCTCATCTCCCGATTATAATAGTTGCCTCCATTCTGTCTAGATTTCTTCTGAGCTTCTCAGTTTTATAGCTCCTCGTGTACTCGATCGACACAATAGTAACCTTAAGTTATGCTTATATAAGAATTGGGAATCCCATAATCAGTGCTTTATGAAAAGCAGAACGTTTACTTCAGTCTTTTATAAGCGTATTGTGGAATTGTAAGTGTGTGCATGCAAATAATTTATTTATTTTATTAAAAGGTTCAGTAGTTTCAGGTTTCTGAGATACATGTACATTCAAACACAGGTAGCCCAAGCTCCTAGTGTAAGAAACCGTACATGTATATTGATTTGTAATACAAGGTCACTGAAACGTAATGTAACAACGGCTGTTTGTGTGAGAAGCCAGTTGTGTAACAGCGCAAATTATTAAGGTTTGTATGGGAATTTAACAAACATATTATTAGGAACAGTATTGGGAATAAAAATTAAATTAAAATGTCTTAAACTTCCCAACATGCTTTGCGACAGTGGCAAAGAGGCCTGCCTGTTCGGGCACTTGAAATACAGCTTTGGGTTGCTTGAAGTGAGTTCTTGCTGGCCGGCCGAAATTGGGAAAGGCAGGCAAAGGCTGTGAGCCGGCAGCGGAGAACTGGGAGCGCTTCCTAGGAGGGCCGCAAAGGAGATGGTGCAAAACTAAGTGGCTGACCAGTATTGGCGATAAAATGGAGCGATTATGAGGGAATGAACTTCAGTTCGGGATTTTTTTTTTTCTTGAGCAGGATTTAGTGTACAGGCCGAAACTTGGCCATCTGAAGTGAAAAATCAGCATAAAATCGAGAAATTTGGGTAAACTTAGGAATTCATTTTCTTGAGCGGAGACACAGAATTATCTTTTTTTGCATACGTTATTTCTCAAAAACGAAATTCTGAACAATGTTTTGCAATCAATTTGTAGTTCAAATGCCAAAGATGAGGCAAATCGAAGAAAGAATAAATAAAAAAGGCCTTGCGTTCAACATGAGATGGTTATGCACCCAACCCTTCAAATGTCTAACTCGATCAGTATTCATAACAGTAATCCCAAGCGGCATATAGTACACAAAGACAACACGCTGCAGTGTTTTTTTTTTCAGTTTTATTGATGAAAGGAACAACTTGAGCGGTTAATTACTGAAGCAAACAACTTGTGCCTTTTTTTAAGTGAAATGGACAACTTGAGTATTTTTTCTATTAAGTGAAAAGAACAACTTAAGCAGTTTAACAGCAGTGAAACCAGCATCTTGAGTGCTTCATAAGCAGTAAAGCGAACAACAAAAACTGTTTAGCCACAGTAATATGAACAACCAAAGCGGTTTAAAAGCAGTGGAACAAACAACTTGCGCTTTTTGCGAGTGAAACAAACAACTTGATCTCTTTAAAGGCAGTGAAACTAACAACATGCGTTTTTTTTTCTCGAGTGAAACTAACAACTTGAGCGGTTTAAAGGCAGTGAAACTAACAACTTGCGTTTTTTTCTAGTGAAACGAACAACTTGAGCGGTTTAAAGGCAGTGAAACTAACAACTTGCGTTTTTTTTAGTGAAACGAACAACTTGAGTGGTTTAACGGTAGTAAAACAAACAACTTGCATTTTTTTTCGAGTGAAATGAACAAGTTGAGTGGTTTAAAAGCAGAGGAACAAACAACTTGCGCTTTTTACGAGTGAAATGAACAACTTGAGCTCTTTAAAAGGAAGCAAAACCGACAACTTGCGCTTTTTCTGTGTTTTTCCTAACCCTAACAGTAACAGCTACCGTGACCCCAACCCAAAACTTAACCATAGCCCTATTTCCCTAACCCTAACGGTAACCGCAAACCTGACCCTACACTTAGCCCTAGCCCTAACCCAAAACCTAACCCTAACCCTAACCCTGATCAACTTGCACTTTTTCGAGGGAAACGAACAACTCGAGCAGTTTAAAGGCATTGAAAGGAACAACTTTGGCTTTTTTCGAGTGAAACGATTAACAACTTGAGCTGTTTAAAAGGAGTTTTTTTTTTTTTTTTTTTTGTATTTTATTTGTTTTTGGGTTTTTACAGTTTTACAAGTACACAGGTACACAAGATACATCACAGATTTTACATGCATAAATATACAATACACAACTCAATTTTACAAAGAAAAAAGCGCTACACTAGACTTAAAAGGAGTGAAACGAACCAATAGTGCTTTACCACACTGAAGGGCCTTTATTGAAGGGCTCCCTGCAACAACATCCTGAGTGCGTTTTTGGTAACTTTCACTAAAATTGTATGTTTTAGGCCTTTAAAAGCACAGTTTTGTCAAATTAATGATTTATTATTGTTAAGGTACTTAAAACAGCTCCAAAATGGGGAAGAAAATCCACATCTTTGAGAAAATGTTTTGGACCCCTATGACACCCTATGGCTCCCAGGACACCCTATGTATCTTTTCAAAATAAAAATAAAAAATCTGTTCGAAGATAGAAGATTTGTTGACCTGGTTTAAATCCTTTCAGTCATATTTACATGATCCAGTCATAATTTTGGCAAGTGAGTCCCTTTGGAGGCCAAAAAATCCAAGATTTCCGTGAAAATGTTCCAAAAACGGACTCAGGACGTTCTTGCAGAGAGCCCTTCAATTACAACTTTATGTAATTGGATAACCAGGTGACAATCCGCATCTGCACGCAAATTACGTAAGTAAAAGGTGGGTGCATGACCAATCACAATCAAGAATTTTGTTATTGATATGATTAGTCCCTGAATTGTACTCCACTCAGTACAATAATTATCATTATTATTACAAATAATTGTTATAGTATACTGTACCTGTAATATTTTATGCCATTTTTTAGATGGAGAAGAAGCAGAATTGAGACCTCTGTACCTTGATGCCCAATCAACTACTCCCATGGTAAAATTAGTTAATGCTGGTTACCATTTTTAATTTAAAAATCATGATTAATATTTTTGTTGTCGTATTTGCTGTCTATGGTTGATGTTTGTTACCACAACTTACATTTTCCTTAAAATATGGAAAAGCTTAATGGTCTGGATAAATGTTCTCTCATTATTTTCCCGTGTCATATATATTTTTTGCCGTGCAATAGGGATTTTTAGTAAATTCATGGGTAGGGGTTCTTATTTGAATGATAATCACAGGTACATGTCTAATTTTTTGTTTTTGTTTAGGATCCACGTGTCTTGGATGCCATGATGCCTTATTCAGTGTCATATTATGGAAACCCACATTCACGCACTCATGCCTATGGCTGGGAAAGTGAGAAAGCTGTGGAACATGCCAGAAAGGTACTTAAACATAACGATGATGTTGGTGATGGTGATAATGGTAATGATAGTGGTGGTGATGGTAATAGGTTATGATGATGATGATGATGATGCCGATGATTGGCAATGGGATGGTGATGGGATGGTGATGATGATGTTGTTGTTGATGATGATGATGATGATGATGATGATGATGGCAATGGGATGGTGATGGTAATGGTGACGGTGATGATGACAATGATAATGATGGTGACATTTGGTGGTGGTGATGTTTTAATGATGGTGATATCGATAGAGCAGTTTTCAATCGAGTGTCGTAAAACCAAAACCAAAGTAATTACTCTGACCAATCACAGCAATCGTAAACAATCCAATGAACCAATCAGAGCTCAAAGCAATTACATGTTGGCAGCGCCAAGCACGGGAAAATGCATGCAAGCAAGTCACGATTGGTTTTGGTTTTACTTCTGATTGGTCAAGAAGGTGGCGCGAGATTGTTTAGCCAATCACAAAGTGTAGCAATGCAAAACCAAAGCAATTACACAATTATTGTGTAATAACTTTTGACACTCAATTGAAAACTGCTTTAATAATAGTGGTGATGATGGTGTGACAGTGATAACAAAGGTGATGATAAGAGATGACAACAGCGATGATAGCATAGTGATGTGCTATCATATATTTTCTTTCAATTGACTGTTTTATGTGTTCTTTTTGCAGCAAGTAGCAGATCTGATTGGTGCTGATCCAAAAGAAATTGTCTTCACCAGTGGTGCTACGGAATCAAACAATATTTCTGTTAAGGTATCTAACTGATTGTGCTTTTATTAGCCTTGGGTGTTCGGGTAACAATCTTCTACAACTCAGATTTTTTCAAACTAATCTGCCACAGCCAGGTTATGAATCATCTTTGTCAGCAATTTCAAAAAATATGGGGGGTGGGGGGTGGGGGGTCACCGACTTTGTTTTCGAGATAAACTGCATGGAAAAATACCTGGGGTTTGAAAAAATGGCGATCATCACTAAACATGGACTCGGTGGCTGTGTTGTGGTTCAAATTTTTCTTTGGTTTGAAAGTTTTCAAAACAGTTAATTTTTATTTTCCTTTGTCCCTAATTCATTAATCTGAGACAAAGGAAAACAAAAATCAAACTGGTTTGAAAATTTTCAAACCAAACAAATATTTGAACCACAACAGCTGTATTATAAGTTTAAAAATACTGAAGATGAATTGCTGGGGACAAACTTTCTTAGTCAAGTTGACAGAGTCTTTTGGGTAAATAATGTCAAGTAATTCTATTTTAAATGAAATGTGAACATTTTATCACTGCAGGGAGTGGGAAGATTTTACAAACGAAACAAAAAACACCTGATAACAACACAAACTGTGAGTATCGAATGATAAAAAATACAGAGTGTACCAGAACTTTAAATATATAATCTGTTGCAGTTCTACATTGTAAATAAGTATAGGTAATCATAAGGTTTCGAGTTCAATTTGGGATAAATTTGCACGAGTGAGCTTTTTAAAAAACTCACAAGTGCAAATTAATCCCAAATTGAATGAGAAAACCATTTGATTACTTATTCATAATTATACATGAAAAAATTTGCATCAATTTTTTTTTTTGAAAAAAATGTTTTTTTTAAAAAAACATTTTTGCATCAATTTTTTTTATTTGTAATTTGCACTGGTGTTACACTTTTTGCACTGGTGTTACATTTGAACTATACACTGCTCTTCTAAAGCCAATCAGAATTGAGTAATTTTTTCATGTATATTATTAATAACAGTTAAATCTGTCATAAGCGACCACTCAAAATGTTAGGATAGCATTGGTAATATTGTTAAATTAAATTATAAAATTCATTAACAATTCATCAAGTTCATTAAATGGCTGCTCAGCAATGCATTATCCTGCAAGTCTAAAGAAAACTATTACAAAATATGAGCTTTTGGCTTGTAATCACATCATTTTTGGCTTATATACTGGTTTTCACGTGTACAGTATAACAATGCTACAAGTATATCTGTTTTTTTTTTTCTCACAATCTACAATATATCATATTTTCATTTGCATGATTAAGTCTTCTATTTCCTCAGGAGCACAAGTGTGTGTTAGATTCTTGCCGTGCACTTGAGAGTGAAGGCTTTGAAGTGACCTATTTACCTGTCATGACAAATGGCCTCATTGACTTGCAGGTGAGAAAATCAAGTTTACTTTCATGGATCACTAGAATTTCCCATTTCCTTCCCTATTCCTCCTTACCTCACTGACATTTAACCTTTTGAGTGAGTCTTGAATCCCACTTTTAGATAATAATATTTTTGTACAAAATAATGGAATGCAGGCAAATGCGCAAAGACTGAACAACCTGACAGCATGGTAAAAAAGGGGAAGTTTGATTCTCCTTACACTACACTTTTCCTATCATATAGAGCATGAGGTAACATCGGATGGCATGAGATCTGTTGAAAATCCGGTGAAAAGTGATGAAGGATCCAGAGACTCTAAATCAAAGTCATATTCATGTTAAACTATGGAAATTGTTTCTACTGTATTTTTGGTCCTGCAGTAGATGTCAAGCTAAACATCATCATCATCATCATCATCATCATAGCTTTATTTAAAAACACGGTATCCCATCATTAGTTACAAAATGCTCTTCCAGAGAGCCGTGTATACTAAATATTCTCTATAAAGACCTAAACATGTTAAAAATTTCTAATTAAAATTACAATACTAATGGATTTTTCTATGTTTACCTAAGATTAAAACTACTATAAGGCGGCTTTAAAGGACGCGATAGATGGCTCAGCTTTGATTTCATTTGATAGGCCATTCCAAAGAACAGTGCCCCAATAGTTAAAGCTACACTTTCCCGCTTCCTTTCGGGGTCTACATGTATGAACAAACAAATTGTTCAAGTTGTTTCTCAGTTTATAAGAATGAACATTCGTTATTGGTCGAAAAAGATTTTTTTAGGCCCTTAGAAGAAAGATTATTTTTAGCTTTATAGACACTAACCGCTAATTGCTTTGAGCGCCTACGCTCAAGAGTGTCCCAGCCAAGGTCTTCCAAAATATCAGCAGACCAAATGTCATAATTAGAATAGGTAATTATTCTTGCTGCCCTATTTTGCAATTTCTGCAGTCTGTCAGCCAGGCATTTACCCATACAGCCCCACACCTCGCTGCAATAATCTAGATAAGGCAGTATAAGTGCTTCATACATCATTTGTAGTGTTGATGTCGGTACGAGATCACGAATTCGTTTAAGTGCTCCAAGACCAGCGGAAACTTTCTTGGTAATGGCATCAACTTGTACATGCCAACTTAAAGTCTCATCAATTTCAACCCCAAGATATCTATGAGACTTCACTCTTTTTAGTGGTATTTCATTAATGTTGATCTCAAAATCATGTTCCATGTGATTTAAGTTATAGTGACTAGCTATTATGAGATACTTAGTTTTTTTAATATTTAATGTAAGTTTGTTAGCATGTAGCCATGATAGAACTTTCTTTAGACCTTCATTTAGGTTACTCTGTAATATAGAAGGATCTTGTGCACTGGCGAAAAGACATGTATCATCTGCGTACATTTTGGTAGCAGAAGAAGATGTACACATTTGAAGATCATTTATATAAATTAAGAATAATAAGGGTCCAAGAATGGATCCTTGAGGAACACCACAGGCGATAGGTAGAGAATTTGAAAGAGTACTATTTACATATGTCTTTTGTTGGCGTCCCGAAAGATACGAAGTGAACCATTGGAGAGCATGAGGGTCTACTCCATAGAGTTCGAGCTTTTTTAGTAAAATGTTATGGTCCACTGTATCGAAAGCTTTTTTTAAGTCCAAAAAGAGGACTCCATTTAACAGGTCGTTATCAATATTTAGATACCATTCATTTGTGGCTTCAAGAAGAGCTGTTAAGGTTGAATGTTTTGGCCTAAACCCATGTTGAGAGTCTGCAAGTAAATCATTTTCAACCAGAAAGGAGTAGAGTTGGTTAAAAACGATCCTTTCTATTAGTTTACTTACAATCGGTAAGTAAACGATGTACTTCATATTTTCAGAAAAAAAAATAAAACAGTCCAAGCTAAACTTCTTGTTGTAACATGTACTTACAAAATGTCTAACATTTCTTGATGCAGCAACTTGAAGATTCCATGAGGCCTGACACGTCACTTGTATCCATCATGACTGTCAACAACGAGATAGGTGTCACGCAACCTGTCAAAGAAATTGGTAAGATTATGCTGTAGACAGGCCTTTTCTAAAGTCCCTTGAGTTTTGAATTTGCAAGAGTTTTGAACATGTTGTAAGTGACCACCTGAAATTTCAGGAATGCCTTTTGCTTATGGCAAGGTGGCTTTCACCAGCACGATTGCCACAGGTCAGGAAATTGTCAGGAAAAAGTCAGTAAAATTTAATCCAAGTCAGGGAAAATTGATATTTTGAAGAATGGTAAGGGAAAATTAAAATTTGAGCAGCATTTTTCAGGCCATATTGAGATTAATTCATATATTTTGATACCTAACGTGACATGTGTTTAGTTTATAATAATAAAACTGGTTTGAAAATTTTCAAACTGAAGAAAAATTTGAGCCACAAGATATACAGAGTTATGGTTTCATTCAATTTATACAGGGGCCCTTTGCCGCAAGAATAAAATCTTCTTCCATACAGACGCAGCTCAAGCAGTTGGCAAGATTCCCCTTGATGTAAATGAATTAAATATTGACTTAATGTCAATCAGTGGACACAAGATTTATGGACCTAAAGGTGTGTAGTATACTTTCCTACTCCCAGTACAGTGTGAAATGACTAGTTTTACCAGTCATTCCATACTGGTGTATGTTTACTGCCCAACATGTGGCCATCCTTACATGCAACATGTTTTGTGGAAGATTTTGAATAGCACGATATCTTTCTGTCTACTGTATGTAACAATAGTATTAACAAAAATCAGGGGAAGTCAAAAACAAATCTTTGTGGTTTGGCTAAAACCTGAACACATGCACGTTACACAGGCATGTATACTTACATTACCCATGGAGCGACAGCCATGGACAGCTAAAGGAAAACTAAATGTTTCTTTTTCTAACATAGTGTTTGATTTTGCTGGGCTATTTCTTGTATTTCTTGAAGGTGTGCGTAGTTTGCCCCCGCAGACAAAAAATCCTAGGTACGGCCCTGGATGCATCCTGAAGGCCTTCATATTAAACTTTTCTGTCACTTGGACAATCATTCTAGACAGTCCAGACAGGTCACTAATAATTACTATTATCTTGTATTTACTGACATAGGTGTTGGGGCACTGTACATCCGAAGAAGACCTCGTGTCAGGGTAGATCCAATTCAGAGTGGTGGAGGACAAGAGAGGTAAATTAAACATTTAAAGGAGTATTGTGGCTCAACTTCATTTAGATGAAGTAAAACAAAGAATACAAAACAGTTTTAACAAAATAGTGCACTAAAAAAATGTGTTTTCAGGGCTGCCAGGATCCCAGCTTGCTCTTACATTTGCCTTAGTCACAATAGTTAATTTGTTTTGCGTGATTTTCCTTGAATAAACGTTTGTTGTTATTTGATTGTGCTCTGCGGCTGTTTTCATAGGGGCATGCGCAGTGGCACGGTCCCACATGTGTTGGCAGTAGGATTAGGAGCAGCTTGTGAAGTGGCTCAAGACGAACTGGAGGTAAATTGAAAACAATTCAGTGAAGGCCTTGGTAATTAACCCTTTAACTCTAAAGAGTACCAAAAAACCCAAAACATTGAAAAACAAATGGTGCCATGCAAAAGTACTGCTGAAGAGGTTTCATTTGAATGGTCACACCATAGGATTTCATTCACAGACTCAAAAGTTAGAACAAATGGTATCGTGCAAAAGTACTGCTGAAGAGGTTTCATTTGAATGGTCACACCGTAGGATTTCATCCACAGACTCAAAAGTTAGAACAAATGGTACCGTGCAAAAGTACTGCCGAAGAGGTTTCATTTGAATGGTCACACCATGGGATTTCATTCACAGACTCAAAAGTTAGAAC
Organism: Dendrophyllia cribrosa; assembly: GCA_024195265.1. Classification (NCBI taxonomy): domain Eukaryota; kingdom Metazoa; phylum Cnidaria; class Anthozoa; order Scleractinia; family Dendrophylliidae; genus Dendrophyllia; species Dendrophyllia cribrosa. The sequence continues at coordinate 58,017,612 of JAJLRJ010000002.1, forward strand.
AAATGGTACCGTGCAAAAGTACTGCTGAAGAGGTTTCATTTGAATGGTCACACCGTCGGATTTCATCCACAGACTCAAAAGTTAGAACAAATGGTACCATGCAAAAGTACTGCCGAAGAGGTTTCATTTGAATGGTCACACCATAGGATTTCATCCACAGACTCAAAAGTTAGAATAAATGGTACCATGCAAAAGTACTGCTGAAGAGGTTTCATTTGAATGGTCACACCATAGGTTTTTATCAACAGACTCAAAAGTTAGAACCACACTACATGTCTTCATAATTGACTTTGGAAGGGAAATGTTTATTAGGTCTTGAAATTCACATTGTCCCAGATAATAATAAAATCAATTTATATTGTGCGTGTTACATTTGAATATGTTCGAACACGCGCATTACATTATTTGGGCATGTAGAATTGTTATCATATACACGTACAATAAGTTTTTTAAAGTACATGTACAGGATCAGTTAGATGAACTAGCCGAGTACTGGAGTTGACGCTTGGTTGATTGATTTTGTTTTGATTCTCACACAGTCGCATGTTTGACAACCGGGGTCTGCACACTGCAGTGAAATCGGCTGTCAGCAATACAAACAGCAAGTGACAGCCCCTTTAAGCAGACACATCTCACATCATGCACACCCTTGTACCTTGTCCCAGTTCTGTACATTCTACAGCCATTTTACCTTAATTTTCCCACAGTATGACCATAAAAGAGTAACAGAACTGTCGACTCGTCTAGTGAACGGCATCACATCCGGGTTAACTCACGTGATCAGGAACGGTGACCCGAATCAGTCATATCCCGGATGTGTGAACTTGTCGTTCGCGTTCGTGGAAGGCGAGAGTCTTTTGATGGCGCTCAAGGATGTAGCGCTTTCGTCAGGCAGGTGGGGTGCACTAAAAGCTGAGTGTTGTTATAATCTTATTTTATTCATATTAAAAGCTTGCACAGTTTAACGAAATCATGTAGCACAACAGAATCGTTAATTTTATTGAAAGACCAATATTATTTTGAAAGTACCGATGTACGTCTAGTTGCTTAACACCCGTTTATATGATGCTGACACCTTGTTTTGCCACGGGCCTTTTTCTCGGGCCCGGAGGAATTAGAGCGGATTTTAATTGAGTTTTGAAAGTAATTACTGTGATTTTGCATTGCTACGCTTTGTGATTGGCTAAAAATCTCTCGCCACTTTCTCGAGCAATCAGAAATAAGAGTGTAAGACCAAACCAAACTTGAATCTTTTTATTTTATAGTTGTTTAGGTCCGATTCTAACTAAAGTTGGGAGGGGAAGTAGTTTATTGGTGGTGGAAGACTATTTTCGGACCTTTTTTGCGTAGTCATTGTGTTCATAAATGTATAAAATGGTACTTTTTTTCGTTCTCTTAGCGCGTGCACTTCAGCTTCATTGGAGCCTTCTTATGTGCTGCGAGCGATAGGAGCTGATGAAGACCTCGCACACTCCTCTATCAGGTAATATTCTCTAAAATGTGAACTATGAGACTAGTACCTGGGCGCCGGTTTTCTTTTCCTCCGCTGTTTGTGTGAAGTCTGAAACAGGTCCTGGTCCGGGAAGTTCAGTCCTAAACGAGCCGGAAACGCATGGAAACTAAGCTAGAAAACTACTTTGGAAGGTTTATTAGCGGCCGCCTCTTTACAGCGAGTGTGTGCGGGAAACAAGGCAACATTGAAAAGTTGTTTTACACTTTTTGTAATTGCTGTCGCTGTGCGGATCTTCTCTGTTTTATTCAATGTACAGTAAGAGATGTATTGATGAACATACTTGGCAAAAAGAATTAAACTTCTTGTTATAGTGATCATGGAACACGAAGTGAGTCCTGTTTCAGTAGTCTGATTACATCTGTCTTCGCTGATTTATAGTTTCTCTTGTTCCCTCTCAGGTTTGGAATCGGGCGCTTTACTACCGAAGAAGAAATCGATTACACTGTGGAGAGAACGATTAAACACGTAAAGCGGCTTCGAGAAATGAGGTTAGTGAAAAATTGTCCGAAGAGTGATTTAAAACTTAGTTGGCCGTGGATGACTTTGTTTCACTTTTTACTTTATTTTCACGCCTCTACCATTCAGCGCAGAGTCAGGGTACCATACACCTTTTTCCGCGTTATTCTTCTTTTTTTTTTTGCTGCCTGGTCCGAACCGAATAAAGGCATTTTCCCGCCTTTTCGTTCACGTGTTGGTCCAATACCAGTCTCACTTGACATTTTTCCCGCGCCTTCTTTCGCACCTTGCCAGCCTAGGCTACTTCCCCTACTTTTCCCGCCTTTTGTCGGGCCAGTCGGCAGTGATAACATTTTCCCGTGCTTGCCTTCCGCGGCTATACTACGAATAGCAAATACTATCCCGAGTTTAAGTAGCCAATCAGAGTGCGAGAAAAACACTACCCACTGGTTAGGTATATACCAACAATTTCTATTTATTGCTTGCAGTCCATTGTGGGAGATGGTTCAAGAAGGAGTCGATCTGAAGACAATCAAGTGGTCACAACACTGATCAATACACGAATTAACTGTTGTTGATAGCAGCTTTCACGCGTCTAAGAGTTTACTCCATTGTACTTCAGTCATCTGACTACTTTGCAATCAGAACTTGGTGCGAACATCTCGCTATATACTTCAGGGAGCTTAGCATTTTTCAGAATTGGCCGGCCAGACCGCTTAATTTGTAAATATTGTGCCATTATTTGTCAGAACCGATCGGGCAAACATGGTATGCCCCCATTTGATGGACTTGTTGAAATAGGTCTTCGAAAAGCGGCATTATAGTAACAAACTGACAGGTTTGGCCGAGAAGTTCTGACAAATGGTAAGCACCCTTAATTACAAACAGAAGCTGAGGTATTGACTAAAGTTACAAAAGATAAAAATATACGAGTTCGCTTATACAGACTCTCGGTATTATGTCTTAGAATGCTTCATTTAGTGTCAAAATAAAAACTGCTAATGGGTCTTGAGAACCCCAAGTAAAGTAGTTTTTTAAGGGACTTTTCTGCGAGAAGTAAAATTCCTACTTATGCAGGAATATTTCATTGCCAGTTATAATTAAGTTTCTGCCGAATTTTAAAGTAATAAGAAATGCAGATAATTCTTGTTTTGTTGTACTGTACAGTGATATACATGCGACAAGTCAACATATAATTTAAACAATCTAAAGGCCCGTTTACACAGGCGATTTTTTGTGCAGTTTTTGTCGCACTTGCCGATGCAATTTTTGTCGCGCGCAAGTTGCATCTTCAAATCGCATGTGTAAACGGGCGGCGATTTCAGTGTGATTTGGGCGCGCCTCGATTTGTCGCGCGATGTCGCAGAGGTTTTGAAACCTGTTGCAACTTGGCGGCGATTTGGGGAAATCACAGCAAATCAAAGCAAATGTCGCATCACCCGAATCGCACAGGAAGTCGTCGCTAGTTTACACTTGCGACAAAAGTTGCATTGGAGAGCGCGACAAAAATCGCATCAAAAATCGCATGTGTCAACGGGCCTTCAGGTTACAGGTATTTCTTAAGCTTGCTGTTGCAATTTTAAATGGTGTATTTTTGTTTTTGCTTAACTGATTGCATTTAAATCAAGAAAACAGCCATTTTTGTTTTGTTTGTGTTGTTGCTTATCAAATGAGGTATGAATATCGCCGTCGATAGCGGTTTCGCGGAATTTCCCACTACGTTCTGGAATCTCTCCGCACACGCTGGTCCACACAAAACGAGGACTGTATCTTTCTCTTTTCTGTGGTTTATTACGACTCTTATTGTTACACATCAGTCGTATAATCCAACAATCTAATAACAATCTCTGGACAATCTACGATCTGGTCACAATCTGCAGTTCACAATCGACAATCTTACAATCAGCAACATTCTTACATTCTACAATCTGCAACAATCTTACATTCGGCAACATCTTGCATTCTACAATCTGCAACAATCTTACAACAATCTGGTAAAAGTTACAAAGTTCAACTTATTTATTCATGTTTATTCGGATATATGCCTTTACTACGCATTGATACGTAAATTCGGCTACATTTTACAGTAATTAAGGTACACAATTACTCCTTTACAATATTCTATAAGTCATTTCCCAAAGCGTGGATAAACAATTGTATTATTGCGTGAAACTAATTCTTTCCCACGCGTGTCTGAATATTCAAATAGTAGAACAAGGAATTTTCCGTTTACAAATCTGTCGTAACTTTACTTTACGTCACCAACTGCTACATGTACTGTTATCAACGTATGATTAATTAAAATTTTTGTTTAAATCACGCAATTCATAGCTTATAAATTATCACAACAAACGGCAACCATATGACGTCATAAAAATTCAAAATGGCAGCGCGCGGGAAATTAAAAGCGAAAATAGTCGACAATCAAATCCTGTTTCGTCTGAAACCGAAATATTGTTTCTATGTTTTTCAGAGACATTTGAAATGAGACGGTATTTCAAACAATTCAACATAGAAGTTCTTTAGCGAACAGTGCACAATCGACACTGAATTAAAGAGCGAGGGGTCCGGGCTAGGTCCTTAGGGTTTCGTCATAAACAATCGAAAACGATCAAGAGGTTTGGTAGTTTCTTGGTGTTGCGGATGGTGTGATCACCAAATGACGTAAAACAAAAGATTCAAGACACTGAACAATACCCACACCACAACACAAATGCTAACCAACAATGGCTTCCGCAACACCAAGAAACACCCAGAGTTTTCCATCGTTTTCAATTGTTTACGTGGTAATGAATGAAAATGCAGGCGTGTGGATAGAAAACGTTTTGAAAACGCGTTTCAGTTTTCACGTTTTCAAAAAAAAATACGTTTTCAAATAGAAACGATCGAAACACGTGTACAGGACCAAAGATGACTGAACACTAATTAGATATAAATAACAAAAAAGGTTATCAAGAACTGAGTTATGCTGTAAAAAGAGCTCAGTTGCATTGATTTTGTCGAGGAAGAAGATGGTTTGTGTGTGGTATATTCCACACTAGAGTCTTGATCGAAATTGTAGATCAAACAACGATCTTTCCTAAACTGGAACTTCTTTTCTGAACTTTAGTTTAAAGATGCTTCACAGAACTGTGAAACTATAATACTGAAGTATTTTTCATGTCGCTCGATGGATCGACGCAGATTTACTGTAGCTTCCTTGCGGCTGCACGTCTTATCCTCGTCATACGGTGTACCATGACACTCTCTGTGTGTAGAATTCACACTAACAGCAACTACACTGTAGAACACCTCTACGCCATGATGGTACGGTCCAGAAGTTATATCCGGTTCAATCAAAGGCGGGAGATGAGGAACTATGTCGTCATAATTCACAACTCTCCAGCTGTTCTTGACCAGCTGATCGTGTTGCAGAGCGTATTTGTAGTCACCAACACGAGGCATTCCAAACGTGTATAGGATGATGTTTTCACGGGGAGCGATATTGTAATAAGCGAGCCATGCACTCGCTAACGACGCCATGGCAGCACCCATAGAATGCCCCGTCACCCAGATCTGATACGATGGATTTCGTGAAACGAGAACTTTCACTTTCGGCTCCATCGACGGCCATAAGCCCTCGAAGCCTTTCTTCCAGTAGGTTTGAACTTTACCCTTCAGGAAATTTTCTTCAGGGACAAGTATGGTTTCTAGGAGTTCAACAAGAAGTTGATCAAAACTTACAGTTCCGCGAAAAGCAATCACTATTGCCCTGACGGCATGTGACACAGCAACATAACCAGAACACTTGTTATCGAGGAAGTCACATTTTCTTGTAACAACTGTTTGAAGTTGGAACTTGGCCGATGGAAGAGAGTTATCGAGACATTGTTGAGGATTAGCTGGATCATATGCTATCGCTGAAAGAAGCAACATCTTGTACGACAATTCAGGTAGATAAGAAAACACATGTCCTCCATCACCACTGTGATCATGGATACAGCCGTTACTCCTACAAAAGGCTTGGACGATAGCGAGTTTGGAGAAAATAACTAGGACAAAAACAAGACGAATGCTTAAACCATACATGGTTTGTGGAATATTTCGGCGAATTTCCGTCGAGGATACAAACTGCCAGAACGCAAAATGAAGTACTGCTCAATTTGAGTTTCTTGAAGTATGTTCTTCAACTTAATTGAATATGTTTGTAAATGCGTGGAGAGGAACGGATATCATTAGCTGCTGTTTCGCTCTATCGCTTCTTTCATTGTCACTGCATGTTGTTAAGAATTGTAATGTAAATGCCTATGACATACGGCATTTTCTATTTTTAAGTACACGTAGTGGAAAGTGAAATAAACCGGCATGACTTTATATGGACAAAAATTAGGACTTGGAAGCTATACAAAGACGGTCTAATACCCCATTCACACCAACGCTTAAACATGTTTAAATGTTGTTTAGTTTAAAACAGGTTTAGAAAAATACCTCCTAACCTCCCGTAATATTTGGAGTGAAATCTTTACTAAATGAAACTTTATTGACTTTATTACCATTCCAGGTAGTTTGAGTCATATACATTTCAAAACGTTCAAGATAGAGGCTAAAACGTAGTTAAACTAAACAACATTTAAACATGTTTAACCGTTGGTGTGAATGGGGCATAAGTCTCCCCCCCCCCCCCCCCCCCCCCCCGATCCTGTTTAGGACCAAAATAAACGAAAATACATACCCTGTATAGGACAACACCCTCTATTTTAGGACCCTGTCTAGGACACGGCTCGTGCATGGTTATTGATCTAAATTTAAAAAAAATGGTAGACGCATCCTTTGAAAAGAAATCGACTTCGCCTTCGCATGAATATACCAATCAAGACAAGGAAAATCACCACAAGCGCTAAGTTAACTGGAACCATACTCTGTTTAGGACAGATTCACGTTAAATTATGTACCCTGTTCAGGACAAAAATGCTAAAGACCATACCTTGTCCAGCGGCACGTCCCCGTATAGGTCATATAAGGGAGTATTTGCTCTGACGAAGGGTCAACAAACTGAAATGCTCAGTTATGGATAAATGTTGAATTATTTTTCTACATTTTTCACTTCACACTGTCTAGTTGGCAGTTAGCAGATATAGCATATGATGCCCGATTTAGGGTGTTAGCTCTATTGTACATTGTACACATTCATTGTATTAGGTAAAATTATGTATTCTAATATATTCTATGGTATTGTATTCTATTGTATTGTCGTTCTTTTGTGCTCTAATATTCTATTGTTTTAACAAAAGAATAAGTGTTACCCCTAAATCGCGCATGGTATAAGATATAGACCGGATATACACACGACTTTATTTGCACTAACATGTAAAAGCGTAAACAAAGTCATAAAGTGAAACGCTTGCAATTATTTCGTGAATCAATTTATTTCATTGTGAAAGGCGATTTACACAGATCGATGCAATTTTTGTCGCACGCAAGTTGCATCTTCAAATCGCATGTGTAAACGGGCGGCGATTTCGATGCGATTTCACGGGCGCGATTTGTCGCGCGATGTCGCAGAGGTTTCGAACATCATGTTCGAAACCTGATGCAACTTGGTGGCGATTTTTGGGAAATCACGGCAAATCAAAGCAAATGCCGCACCCGAATTGCACAGGAAATCGCCGCTAGTTTACACTTGCGACAAAAGTTACATTGGAGAGCGCGACAAAAATCGCTATCAAAAATCGCATGTGTAAACGGGCCTTATTAACAAAGAACAACGCAAGGGAGGTATTATCATCTTCCCGGCAATGCACCGAAAACAAACTTATACATTACCAAACTGCGGCGACGCAATTTTCCCTTTCGTAAACAAGCGATGCCATTTTAGCGACACTTAGAAAATTTTTCAACAATTTTAGAACTGTTTTTTTTTTCTATCAAAAAAAGAAAAATGCAATTAATTACCTAGAATCGAACCCGGAACCTCTACATGCTAGCAGCTAACCGCGAATCTAGCTTAGATCTAATAATCGCTTTACCTAAACCCAGTTTTATCTAATAATGATAGCCTACTTTCATCCCAATCCAGGCATAAAAGAGAGAAATGGCATCGACCATTACAAAAGGCCTGGTTACCAATGAATACTAATGATGGCATCGACCGTTACAAATGGCATCGCTTGTTTACGAAAGGGAAATCGGCTGCGGCGACCAGCAAGCAACTCATTTTACACAGACGTCGTTGAGGTTGGAGTCAGTAATTAGTTGTAGCGGAAACCTTTCAAAAGAAATCTTCGGTAACCTATCTATTCACTTGAGGCCGCGGATAGATGGCAGTAAAAAATGAGCTCGCTATAATCATTAATGACAATCCACAGTTTGTTGAGCTTGTATAACAAATAGCTTTTTAATAATATGCACTACTGGTCAATTCTACTGAGCCGAATTAAACGTTTTGAAAGTGAAAGATCTCGGACAAAAGATAAGTGCTTAGCCTGAGATCTACACTCTCAATGAACCACCGTCGCATTTATTGTTGTCATTTTCTTGTTTTACGTATTTAATGTTTCCTTTAAAAAACTGGCCTTAATTATGCTAATCTGTTATGATTCTTGTCTTTGAAACAAGAAAGAAAACGAAGTAGCGCAGGAAACGTTTAATAATTAGGTTTCAAGGCTTGAGACATACAGTAAGAGTTCGAAACTATGGGGTCGGTTTCGAAGCGACGTCATCGTTGGTTTTCGAACTGACAAACTACTTTCGTTAAAACAAACTGCAGATCCTAATTAATTCCGATAAAGGCTCTATCCAATAGAAAGACAGCTAGTATACTTCGACATATGATTATTTTATATGAGTCACTGAAGACAATATCACTTTTATTCACTTTCGTGGTGAGCTTACGGTTAGTCCGTGTTTTAATCTGAAGCTTATCAAGATGTTTGGTCGTGTTCTTCTTTGCTTCGTCGCTTTTCTTCCGTATCTGTTCCCAGTAGCATCCTTTGCATGTAGCAGAGAAAGCAGCTGCAGTGACTGCGTTAGCTCGCACGGTATTAGATGCAGTTGGTGTAAGAAAGATAACCAATGTCACATGCCAGGCGCCATCTTGACAAACCCATGCAAGAAAGCGAGGGAGAGTATTGTGCACATATTTCATTGCAGTGATGAAATTCCACGTTACAATCCTGAATTATCGTACAAAATGTTGCTTCTTTCAGCTGTAGCATTCGACTCCATTCATCCTCGACAATGTCTCGATAACTCTCTCCCATCAGCCAAGTTCCAACTTCAAACAGTTGTTACAAGAAAATGTGACTTCGTCGATAACAAGTGTTCTGGTTATGTTGCTGTATCACATGCTATGAGAGCACTAGTGATCGCCTTCCGAGGAACTGTAAGTTACAATCAACTTTTTGTTGAGCTTCTAGAAACCTTACTTGTCCCTAAAGAAAATTTCCTGAAGGGTAAAGTTCAAACCTACTGGAAGAGAGGCTTCGAAAATTTATGGAAGAGCATGGGGCCGAAAGTGAAAACTCTCGTTTCAAGAAATCCATCGTACCAGATCTGGGTGACAGGACATTCCATGGGTGCTGCCATGGCGTCGTTAGCGAGTGCATGGCTCGCTTATTACAATATCGCTCCCCGTGAAAACATCATCCTATACACGTTTGGAATGCCTCGAGTTGGCGACTACAAATACGCTCTGCAACACGATCAGCTGGTCAAGAACAGTTGGAGAGTTGTGAATTATGACGACATAGTTCCTCATCTCCCGCCTTTGATTGAACCGGATATAACTTCTGGACCGTACCATCATGGCGTAGAGGTGTTCTACAGTGTAGTAGCTGTTAGTGTGAATTCTACACACAGAGAGTGTCATGGTACACCGTATGACGAGGATAAGACGTGCAGCCGCAAGCAAGCTACAGTAAAGCTGCGTCGATCCATCGAGCGACATAAAAAATACTTCAGTATTCCAATTTCACAGTTCTGTGTTGAAGCATCGTTAAACTACAGTTCAGTAAAGAAGTTCCAGAGACTCTAGTGTGGAATATACCACCTACAAAACATCTTCTTCCTCGACAAAATCAATGCTACTGGGATCTTTTTACATCATAACTATGATCATGCAGTTCTTAATAACCATTTTTCTTATTTGATTCTCTCCAGTTAGTGTTTAAGTTGGGGCTTGTACACATGTGTTTCGATCGTTTCTATTGAAAACGTATTATTTTAAAAAAACTGAAAAAAAAAGAAACGCGTTATATTGCCAAATAAAACATTGGATAAAAAGCTGGATTCTATTGAGCAAAAAAGAAGCAGTAGTTTGGAGATAAAGTGCAGGAGTGGAGTACAGTTCATCATCAATTTTGATTTAGTGAAAGGCGGTCATGAAATCTGGTGGAATTTTGAGTTTTTTAGTAGTTATTTTGTCTTTTTAGTTCATATTTCTTTGCATTCATCACTTTCGTGTTTTGGCGATTTTTTTCTTTTTATTTTAAGATAATAAAGCAAGCTTAAAGAAAGCGCTGGGACAGTGTATTGGCCGTCAAATAAATCAGCCAATCCGGAGCCCATCCTTATTCGCTCCCCCCCCCACCCACCCACCCACAAGAACCCACCCCCACAAGAAAAAACGTTGTGTTAAGGAGTTTCATTTTGACGACCCACCAAGCCGATATTGTTATTAGTACCATGAACAGTAGAATGCCAAATGTCATCTATTCAAACGCAAAATAAATAAAATTACCCGTCAAAAAATAATTACATAAAATAATTATTTGCTCGGGGCTTATTTTCGGACATTTTAACTAACTTCAAGAAAGCAGCAACCGCGTTGAATAAATATTTATTTATATTTTACTTTTTTAAGAAATTAAGAAAGCCACGGTAACCGATTCAAGCAAAAAACCATTTAATAGAGAGGTACGTTCTAAACTGATAATTTGTCATTTACCTGACTCTGTACACTTCTTTTAGGCAAATGAGAGCGGATTTACGTAAATGTCTTTTGTTCAAATGAAGTTTAAGGAAACAAAAAAAAGATGTCGTAATAGCTTGATCAGATTTGCATGTTAAAAATTCACCATATTCACGGTTTATCTTTTGCTTTGTAATATTCTCTGAAAAACGTTTTCCTGGTTGCTTTTGGGAATTTTGATACTTGAAATTAGAAGCAGTTTATCAGTGCAACTTTTGCTTGCAGTTTAAGTTGAACATTTGTCAATCCTTCATGATCTCCGCTATACGCAAATTACATTGTTTACTTTCGCGAGTTTCTATTGGATATCGAGGCTACAATCTATTGTGACGCCAGCAAAGTAAAAGGTCGACTTCGAATGGAAATTTAACCTGTTTGTGGCGAAATTTCTGTTTGCTTTCATTTATCCAGTACGGGTATCGCTAGCTGTCTCAAGCAACTGTCGATTTGCGATGAAGTTAAAGCGCCGTTTGAAAGCGTTTTTTTCTCGGCCGTTATGTTTGGGAAGACGCCGTGAAAGGCCAGGCATTGAGGTAGGCCATAATGTTAATTCATCAGTTTGCATGTCGTTTTGCTCTCTTTCTTGTTGAATTTAACGAGGAGACATGGCTGATTTTTACTCTACATCGCTTTTGTTTGCAATAAAAATTGGCACTAAATCATACATTATATTATGTCGAGATTCAGCTAAGAAATTTTTATGATAGTCACTATTTAATTAATGATTAAACATTTGCTTGTTTCTTTTTTCGAATTCGCTGTGAACCTTGTTTGATTTACCAGTCAATTAAATTTCACCAAATTTTGACTGTCAAATGGCCAATTTTTGCCCTGGTTTTAAAGTATTTGGTTTAGTATTAATTTATCAATTTTAAATTTTATGTGTTATACTCGCCGTGTGCATGCTGCCGTACATTCACTTCCCTGGACTGCCGTTAAAAAATTCACGACTTAATTCTACCCTTCGATCCGATAGATTAATAAAAAGGATTTCAATGAAAAACTCATTTAAAATGTAAACAGCAAGGAAAACACGAAAACAGCGTTTTAGAGCTGCAGAATCAATGCATGAAGCTCCGGCCAACCAGTGTTTGAACGTTTTCTGATAGATATAATAAACTTAAAAGCAACGAAAACTGAACGAGAGTACGTACGCCGTTTTTCGATTAATGTTTTCGGCCAATGTTTGCAATTATTTCTGATAGACATAATAAACTTAAAAGCAACAAAAACTGAGAGTCGGCAACGTTACAAAACGCGCAATTTTACTGCGCTGAAACATTTAATGAACAATAAGCAAGAATAAGCTTCCCGTTCTGAACTATTCAGTAATTTATGGAACATGTCCGCTGATTTTTTAATGACCTCTTTCTGGCTGTTCGATCGTCGTCCATGTCTTAACTCAGTAATTTTCCAGTTGAATATTTCTCCAAAAACAATCGTCAAGCAATATCAATTCCGACATCACAATACTCAACGTATGTGTGCGCCTTTTAAAAACACTCCGGCCAAAATGGTGTTCTTTTTGTCGGCGAGATAAGTCACCGAAGGAGGTCTTTCACTAAATAAAAATACCCCTCATATCCGTCCAGTTTAACGACTACCAGAATTCATCTGTCTCCAAAAAATTCCGGAAAATTTGTGCCAATGAAATATGACTTTCTTGTGGCTGGAAAGCAGCTGAAAACATGCATACGGCGACTGGCTCTCGAGTTTGTTTCTTCTTGAAAAATAACAATTAATTGATAGGAAGAAGAACAGTTTTAGCCAACCACAAACCCGAAACGCGAGTGATGTTTGTTGCTGTATTTACTGATCTTTAAACTGTTTTGTTTTGGTATCGATTTGTTTGTTTGTTATTTGAGAAAACCGTATTTGAAGATGGCCAGTTCTTTTTTGACTTTCAAGCAATTACAGAACGCGTAAAAGCAAACGGTAAGCGACGTGGAAGCGATGTAGATATAAATTTTCTTATTTCGATTCTTCGTTTTCCTGTAATGCTAGCTTTTCTTGACCAGTGTTATTGTGTTATACGTTTAACCGGTTCTTGTTTTTGTGCGGTCTCCGCAAACAATAAAAAGAGCCTTCTTGATGCAGATGTTTTATAGATTAAATCACTTTTAGATATGCCCATGAGCGATAAATTTCGTTCCTTCCGATCTTTATATTCAAATTACTATTTTGTTACATTGTAGCCTGCTTTGATTTCACGGCAGTTGTTTGAATTTATAGGACATTGAAAATATAAATGCAGTATGCAGTTTGTGCTGCACGTTTGGATTTTATTGTTTCAATTTTATACCGTCACAAGAACCTTGTGCAAAATATGTTTTGATAACTTTTTTATACACTGAGAAAAAAAAAGAATACTATCTTCACTACATTGCATGTTATGTTGCTCACAAACAAAGAGCGAACACTCGGACGTGGGATCTGGGTCGGATAGCGGCTAATCTCCAGTCTACCTCCGCTATTTTGTAGACCGCTGGCTGGGTGCGGAGTGAGACTTGAAGTGCTTTCAATTTGTTTGGAAAAACCGGTGAGAACTTTCCGCCGAATGGGACAGTAAAAAGGACGCCATGTTTTGGGGTAATAAAACCGCCTAACGAAAAAAGAGGAATATCATTAAAAGGTATTCCTGTTTTTTTTTTTTTTTAAATGTCTAGTGGGACGATACAACACCGTAGGTACAATTTTTAAAAGGTGAACTATATTTCGGCTGGCCAAACCAGCCTTTCTCAGGTACAATGAGGTAAAATTTACATTGACTTTTTATATATAGTTGACATGTATACGTAACAACGGAAATACGTAGGACTACGCCTAGAAAAACAACAATGATAGATAGAAATAAAAATAGCTGATAATGAAAAATATACAGAAAACAATGAAAGGAAACTAATACAAAAGTGAATAATTAGTATGTTTCTTCGCGAATGTTGAGGCCGTGAGGAACAAGTGTTCTGCCTTTTGAAATTAAAAAAAGCTTCTTTGGCCTTCCGTATTGAAACAATTGTAAAAATTGTACATAGGTTGTAGGATTGTCGTCCACGGTTACTTCCTTGAACTTCTCATTCTAGTGGGACGGACCGTTCTATTAGATTTTCCACCAGAACAACCGGTTTTTCCATGCAAAAGGAAACTATTCCGTCAGAGCTCGCCTCTTCTTGCAGTGGGTGTTGTCGCTCTCGTTTATATCCACAGTACGGGGCGTTAAAATTTCAAGAGGATTACTCGCGATGTATCACGGTCAGGGACACGGCAACAGCGATCGAAAATGAAAGTGTTGATGTCAGCTTTATTACTTAAGAATGCTGGCAGGAATTTCATCGATCACAAACTTGCGCCGGGAACACACGTTCCCTGTTTATTGTAGTTGTTGTAACTGTTCATTTATGACGTGCTTGATCAGTGAATCCTGTTTCCAGTTCAAGATTTCGCGTGCAAATTTCTGCGGACAATGTTTTTTCCGGCCCTTTTTAATCATGTTCACAAATGGCTGAAGAGGAAATCTAGTCAGACGGCCAGGAAGACAACACAAAATTTCCCATTTTTTTCCCGACAGGAAAATTATTATCTTAAGAAAAGACAAAGACCTGAAAAGGAAGCTACTGAAAGCATTATTTTGCATGACCCCCAATTAAGAGGCGAAAACATAACATAGACCACATGAACTGCTACTGATTAACATTTTTAAGGCACGCAATAGTCTCGAAATTAAACGTCTGTGTAACGTTTTCAGTTCTCTTTTCTTTGTTGTGTCGCACAAAATTATATTTTTATTTTACCCTGCAACATAGTCTATCAAGTAAAATGAGGTTAGATTAAATTTAACGAGAAGCCGGTCTGTTTTAAGAACTCCTGCAACATATTTTTAAAGTGCCTATAACCCTTAAATACATATTTTCATAATCAACTTTACGCACATGAAATAGTTAAATGGTGAAATATTTCTTGTTTTGAACGTCGCATTACTGAGTTATAGAGATTTGAATTTACAAAATGTGCGTAGAGTTGATCCTAAAAATATGTATTTAAGGCACTTTATATTAAGAAGGAATTATTGTTGATTTTTAATGAAATTATAATTACAAAAAGTTGAAACCCACGCAAAGAGCAGCCTATTTTTGGGTTCGTCTACTGATTTTTTAAACTTCAAATATACGCTCGTGTTAAAGCCCACAGGATCGAAGAGATGAGACTTTTCATGAAATACGAAATATCAGTGAATTGAATGTGATTATCAATTAAAATGAACTTTGCAATTTGCAAGAAAGTCAAACCATTATACATTAATCGCGTTCGAAGAACGCAATCCTAATTTCGTGTTGGTTGTCCTGTGGTTTATGTGCAGTAAAATTTGAGATTTTTTGGTAGACGGTCTTCCAAATGGCCGCCCCTATTGGTTTTTTTCAGGGACTCATTTCCGCCGGAAATACCTTCGAACGCGTCTCCATAATCTGTGATTACTGCTAGTATACAGCTATTTCAATTAACGTTGTCGGATGAAAGCTCAAAGCTACAAGCCAAGATAGTTGGGAGCGGCGCAAAAGAAACGTTTTTCTCGCTCGTCACATCGCTCATTCGCGCCGTTTCTTTTCGTTCCGCCGCCCCCAACTATCTGCATACCTGGAACAGGCGCGATCGGTTTACTTGTAGGCTTTGAGCTTTTAGCTTTGAGCTTTCACCCGACAACGTTAATTGAAATAGCTGTATACCTAATTCAATAAAGGTTGCTTTGGTCATTGGTAATTGGGCATTGGGAAGCTATTGTTTGGCGGTCACTCAAGCAAAGCATTACATTGTGTTCCGTATGCCCAAATGCCAATGACCAATTGCCAAAGCAACCTTTATTGAATTAGGTGTATACAGTATATATCAGTTCCTGTTCTTGATTGCATGGGTAGGAGGTACCTAGTAATAGAACATGTTACAACTGGTCGTTTTAATATATAATTTTATTTTACTGCAAGGAGGTCAGATATTTTTAAAGACGTTACCAGTGGGCATGGCCAGAACAGTTGACTGAAATAGATTCGATATTGTAGAGCAGTATCTATTTCGCAAGATGCAAACATTAAAACTTAAAAAAAATCGGGTATATATAACTAAGGTTCAAATAGGTAAACGTTTCTATCCCTCAATGGTATTTTTACATCCAGATTAATTTGCAAGCTGTAACGTAGACAAAAAATAGGATTTGCTGATTTAAAAAAAATAACTTACTTACGTAGCTATTTCAAGAAGCTTTGTCGTGGGCGCGGCATTGTTTCCATAATTCTGAATTTCAAAACAGTTGCGAAGTTACTCGCTTCGCTCGTAATTCCTCTCTGTTTTGACCACGAAACGACGTCAAACCGTTGTTTATCAGAGAACATGTGATGGCGAACTAAAAACTATTTGTTAAATCAAGTGAATTCTCGAAAGAAGAACCGAAAATAATCAGTTTTTACGATTTATTGAAGCCGGTTGTAAGGGAAGAACTGCCCAATTTTTCAAGTTGCAGCCATTAAAATCCTGGCCATCGATAACCAGAAACACGTATTTATAGTTTTGCTGCTCTAGTAGAGTAATATTAAACAAAACTGGACTGATTATTTCTAGTTTTTTCATTAATGCAAATTATGTTTTAATAATAATAAAATACGAGTAGGTCACTGATGTGGAAATTTAGTCCAATATAAAAAGGACCCGGTGTTTTATTTATATCACTAAGCAGTTGTGTTTCTAGTGGAAATAGTGCCGATACTTAATCGAAACATCCCTAACTTTATACACGTTAAATTCTGAAACAGAATTCATATAAACCGATCAGCTGTTGAATATTATCATGCTCGTGTTCGTTGACACGATTCGTTTCCGCATCCGGTCCTGAACGTCATAGATAAATTATGACGTAAAAAAGGGAACCCACGACAGGAAAGTTGAAGTGACCTTGTTATGAATTCGTCATTATAACGTCTGACATCCCGATAACGAGAGAAGCAGCAAGCTGCAAAGACTGCACGTCGCGCGCAAAGATAATAATTGTGCCTGATAATCAAGAAATTGATGGTATGTAATGAGAGTTGCGTCCAAAGGTAGGCTTGAATTTATCGTATTTAAAACTAGAAATGACAGACCCGACTCGTGGCTCTGTAATATGGTCACGTCCGCATAATTTCCAAACGTAAAATCACTGAGAGGTTACTGCGAAACGGACGTCAAAAGAAGATGAGGAAACAAAACAATAGTTTGCTTGAAGCCGTATAATGAAAAAGAAGTATGGGTAAATATATATGGTATATAGCCACGATGGAAATAAACTGCAAAAAAATCGGCTAAGGGGCCGATTACATGGCGAATTTCAGCCCGGTTGACCGGGCTGAGATTTCAGCCCGGCTTCCGAAATAAATCCTCTTAAAATGAAGTTAGCGATTACATGAACAAAGTTTCAGCCCGGGCTGACTTTCAGCCCGGGCTGAAAATTCCAGCCCGGTTTCAGAAACCGGGCTGGAATTTTCAGCCCGGCCAAACGGGCTGAAATTCGCCATGTAATCGCATCAGAATTTCAGCCCGGGCTGAAAAGTGAATTTGAGCACGCGCAGTCCAATCTTCGACGCTATTTTGATTATCGTTATCAATCTTCCCGCGTAATTTCAAACTTGGCGCCCGGGCTGAAATCTTAGCCCGGGATGAAATTTATCATGTAATCACAACGAAATTTTAGCCCGGTTGACCGGGCCGAAATCTCAGCCCGGGCTGAAATTCGCCATGTAATCGGCCCCTAGGTTGATTCAGCTGTCGAGCTGACGGTGAAATGTAGGATAACAAGTATGTAAATGAATTTTCAACTTCTTGTATTTTAATTTTTTTTATGTAACAAGATATCGACAATCAAATGAACGTTTCGTTCCCTAATGGATCCTCTTAAGATCTAATTTATTATATGGTCTTATAAAGGTGTTCATATGAACTCACAACTAGATAATTTCACCGGATTTTGAAGTTGAGAATGTCAAAATGAAGCAGCGGATACTGATTGTTATGCCAAAGTTTCATTTCGACGAAACTTAATTTAAATCCGTTTCGTAATAGATATGTATTAACAGAAACAACATATCGATAGCAGTAACAACAGAGTATTTATTCTTGCCTAAACATTTAGACTAGAAATACTAATAAGCCCGGCGTATCACATCGAACGAAATTGAACAAACTTTCCATCGAACTCAATCGAACGAAAGAGTTCGATACGAAATCGAACACAATACTTTTTTGTGAGTTCGATGCCCGAACAAAATCGAACCAAATCGAACGGTCATGGTTCGATTTAGTTTGATTGAGTTCGGAAATCGAACTTTGCTAAAATAATGAATCTGAAGTCGATCCGGTGAACGCGTAAAACTTTAATTTAATCTATTTTCGCAGAAACGGCATATTATTACGATGTATTGTTATGACAGAGAAGATGCCCGCCTTGACTTATTTTAAACTAACGTAACTTTTATATTGTTCAGCTTGTGTTTTTCTCAGAAGTGCGCAGCAACACCTTTCGAACCAGAAGCAAATGCCGACTACACCAGGGATGGAATTAAATTTCGCACTGCGACACACTGCAAATATTAGTAGATATATTTTCAAAATAAAAGTAAACTGCAGAAGACCGCAAACGATAATGCTGCCAATGATACGTGGGATCTACGAGAGACCTAACCAGCCAAAAAAAATGAATGAACAAAAACAATGAACTGCAAGGCTGATCTGACCACGTAAAAAAGAAAAAGAAAAAAAGTAAAATTTTCGAGACATCATCACGATAGAAACCGATAAAGTAGGATCGTAACCGTGGACAATTGTTTCGTTGTTATTGCAACTCATCAGCACGGTGTAACGATCTAAATGTCGCCAGCAAGAAAGCCAACGCAAATAGACTGCACAATGACCCGTTCATTGTGCAGTCTATTTGCGTTGGCTTTCTTGCTGGCGACATTTAGATCGTTACACCGTGCTGATGAGTTTAGACTGCAAAACAGTCGTTTTTTTTCGCTGGCTCGCTCGCAAATGCGTGAAGTGCCAAAAGCGTCTGAAGCGTGGATACCCGCGCGCGAAGCGCGCGAGCCTCACACGGGCGTGTGAGGCACACTCGTTCCAGACCTTTCGTTCAAAGACCGCGCGCATTCGTATGACCAACGCAAAAAATACGACTGTTTTGCAGTCTATGATGAGTTGCAATAACAACGAAACAATTGTCCACGGTTACGATCCTACTTTATCGGTTTCTATCGTGATGATGTCTCGAAAACTTTACTTTTTTTCTTTTTTCTTTCTTTTTTTTTCTTTTTCTTTTTTACGTGGTCAGATCAGCCTTGCAGATCATTGTTTTTGTTCATTCATTTTTTTTGGCTGGTTAGGTCTCTCGTAGATCCCACGTATCATTAGCAGCAGTTATCGTTTGCGGTCTTCTGCAGTTTACTTTTATTTCCATATATTTTGGGACCGTAGGTGTTTTCAGATCCGATATGCTGTGCTCAAAAAGCATGGTTTTGCCCATGCGTTTAAATGTTCAGATCGGCTTTGTCCATCTACATTTCAATTTGCGAGACATCTTTGCGATACACTGTGGGCTCCTTGTTCCCCGAAACACGTGATGTGGCACGCGTGTTTCGGGTGACAAGTGAGTACATAGTACGGAACCTGATATTGTGAACGGGTCATTGTGCAGTCTATTTGCGTCGGCTTTCTTGCTGGCGACATTTAGATCGTTACACCGTGCTGATGAGTTGCAATAACAACGAAACAATTGTCCACGGTTACGATCCTACTTTATCGGTTTCTATCGTGATGATGTCTCGCAAATTTTACTTTTTCCTTTTTACTTGGTCAGATCAGCCTTGCAGTTCATTGTTTTTGATATATTTTCATCCTGGGTTTCCCTGGTACGGTGACAGGAAATCCAGTAAATGACCCAATGGGCAGAAGGAGAGTTGGCGGCGGAGTTAATGTTCCCGTGAAAATAGAGTCAAGTCTTGGGGAATCGACAAGCCAGGGAAATCGGACGTGCGCTAGAATAGGAAGGAATAAAATAGTACGATTCAGAACATTTTGGAATCGAGACGATTCTCGAGATGATTAAGACTTGCAGCCGTTCATGTGGACAGGAAAGCCCTTTTCCTTGGTAAACAATCAACGCAGTAACATTTTCACAGGGAATATAATAAGAATAAACTCAGAATATGGAAATAATATTACAGTAAACGCTGGAACAATTAATTAGTACTTGTCATGAAAGTTCGAAAATCGAACGTTCGATTTTGTTCGATTCGCGTTTTTCTTTTGTGCGTTCCACTTCGTTCGGTGACCGAACTTAATCGAATCTTTCGTTCGATTGAGTTCGAAAATCGAACGTTCGATTTTGTTCGATTCGAATTTTCTTTTGTGAGTTCGATTTCGTTCGATGGCCGAACTCCATCGAACTCAATCGAACGAAAGAGTTCGATTGAGTCCGATTGAGTTCGAAAACCGAACGTTCGATGTGATACGCCGGGTAATAAGGCACTATATAAGCGCCTTTACTGACGTCGTTGTTTATATTTTGTCCATTATCATAGGAATTTACTAGACGTAGAGAAGGCATCGTGCTAAATACGAATTGACTTTAAAAAATGAAAAAGCTTGTTAAACTTAGTAACGTACGCAATTTTTAGCTCTCTGCATGTAATGTAATAACTGCAAAATTGCTGGGTGGAAAGAGCGCCATATTCTTTGTTCATATTCTTTAATTGTGCTATACCCTTTCAATCGGTCAGAGTTGATTTTTTTGTAGCTGGATTAGAGAATGACGCGCATGCTCATGAGGCAAGAATTGTAAACTAAGATTCGCCTATTGCAGCACTTATAGGTATCTTTGGACGCCTTTCGGCTCACTGATCGCAATCACGCGCGAGTAACAGCTTTTCTCAGCCTACAGTGTGGATAGCATAGCTAATCCGCGAAAGGCTAGTTTCCATGGTTTCCATATGTTTGGCAGCGCGCGATTGCGAATGATCATATACATGTAGGCATGCTCAAAATACTAGTGTTTATGTAGACGTGAGTTTTGCGGTAGGAGCGTCACGTCACTTCATCATCATCATCATCATCATCATCATTATCAGAGTAACAGATCTTTATTAGCATAGATTTTGACGAAATATTCCTTCGTTTTTCATGTATTCAATGATAAGTTTGAGACGTCATATCAAACACTTCTAGTTTTTCAACTGGTCACCAAACATCAATAACTCACGGCGGCTGCGTTACATTTTGTCCACCCACTAGGTCTTGGTGTTTGTATATCCTGATAAAACACGAGAATTTAGTTTTATCGACTGAGTCGATAAGGTAAATTGACCACCGTAAAAAGATTCAAATAGCTTTTTTACGGTGGTCAATTTACCTTATCGACTCAGTCGATAAAACTAAATTCTCGTGTTTCATCCCCCCACCGACGCAGCACCACAGTTTCTCTAGAAACTAACCCCATTCATATCCTGATAAAACACTCTTCGCAAACTAAAACTCACTGGAATCGCAGGGGCGGATTCAGGATTTTTCAAAGGGGGGTGGATAAGTCCTTAGGCTCTGATTTTCTTTACAATGAGATGTAATCAGATTGGTTCTTTTATTTTCTTTAATCCACACCCCCCCCCCCCCCCCCCCCCCCCCCCTCCCCCTTGTATCCGTTCCTGAATCGCTTAGTAAATCGACCGAAAAACCACCGCCAAGATAGAAAAAATCACATCAAGGAGATCAGGGGGCTTTATCAGGGGGCTTTGGTTTTGACTCAAAATCGAATAACATTGAAACGTTTTCAAATATCTCCGCTGACACAAATTCCGATAATTTTAATGGTGGAAACCGAAATTAAACCTTTTTTTTGTAAAAAAATCCTCAATGTCTAATTTTTATACATTTTACAAATCTCACCCCACCCCTCTTTTTTTTCTTCCCTCTCATACTCTTAGTCTTAAGATCACCAAAACATCACATAACCTCGATCAACAGGCATGTATTGCTCAAACTGTTTGGAACTGAAGAATCAGCTTCTAACCTCTTGTGTTTGCATCTGTTTTTACAATACAAATCCCCACCTTCGACTCGTGTGTTTACCACAATATAAAAATAAAATGTACAATCCCAACAATGTGACAATTAACCAATCATTGTTCAAAGGAAAGAAATTAAATGTTCCATGCGTATTGTCCATTGAAACTTGTTACGATATGACGTCATAGCATGCCGACCACGTCAAAACAGAGTGATGAATCACGAGAGAATCGAGTGATTCCGCAACTGTTTTGACCATGATATGACGTCATACCGTTGTTTAGAGGAGTATTTAACCAGTAGATAGTGTTTTTGGCGCGCTCTGATTGGCTACTCTGACCATGCTATGATGTCAAACCGTTGTTTATCGGAAAATATTTAATCGAGCTATCGCTAGCGCGGATTTTTTTTTTGCCAAAAGCGAATGTAATCTTTAATTTGGTTAAAGACGGCGAAAATTCGCAGAACAAATACACAGAAAAACGCTATCTTGCAAACTAAATCGGCCGCATTCATCTTGAAGCCAAAATCCAAATTTTCCCTCGCGCAAGACGTGGGTGGCGTGATTGATGACGCCATATGATCGTATGTACTCTTATAAACAATAGTTTTCGACCAATGAGCGCGCGGGAAATTTTACAATTATGGTAAAAAATACTCTTCATTGCTGTCGTGGCTATTTCATAACCACACAGTGCCCTCACATAACAGTAGCACCCTTGTTTGTCTTATTAGGCAAGACACACAACTTCTTCAAAGGTAACTTCTCCCTCCCCGAAATTCCGAAACATTTAACGTTCCTTCACCTCATTCCAGAGGAAAAGTCTACGAGGCAGTCGGGTTTAAGGCATGCGAACAATGTGGCCAAACCATGCTGGACGTTTCTTACGCAAGAGGTGACAATGTCTATTAATCAGCTATTTGTTTTATCTTGTTTTTTTTTTTACAATAACAAAAACGGTACTTGTAAGCCTTAGATGAAATTTCAGGGAATAGCACCCGAAAGCAGACAATTGAATCGAAACTTGTATTTCACAGAGAGGGAAACTTAGGGAACTTAAATTATATTTAAACCGGTCTCAAAAAACCGAAGCCGGTCTCACGGGAGGCCCACAAACGTTCAGTGTGACGTCATCGGAACTCATCGCAGCGTGCTAATATGTCATTGTTTCGCATGGTATTCAGGATGGCTGTCCAAAGTAAAAATTTGCAGGCATTTGTAAACGTCTAAGGAAACGGACTTCCGTTTCCTTGACTTCAAAAAATAACTTTAGTCAGGAGCCCATCAGTGAAATTTACATATCCCAAGGGCTAGGCTGGGCGTCTGTCTCTCTGTCATCGTATTTTCTTTTGATGAAATACTAATAAAGTTAGGAGTCAAGCCAAGCTCACCCAATGCCTGTGCAGGGACGTTGCCAGGATTTTTTCAGAGGTACGCACAATCACTGTTTTCAAACACTCCTCCTACCTCCTTCCCCCACCCTCAAGTCCCAAATCTTCCTTTTTTTCGACGTTTTCAGGTGCGCACGTGCGTACGTGCGTACAGGTAGCTACGCCCCTGCTGTACAAATAATAGATAAACAATGAAGTGGAAGGAACGTAGGAATAGGACCCTGACGTATCTGGAGTCGGAGAAGTTATAGTTGAATTATTATGAAGAGGAAGAATACTAAAAGAAATTTATTTCTTGACTTAGACGCACATAAAGTTGCACGCGAGAGCGCTTCAGCTCATAAACAACCACGAGTCACATTTTCTCTAAACCCTCTCCTTTTTTCCTCTTTGTGGTATTCTAAAAGTCATGACAACTGATTCGAAAGATGACGATTATAATAGTGGTGATGATGATAATTGTAATGATGGTTACATTTTTTAATTCAGTTCACATGTAAATGTGAAATGGCTGAAGCCTGGTTTTCACTAGCGACATAAACATAAGCATAAGCATAAGCGAAAGAAATCTGATGCTTATTATGTCAACGTCCGTTTTCACTTGACGTAAATTCTTATTCGGCTTCCGCTTATGCTTATGCTTATGTTTATATTTGCTAGAGCAAACTAGGCTTTACACTGTAAAACACATAGAGCGCTTTTCAATTGAGCGTGGAAAGTAATTTCGCAATTGCTTTGGCTTTGCTTTGCTGCGCTTTGTGATTGGCTAAAATATCTCGCGCCACTTTCTGAACCAATCAGAAGTAAAACCAAAACCAAATATGACTTGGTCGCACGCGTTTTCCCGCGCTTAGTGCCGGCTACATGTATTTGCTACGAGTTCTGATTGGTTCATTGGATTGTCTGCGCCTGTTTTGATTGGCCAGTGTAATTACCTTGGTTTTGGTTTTACGACACTCAATTGAAAACTGCTCTTAGAGATATAAAGTGAATAGGCTCTGAAACGGAAGAAAAAATACATATTCGGCTTTACGTTAGCCTGTACAGCAGGCGTTTTGGGGGATGCTCAAGCGAGTTTGGGGCGCTATTTCTTTTTCCAGAGGGTAACGCTTATTCACTGGATAATGATTTATCAGGCGAAGAGTGCTTTCCACTCTTTGAACACTCGGCCCCCGGATGAACGGTCAAATGAATACACGCATACGTGACAGGAAATGCGATGTTGAGAGGGGAGTGTCGAAGTTCCTGCGCATCGCATGAATCTTTTATACGTTCCAAATCAATAACACACGTTTCAAAATTGGCCTGTTTATTCAAGGAACTTAGTGGCTTGGTATGATTGCTATTTTGCCGGTGTTGGTCACTGTTTCCGAAAGTTCCTATCAACTAGGACCGATCACTGACAGGTACAGGCTCTTACTCATGTCGACAAGTCCTAGCAGAGCCACAATAATTCGACTGATGCCGAATTTCGTGTTCCACGAAGTACAGGCGAACCCTTGTTTACAATTATTTTCTCATTGGCATTTAGCATTTGCACCACATTCTTTAATCAAGCTGAAAAAAATCAACGGGCATAGCACAATTAGTTTTCTCTTGAAATTTAAGCCCGATATACGAGATACTCTTTGTGCAAAGCCGTTTCAAAAACTCGATATTTTACAAAGAAAGTATGGCTCATCAGCTCTTTTGCCACTCGACAGTTTTGCAGTTTTGGAAGCTGATATTTCGGCCTTAAACATTACATGAAAAGAGCTAAAAGTTTAGCAAGCTCTTTCAACTTTTGAAGTCAATTTGTATTTAGCACGGTGCCTTCTCTACGTAAATTCGTATGATAATGAAATAAATCGTCAGCTGAACAATGACATTAGCAAAGATCCGTATGAAATCTGCAGGCCTATAAGTCAAATTGAAACATACTAACAGAGATGTAGCTAACATCAGATTAATTTCCGTTATGTACCTTTATAGAAATTTATAGTTTTCTTTTCTTTATAATGTTGTTAACTACAATTTTCTGGTCTTTTCTGGCCAGTCAAAATCCAGCCGAAAACGCACCGTGTGTTCCTAGAGAATTTAATAGGATCTACTTTCCTTAATACTGAACTGATTACATTCCTGTCCTCCAAATGATTGCATGAAGTAATATCTTGAAAATGAAAAAAATATTGACTTATTTTACAAGGTAAATTTGAAGTACGGGTTGGAATCGGGCCACGCGATTAAGCCGGGTCAAACTTAAATTCACCCTGTATGATTTAGGCACTACCGGCCAAAACAGATTCCAAACACACCCACGCAATTTTATACAACAACAAACTAAGAAACTCTGAACGTTTTCAACAAAAATAACAACAACAACAACAACAGCAATTTAAAACATCTTTATTTTTCAATATCAAGAAATACAGTTTGTGCACCGTAGATTTAATCTAGCAAACCGGAGTTGAGCCGGCTGTTTTTGTTTTAATTTTCATATTCACAGCAGCAACTGTTCGTGGTATTCGGATGAAACATTTTGAAGCTTATAACCTACACCACCGACTAAAACGACTCTCAGTCAAAATCTTTTATAAAACCATTGGCGACTAGTAATAATTTATATGATTCTGTTTAGTGTTATTAACAAGGTCTTATGTTTGTCTTACCTATATCTAATACCGCCCTCTACCCCCCCCCCCCCCCCCCCCCCACGTCCTTACGCGCCACGCAATCCATTCCTGTTTTGTACCATCAGCCAAAACGTGCATCTTTGCTGGTATGACGTCACTTCTTGAATTATGCTCTATTAAACACTATTTTAATCATTTACCGCACAAACCACAGTACTTGAAGTTTTTCTAAATGTGACTGACTTGTTACTATCATGGCTAAGGCATTCACTACTTTAGTATTTTTAAAACATGCATTTTGTCACATAAAAAATAACACATACCAAAAGACATACATTGGCGGAACATATATTGTCCTATTTTACGAATTTTACTTGTCGGATATCCTAAGATAACTTGTGCGCACTCGCTATCGTGTTAAACTGCAATTTACTACCGATATCATTAACACTAGCTTATACTCATAAATCAATATATTCGAGCCTTTTCACTTATAAATTATTTCGACATTCATGACAAAGGCAGTATTTAATTGTTGTTGTTTTCATAGTGAATTGACTGCTTGGTTTGCCGGTCTCAGTGGATTCCAAGCTGATGTCAGTAAATTGCTAAAAACTGCCCTGAAGTCTAGAAACATCATGTTGTGTACTGGAAATTTAAATTTACATTTATACTGGAATCATGGTTTCAGAACACGATATTAAGCCGTTGATCTTGCCTGCTTGAGATCAGATTTGCAGCCAAATATAAGCACCAGTGACGTGAACAAATATTTGTTTGAGAGAATCTGCGACAACAGATTAAAACTAGAACAATTAAGACCATCAGTGAAGTTAGCAGACCTGAAGGTTGAAGAGAGAGAGAGAGAGAGAGAGAGAGAGACGCTTAAGGTACACGTTTAATATATCATACGTGAGGTACCATAATGAAGGTACAAGTTATGTCGGTCTGGGGTATCAGACCAGCGGTTACTCAGTATATAGGCTCCCGTAGCATGCAACAAACTTGCTCCTAACATGATCTCGATTCAGAGCTAGACGTTGCTCGCAAAAGTTAAGTAAATGAAGTTCTACGTGCTTCATGACACTTTTAATTGAACAAACCGAAGCGTTCCAGATCCAAGTTTAAAAAAAAGGGCCTTTGTTCTGTTCGTGAGCGTCGATAGCAACGACGACGGTAACACCAAGGAAACTGCAAAGAAATGTAGCAATAACAAAATGTAAAGCGCACGTGCAGAGGCATTGTTTTCGCTCATTAAACCTATAATTGTTATGTGCCGTTCTCGCTGCTGTCACCATCGTGACTTCTTATCTCAAGCAGTGAGTTTTGAACAATTCAGTGAATTGCATGTTTGATATCTCCGATAGTTGGCCCGAGAGGCAATGGTTGCTCGAGGTTGCTGGTACCACAAAAAGTTACTAAACGATGCAAAAGTAGTTAAAACATTGCCAAGTTTACAATACGTAAGGGCGTTTCCCTAGCATTATGTTGGCCAGTACACTTGAAAACACCAGGGTGGAGAGAAACTGATGTGGAGTGAATTTCTTGTCTACATACGGCCGAGAGGCAGTCAGGCATGATCGCTCGCGCTCGACGCACGTCATGAGCTCCTTCATCCACTATATGACCTTCATCATTCCATCTGAAACCGTATATCATACATGAACACAACAACAAAAATAAGAAAACCAAACGAACAAAATGATAGAATAGAAGAGGAAAACGAATTTTCTGAAGTCCAGTCTTAGATGCTGGTCTACAGCATCTAAGACTGGACTTCAGCCAAATTTGTTTTATATAGTTTAATTAATATCGTTGTCAAGGGCTGGTGCTATTCAGATACTGGCCTGTTCTTGTGTAAATCGTGTCATTGTCCTTTTTTACGATGAAGCAATATCTTAACTTCCGCTTACAGTTAAAGGAATATAATGATATTGAGTAAATGAGATATCAGAATGAATCTGCTGTTATATAGAGACAATTTCTAATCCTTGATAACAAGATCATGGATCAAACCTATTCAATTAATGGTGTTTTATCACGTATTTCAGTGTCACCATGACAGCTATGACGAGTCAAATGCAACAAAAACATATTTGTATCCATGGAGTCCTAACTGAATAATGGATCAGTTTTGTTAACAATCAGCATACTATTGCACTGAAAATATAGATAAGTGTCTTTAAAGGTGGGCAGACACGAGGGGTCATGTAGCAGAGACATGTTGTAGCGACACGTCCCCTCGTGTGAACTGATACTATCATAATTGTGCAACACCAATTCTGGGGACATTTTGTCCCCGCGACGTATCCAATGAAGTTCAACAAGTTGAACTCCGTGCGACATGTCGCGGGGACAAAATGTGCCAAAAATTGGTGTTGGGCGCAATTATGATAGCATCAGTTCACACGAGAGGACGTGTCGCTGCAAAATGTCCCTATAAGACATATCCCCGCAACATTTTCATGTGTGTGCAAGAGCTATGATTTTGTCCCTGCTACATGTCTCCGCTGCACGTTCCCGCTTGCTACATGTCCCTGCTACATGACCCCTCGTGTCTGCCCACCTTAACTGCATGCGGATCGGCCAGGATAGAAATGGATTGCAACTTGAAAAACTTGGAAAATTGATTTAAGTTTGTTCTCGAGCTCCCTTTGAGGAATCACTTGATATTTCATTTTCTCTCGATGTCCCAGAAACATTTTGTGTATAGGAAAGGTGTTTAGTTGAATATTTAATAGTTTTGTCCAAAAACCAACAAAATCACTGCAACAGTGACCCTTTAACTGCTTAAAGTTTTCAAATTTTTCTAAGCGCAAACTGACCGTATTTTTTATCTTTGAACGCATCGTAATCCCATGTTGTGTTATTCTCTAAGGATGGAATCGGTTATGCTTCGATAGTTTTGAAAATTAACAATGTTTCATCTGAAATCACTTGAGATCAGTGACGAGTTTCTCAACGATACGTCATTTAATATATTGGTATTCAGTGGTTGTTTGCACGAAATATCGTTGTTAATTGTTTACGCAGTATGTACTAACATGTTTCTTTTAAACTGGGTTACGAATTGTTTTTGAAAAGCAGCAAATTGTATGTAATACATTTTCTTGCAATCCAAAAGTCTACTTATCGAAGAAATCCGTCGTCACGTCCTTTTCGCCTCAGTCCCAAATGGACCAATGGAAACGATCTGGAATTTTTCTTCTCGACTACCCTGGGTGCCAGAGGTTTTCTTTTTTAGTGAAAACCGGCGAGTTGAGCGACAACGAGGCGCAACGTTTATGTGGTTAATTTCACTCATGATATTCAGAGAACGGACCTCTGGATCCATGCAGGGTTCTTCTCAACAGAACTCGGTTAAATAATTGCGAAAGGTGCGGATTCGGTCACAGAAAGCCTTGAAAAAGGTTGGGGAAAGAAAAGAGTCCGTCTTCTTTTCCTTCAGCAAAAAATAATACAGCCAACTCTGTTTTAACGGACGCATCTCTAAGACGGATATCTAAAGTCGGTCTCCACCATACTTCAGTCACTCATTTTAGATCTGACTGACACCTCTCTTATAAGACGGACAACTAAAGTTGATCCGTGATAACCGTGATAACCGCACTTCAGCCACTCATTTTACTGTAACTGAAATCTCTGTAAGACGGACACCTCTCTAAGACGGACAACTAAAGGTGGTCTCCACTGCACTTCAGTCACTCATTTTACTGTATAACTGCATGACCTCTCTATAAGACGGACACGGCTCTCTAAGACGGACAACTAAAGTTAGTCTCTATCGCACTTCAGCCACTCATTTTACTGTAAATGAACCCTCAATAAGATGGAAAATGGACACCTACAGTTGGTCTTTACCGTGCTTCACTAACTAACGAAAAGGAAATGACTTTCCTTAATTTCTATCAATCTCCTTCACCTCAGTCTAAATGTAGCCAAACCTATAAATAGCGACAATGCGGTCTTATTACAAATTTCGTGTTATAACAAAATGCGATAGTAACCGTGGTTATTAACATGTACGTTAGGTATTTTAAAACGCGGCGTTTTCTCGGTAATTTTCCACATAACAGACCAGAGCTATGTTAAATTCGAATAATAGAGGGAGAAGTTCAATTAGTTTCTGACCGACAACCAGCGAGCTGAATTGAAGTCAAATTTGAATAACTGCTTGCAAGAAATACTGACCCGAACCGCTATTTTTCACTGATTTTTGTCGTCTTATCAGTCCTGTGACTAAAATAATTTTGAAAGGAATCCTTTGATGTAAATTATCCTTAGGCCCGGTTCAAACGTCGAACTTCACATGTGCCGAATCTAATGCAAATGAGCAAGAACAATAGATTTTGCTCATTTTGCATTAGATTCGGCACATGTGAAGTTCGACGTTTAGACCGGGCCTAAGGATAATTTACATCAAAGGATTCCTTTCAAAATTATTTTAGTCGCAGGACTGATAAGACGACAAAAATAGCGGTTCGGGTCAGTATTTCTTGCAAGCAGTTATTCAAATTTGACTTCAATTCAGCTCGCTGGTTGTTGTCGGTCAGAAACTAATTGAACTTCTCCCTCTATTATTCTTTAATAGCTACAGTGTGTTTCGTCACGTCACGTACGACAATTAACGCAGCCACAATGGCGACGGCAATAGCATTAATGAGCGAAAAAAGTGACACTGCGCGCACGTGCCTTATTCACTAAGTTGCATTTCTTTGCCACACGACTAAAACGCGAAATGACTAAATTTGAGGGAACGTGGACACGCGATAGTGAATTTTCATGAAAGTGACTGACTGGTCTGTCGCAAATTAACAGTACATAATACCCGGTACATTGTACTCAATTCTGGGAATGCGGCTTGTATATTTATTTTTTTAATTAATTAATTAATTTATTTATTTATCATAAAAGTCTACTCTCAGTAATGAGTATTTTAGACGGCGTTAAATAAATAGTACGATTATTATTTCTAATGATTTCTAAGGAGTGAAAGCAGCTACTAAAATGAATGACATTACAGTTAGCGGTCGGTCAATGTCACTTATATTTAGTATCACTTAAAATTAAGCCAAAAACCATATTTCTATTAATAGAAACCTAAACATTTTGCTCCAATTTTGTTAAAAATAACTACACTAGTGCACTGCTGAAGCTATAAAAAATGTCTTTGACAGCGGATGTCCAAATGAAAATGGATTACAACTTAATAAAAAATGGCAATTTTTTAAAACTTTTCCCCTTGTGTTTTAGCAAACTGATTATAAGTCTGGTTCTCTTTTTGAGGATTAGCCTGAGAAAACAGACGTCGTTTCGCGGCGCCACCACTGGGGCCCCTGCGAAACCCGGGGGGGGGGGGAAGGGGTACTCCCTTATATACGCTATATAGGTATGTGCCGCCCGATAGGGTGGGGCTTTTTAGGTGCTAAGTCCTTTTAAATATGGTATCCTTTTTGGTATTTTTGGTATTGTGGTCCTTAGATATTCCTTAGATAGGGTCACTAAATTGCAGTATTCACCCCAACGTGCAAAGCGAAACGGATATGGTCTGTTAAAACTGGGCCTTAAAAAGGGTATGAAATCTCGATTTTCTACCCTATCCTACATTGTCGGGAGTACCACCTCCCCCCGGGCTGCGAAACTGACACGTCAGTTTCGAAGGGGCCCCAGTGGTGTCGCCGCGAAACGACGTCTGTTTTCTCAGGCTATTCGAGGATATACCCGATGGTGCTCTTAGAATAAATTGTGTAGAAGCAAGGTACTTAGTAAATTATTTCATCATACCGTTTTCACCCAAAATAGTAAAATCCCGGTAACATTGCTTCATTAAAAATACGATGGTGCGGGTGCACGTGCTCTTAATTCCTACGTACGAAGCCGTTATTTTCGTACGTGACTACGTACTTGCATGAGATGTGCCTTTTGATATTGTAGATATTGCACAAGGCGTTCAGTTGACTGATAGTCTATGACTGTTATTTTAATTTACGAGAGGTCGAGAGAGGAATTGGCAGCTCACTTACGCAATCCACTTTTGGCTACACAGGAAGTCAATGTAACTTGACTGATTTCGCCGAGACTGTTGTACATTCTTGTCGGTGGAACTCATAAACCTCAGAAACTAATACCTTGAATTAAAGAGGTTAAAAAAAACAATTAAGTGAATGCAATTCAAGTCTGGTGCTATGGCAAAAGTCGGCAGATTTATTGGTTCTTAGTAGGCCATATCAGGCTATAGGTCCTGAATAAGACCAGTTTTGTTAGTCGATGTATTGGCCAATAAATCGATCCTATTTTTGTTTTATTCGCTTCCGTTGAGGTCTGATCACGAGAGCCTCTCTACATACCGTGGTGGTGGTGGGGGGGGGGGGGGGGGGGGGGGGGGGGACAATAATTATTCTGACGGTGGTCATTTTAGATTTTAGTACCCAAAGCGGTACCAATCTAGAAATTTTGCCCCCTAAAAGATACGACGATCACCCCCGTTATGAGCCTATAAC
Source organism: Dendrophyllia cribrosa (assembly GCA_024195265.1). NCBI lineage: Eukaryota > Metazoa > Cnidaria > Anthozoa > Scleractinia > Dendrophylliidae > Dendrophyllia > Dendrophyllia cribrosa. The sequence continues at coordinate 58,050,099 of JAJLRJ010000002.1, forward strand.
GTAACAGGCTCCTGCCCCCGTATATTTACTAGTATGGGAGTTCCCCATCCCTCCCCCCTCCGGCTCTACATACAGTTTGCCAACAAGCAGTATGTTTTTCAGTCATGCGTCGTTTGGAACTATGCATTCAATGGGTGGATTTATGCCGGCTATGGCGAAAATTGCAGTCGACGTCAACCGTGTTGCGGTTTAATGAACAAATCACAAATAACACTACCGCGCGCTCGTCTCGCCCGTCTCGTTTTGCGCGGCCATTTTCCGCTCGCCAATATTTTTTCGTTTCTCGCTCGACGGACTAAGCTGGGAAAGAAGGACTGCCCCTTAGTCTGAACGTCTCAACCTCACCCACGAACTTTAAAAAGGCTGAGACTAAACTGCGCTAAAAGCCGGATGGAGTTTGACAACAATTTAAAAAGTGATACAACAAGAAGTAAACTATACATTTAAAAATTATTTTCATGGGGAAAAGTTGTATAATGTGACTGGATATTTTTAATTGTCAAGTTTTAGTTTTTCTTGCCTAAAGGCTTGTATGAAATAAAAGTGACTAATCAGGTACCGAACCGTATTATTTATACAACTCTCACTAAACAAAATAGCTTCTACGCGTAAGTATAGGGGACGGAAGCTGATTTCGGCGTCAAAAGGTCGTAAGAGAATCGTATTGATAGTTTTACTTAACAAAAACTTCTTCATTTTTTTCACATTTCACTGACCTCCTGGCAAAAACTGGATCTTTGTTCTGTTGTTGAGAGCAGTTAATAATCGATGTTATTATTTTTGTACCGGCCTTTTCTTGCAGACAGAATTGTTGCCATTGAATGAAAGCAAGAGACCGTGAGTTCTATTGAATGAAATCTATTAATATTGCTATAATTTACACAAATTACTGGCTGCCCCTGCTAACAAAGGAGACCAAAGAAGTGTTTTTTAGACCGTATTGAATCACTAGAAGGCTGAAAATACTATGAATTATTTGGCTTGACGTTCAGATTAAGATTTATAATCTAACATAAGCCAGGGGAATTTTTAATCAATGAAATAGCCATTCAATTTGTTCACTCGAGACTTAAGTCGCCCAAAAACATTTACTAACTCTGAAAGCCTCAATTAACGCAACAATTTTTACATGATGGCCAAGAAAACTGTCTCGCATGGCGCATCTTTGATAACTATTTTTTTGTAGTTAAAAAAATCCGAAATAATAGTGGTTATTTGTACCTTTGATCTCAGTGTTTTGCCGCCAAGATATATATCACACAAACTCTAAGAGAAAAAGAACGGTCACTTTTGAGCGCTGTGTCTTTTAAGCGTTGCTTTTATCGTTGAAAAACTGGAGCCATACATCTGTTCAGAGAAGTTCTAAATATGCAAATTATTCGTAATACGAGAAAGCGTTTAAATGAGAATTGAGCTCAGCTGCTATCAAATAGTGCGTCAGTTCTATCAGTCCACTGGCTTAAATTATTACGAACATATTGCTTTGCATTTTATCGAGTATAGTATAATTGACCGGTACAGTGGTTTTTACTTGAATGATTTATTTCTTTTACCGTTTAGAAATTGGTTTGTTGATATTAAATAGTTTACGCGAAAAATGTTTTTTAAGAGTTGCCTAAGTGGGCATTGCAGTGGCTAAAAAGTTTCAAAGTTTTCGTCTTGTTTTCATTTCATGTTTTGGGACCAAAAATTAATCGATACAAAACATCTGGTGCTTTAAGTCTCATTTCCATACGAATGAGAATAAATTATCTTCTTTGAAGCTTTCCTTCAATGATCAGTTTTACTTTTTTTCCCCTAATCTTGGTCGTCCGCTCAAACGGATAACTTGATTTTTCACATAGACGAAGGTCTCATGAATGCAATTTGGAATTGATTTCTTTCTCGTGTCCGGCCTAGAAACTCGGATTCATGATAAAACCAATTTCAACTGCCATGAAAAAGAAAATGTTCAATTTGCCTGCTTATTTGACAGGACTTCTATTTTGACTGTCAACGTTAAAAATATTCAAATGAGTATAAATGTTCACGGCTTTTTTAGATCTTTTGAGGGCTTTCCAATGCCCTGAGTTGCCGGCTGATATTTGACGGGGATTTACATAAACGCTTTGGGAGGTGTTGTTAACGAAAAAACAGCGGTTTTAATATACGAATGCTTGGGTTCATGAATGTTTTAATTAATGAACCGAAGTGACGAGAAGGTTTGGGTTTTGCATACGGTTAGAAGGACGTCGGTAAGAAAATTAAAATGGGCACAAAATTCTTGTTGAAAAATCATTTATCCGACGTCAATCATTCCCGTAGGTTGTGACGTCATCGAGCTAAAAGACCAGTTCTTCGAGTCGCTCGCGCTTGCAAGTCGCGCTGAAGATAATGTTTACATTTGCTTCATGGAAAAACAACTGTTCCTTTGGCTGAAAAGTTTGCCTGTTTTTCTTTCTTCCAGTCTGTGAGCCTTCTTTCAGACGCCTTGGCAATCCACACAGCTATGGCTGTGGCGATAACAAACGGTGGAACACAGCGCCCTCAACGACCCCAGCGTTGCAGTTCAGGCGGCGGACCGAAATTCAAACTCATCCACGAAGGCGATATCCAAGTTTGTCGCTTGAACCATAGCCGGACGTTAATCAGCAAAGTGTTGAGTTCCAAATTCCTGAGGAGATGGGAAGCTCACCATGTTTATCTGGGAGATTTTCAGATGTATTCGGCAACGGTGAGTGAAGTTACCGTAGCTGTAAGCTTGTATTTTTATGAACGAATCATCATTTCGCCGTTTGTGCGGTTGATAATCAGGTGCCGCCATTTTCTTATCTCAATATAGGCTGGAATAAACTGTAATTGTTGTCAGAAGCGCCGGTTATGCCGCAAAATGAAACCAACGTAGTGCAAAAAAAACTTAAAGAAGAATGCGAGATTGTGGAATATCCCTCGGGCGAAGGCCTATATAAAATTACATAAGCTTTATAAGCGGGACTTGAAGCTTTTAATAGCGTTCTAAGCCAAGTCCACATTTACGACTTTTTCTTTCAGTTTTTGTTTAAAGTGTAGGTAAGCTTATAGCTTAATTCTTACTTTAAAACGACAAAAAGAGTAAGGACGGTTCAGTCCGTCGTTCGTGATATTTATTTCCTTTACCATGCACTGTTGTGGTTTTAGATTGGCTAACAGATAGACTTCCTTTAGCGTAGGTTAGCGGTGCAAAATCGAAATCAAGATCAACGCTTTCGTACAATAAAAGAAACGTTCTTTTCGTCGATTTTTTTTCTTTGTACGAGAAGATTTTACTGTCATTTCAAGGGTTTTTTGTACTGCTAAGGCGATCAATAGGTCGATTTCGAATTAATTTGTCGCTATGACAAGTGCTTCTTTTAGTTCGATGTTCGCGCTTCTCATACAATACTTCAAGCTGAAGTTTAGCTCAGTTTCTTTCTAAAGCTACAGGTTTTGGTTAATTAGAATTGAAATATTAGGGCTTTTTAAAGATGAGATTCGTTTTAAAGTTCGATGGTCAGATCGTAAAAATTATTGTAATTTTTTCAGAACCACCTTAGTCAGATCATTTTTGTTGTCATATTATTACGTATGATTTATAGTATAACTTATGTATGTGTTCGTATGTTTGAATCATGTTTGGGTTAGCCGATTTCCTTTCAGATGGACCTCGATATGCATTAACTATTTTGTGTACTTCGAACAATCGCACGCAAATATTACTTTTTGGATTCTATTTTTATTTTTATGTCAGTGAAAAAAATTGCCTTTAATTTTATAGTGAGGCAATATATGGTGCCTGGCCTTTTAAATTTGTTATTTTTCAACTTATTAGTATTATACATACATAACAAATCATTGTTGACCCGAATGAAATCATTCAGGCATTCTCTAAATAATTAAATACAAAATCTGTTGAAGTCTTGTTTTCGATGACTTCAGTCAACTCACACAAGCGATCATGCATCCTTGGCTGAGGGAAGGCAGTCGCTTAGAAGAGGGCATAACAAATAGCCTTTGACTGAGAAATACTTCTAATGGGATTCCATAAAGGTGGTCGCTGAAGGGAGGTGTTCGTTCAGAGAATGGTCCTTAGAGAAAGCCAACGGCACATTGTTCACAAAATGTGAAATATCATTTCTTCCTTTAATCCCTTACCCACACATTGAAAAATGTGCCATAAACCAGTTTGTTTAAACAGACCAACAGGTTTAAACAGTTAGAAGTAACATGCATGTCTTGTCCAGCAGTTTACATGTATTTCTTTGTACCAAGATTTGCCAGAAATTTGTGATCTTCTGCTGCAAGACCACATGCACACACAGATCAATATAGAACCCTTTAAATCAGCTGTCAGGACTGGCTCAGTTTATACACATACCATTCACCTTTTAGTATACAGTTGTATATAAATTTTGATTTACAGGGTACGTTTTCGAACTTCTTCAAAAAACTGTTTTCATTCTTTTAAATGGCGACTAACATAATTTAGATGAGAACTTTGGCTAATATCTGTTATATTAATTTGCATTTTTTGGACTTGATCAGATGAAATATATAATCATTATGGCCTCAAGTCCTACATTATTCCTTGTTTGTGTATGTGAAGCGCCATGAGACATGTGATATGTGTACTATACAAGTCTCTTCCTTTTTATACAACTGCTTTTAAATATACATATACTACATATATGTTGTTGTTGTTATTATTATTATTATTATTATTATTATTATTTGTAATGATAGCATTATTAATTGCTTCTTTCTTCAATCTGTTTTCATTTTAGATCAACCACAATATTACTTCTCTAAGAAATTCCTTTTGTATTTGCCTATGCAATTAATCATAATACTTTTTTGTATTTATTTTTGCTTTGTTCAAATTTTAATTGTTTCTTTTACTGTACAACTTTCTTGTAGTGCTAGACTTTTCTCTGGTAAACTTTACAATGCAAGCTGGTTGCACACACCAAATAAACAAATGAAACAAATAAACAAATGAATGTTATCCCTGACTAGAAATGTACAAATGCGACAAATACAGACATGTACCAGATTTCTGATATTATTTTTGATTTGGTTCATAGAATGGATAACTTTCTTTTAATTAATACGGCCATCGCTAGGAAATGGAACAAAAAGGTGTACCTCAGCTTGAACTTGTGGCGTCTTTAAAACCATTTCTGATCAGTACTGATTCCCGAGTGTTTTGAGTGTTTTTATGTAGAAACATAAATCATGTCTAAAAAGTAAGACTACACTACATTTACTACATTCTGTATCCAACACTTAAGACCTTGATCGCTAAGCAAATGGTGAGTTGTACAAAACACAAAACTTGCCAGAATAAAAATCCCACAGCAATAAGCGGCAAATAGAATATCAAACGGTCCCATCCATCCATGAATGCCTTGCATTATTTTGAAAGCTTGTACTCTGTAATTCTTCCTTCTACTTCTCAAGTCAACACACGGAGAGATTTTTTCCAACATCTTGAAATCAAGAGCGAGATCACGAGGTCGCGTGTCAACCAATCAGACCAGTGAAACTAAATTATACGTGCATGAATTTGCATGCGCTAATGTGACACGAAGCCAAATCTATAACTTGTTGGCTGCGGCACGAGTAAAAAGTAGCCAGAAAAATATTTTATACATGTGTATTTTATGATAATGTATTATCAATGCATTGTTTATTTATCAAAGTACCTAGGACTCAGAATTGAGTGGCTGGGTGAATAAAGGTCCTACAGTATGTCTAATTGTGACATTTTACACTTAAAAATTGTTGTTGTTTTTTTGTTAGCCAAAAAAGGCACTGGGTTGATAAAAACAATGACTCATTGGTTAACATTAACTGAAGTAAAAGAGATTAGACCAAAACATCCCACATGTTTGACCTAAAGAGTCAAAAGAGTGCTTTCTTGGCTCCAAAAACACAATTTGTGAGTGGAAAATGTCAAAGTTCAACATTGGCCCTTTATGCAGCCAGCCATTCAATTATTGTAGCAGCTACAAAAAACATAGCCTTGCTAAAAGTATCACACCTTGTGGATTCCTGTTTCTCTGCATTCTAAGCATCAAAAAATTAAGTCATGTCACACCCGTCATGCAGGTGGTTGTCATTGGGTTACCTCTGAGGAACTGAAATACTAAAGATCCCAGAGTAAAAATTTTAATCAAACTGTTTCAAGTTCATGTATGATGAGTCACATCCATAAAGTCATTTTCTCTGTGGAAATGTTTATAAATGCTTGTGTTAACCTTTAGGCTCACAAATAAACAGAATTACACCATATTTTAACATGTCCATGTATTACACCTGTACATGTATGTAAATATTTTCCTATTTTCCCATATGGTTTTCTTTGAGATTTATAAAGCTTCTTTTCACCACTAACGATTTACACAACAGAAACAGCATTTTCTAGATTAACTAGAAAATGCTGTATCGATTGAGAACACTGTATACTACATACATGTAAATAATTTAAAAATGACAAAATAGACATCATTTTGCAGTGGTTCTAAGTTTCACTGCAACATTTACATACAAAAATCATACAAATTGGCCACATTTTTTTGTTGCCCCAATTGGTCTAGGGGTGAGCGTGTTGGACTTTCAACCTGAAAGTCGGTGGTTAGAGCCTGGTCTCTGCCATCATGTTGTTTTCTTAGACAAGAGACTTTGCTCCAGGTTGTGTATAAATGGGTACTGGCAACATAATGCCGCAGGGTACTAGCATCCCATCCAGGGGGGGGAGGGGAGTATTAATATTTTCAGTTGCTTCATCCTACAGAAACCAGGTTAAGCACAGGCAGTTGTGATTCATTAGGCTTGTTAAGACTTACCTATTCTTACATCTGGGGTTGGCTGGGATTGGTAAAAATATATTTGAAACAAATTAGGAACCATCCATCCATGGGATTACACCTGTATGTAATGTAGTCATTCCTCCAAGTTTTTTTTTTTGTAGAGTTTGAAAAGCAGTCACTCTGTACATGTAACTTCATCTGTTTTGGTGGGCTGCATAATTTCTAGTATACATGTAATGTACATACAATGTAAACCTAACGGTGAAGCCCAAGAGGACATCTGGTAGAGTAAGAACAGTGTCTTAGATGAAATGGTAGGTAACAAAGCCTGTTAAGCATCTGACTACTTTTCAAATAAATGGACTTTTGACCCCTCACAATAATTGATTGATGTGGTGCAGGTCCATTTATTTCAAACTCATATTTGAATTATTCCACTGTAGACTTATGATTTGCTATAAAAATTAAAGATGGAGACAGAAGTCTGAATTACTAGTAAAAATTGCAAGTTGCTAGCCACCTTTATTAGAAGTTGACAGTGATGAATGATTGTTTGTTTAATTAAAACATTTTGGCAGTTCTCACTAACAGTTTTATTTAAAATTTGAAATTCTGTCGACTCTATGTACACAAATACATGTTACATGCTTTCCTAATTGACAAGGCATTTTTTTTTTGGGGGGGGGGGGGGGGGCCGCTGGTTAATTACCAATAAAAAAAAATTTCTGAACTTCTTTTGCATAAGAAAAAATATCATGCACAGTGACACAATGTAAAAAAAAATATCTGGTGAACTAGTGAATAAATTCTTGTGCTATGTTTAGTCACCAAAAAAATAATTGCACTAAAAATAATTGCACTAAAAAAAATTGCTCAACCCCTCTCAATTCTAAAACATGTTCATGCCAACTGGTTCTTTGAAATTAATATTTTGTTGTGTTATTATTTCTGTTTTCTTAGTGCTTTTTATTTGCATATTTAATTTGTTGCAGCTCTTTGTAGTTTCATAATGACTTCATGATCGGATGAAGGCATTGAATTTGTTGCGGCAAGACTCTTGAAATTACATTTGGAAGTCTCTTGAAAAATAACTATGATATATTGAAAATTAATTATTTACTGTTTTATGATTGAAGCTGGCTTTATTCAGCTTTACAAACATAAATATTTTAACAGTAAAAATTGTCCAATGCCTTACACAAGTAGGGATCCTTTTGTTAACAGAAGCAAAATATTGTAATTTTTTGTAACATTATCATAATAACTGCATGTGGTATTTTTGTAAAGATGTTTTCTATTAACTGTTATAAAACTCTGTAAAATATTAATTTTCAGTCCTGTGTTTTTTTTTTGCGACTTTGCTGTTCAATCGCAATTTGGTATGGTACATGGCCTAGTGTTGAAATAAAATACATGTTGTGGTTTCAATCTTTCTTTGGTTTGAAAACTTTCAAACCAGTTAAATGTTTATTATTCCTTAGTCTTATATTCATTACCACATTCTGAGACAAAGGAAAACAAAAATCAAACTGGTTAGAAATTTTTTTAAACCCGAGGGGAAAAAATTGAACAACAAGATATAAATTTACATTGGGCTTGTTCCAGCTCTTCCGTTATTCTTATCATATTGTAATCTTGATCAAAATAAATGTTTTTAGCTTGTGCATGGATAGTTAGTTTTCATTATTATTTTTTTAGCCTTTAGGCAAGAAAAATAAAATTGATGAGTAAAAATTACAATAGCCATATACAGTAAACAACTTTCTGCTGGATAAACTATAAAATATACAGAGATGGTGTACATTTGATACCATTTCACATTTGCACTATTGCACTATAAAAATAATGATATGTTGTTTGATAAGCAGGTTGATCACTTGCACAAAAGTAGTTGACATAAAAGAAAATTACAGTATGTGGGTGTGTGGAGATAGGAAATTTCTTTTTGAGTGTTCAACTCGATATCTTATGAGGGAGTGCAGCAAACAAGTGAGATATCTAGTCGAACACAAGAAGAGAAATTTCTTACCTCCATGTATTATTTTGTTTATTAAATATAAACAACAATAAGTAGATAAGCCGCGCCCCGAGTTTTGAAGCTCAAATTTTGAAAAAAAAAAGGTTTTTTTTAAAATAAAAACGTAAGCAGAGAATTGGCTCCACAAAACATAAGCTCGACTTTGCTTCTATTCATTGAATCGTGTATTTTAAAAAAAACTCAATTTTAGCAGTTTTCAGCGCAGCTTCGTTCATTTGCCCACCATTCGCTCAAACCAAAACAAGCTTGGTAACCGTGCAAATTTCTTGAGCACGTCTTTATTTAGCCTGGTTACTAAGGTTAACCAAGATGGCCGCTTGTTTACAGTTTTGCCTTTCGTTCCTTTTCGGTGTTCCTTCATTTCTTAAAAGCTTTGAAATGTCTGACAAAGATAGTGAGCACTGTTTTAACACAGGTATTTTGACAATTTGAGGCTACATTTTACAATTTATAAACACAACGTTCACGTTCCTGCGTTACGTGTTCGATGCGGATCGTTCTGATTTTTGGTCTCGGAGACGCTCTGGCCGCTCTGTTAGACAGACAAGACTCGCTTTTCTACATCATATAAAGTTAATGAATATGCACCTCTAATAAAAAAAGCTTAATTACAAGGCTCAAAAAGTCTGGTCAAATTATATCACCGGAAAGTACGATAACCTTTTGCAGCTCTTCCTGTAGATAAGCCGCACCCTAGATTTTGAGCAAACATTTTGGGCAAAAAAGAGCAGCTTATACACCGGTGTTTACGGTACATGCACATCCCTTAATATTAACCCCTCTCTTTAGAGACTACAAATTTATGCTGTGTACTTTTAGACATTCACTTTCATCTATTTCACACTGTACCAGAATACTCAAAGTTTGAGTATTCTGGTACAGTGTGAAAAAGATGTCTTTTAGCAGCTTTGGTTGATATTACAAGGAAATACATGTTCATGTACAGTTTTCATTGTTTCCACCAAAGCTGTATCAGCTTTATGGCTTAATTCTCACTTATAGTTGATAAAGATTCCTGGCTGGTAATTTGCTCTTTCAAGAAATAGATGTTGCTTATTTTGTTTGCGGTTACAGTGGAAGCTGTCTGAGTGGACACTCTCGTAAGCGGACAGCTCTACTAACGGCCACCTTTACGAAACTCCGTTTGAACTCTAGCTCATACAAACTCGTACTTCACACATTGCTGTAAGCAGACAACACTAGTTGTAGACACTTTTTCTGCTTCCCGAGGGTGTCCACTTACGGGAGCTTCAACTGTATTTGTAAGTCAAAAGTACTTGCAAGTATATTTTAACAAAAAGCCCGAGATATGTGTTCAACTTCTATGCACTCACATTAATGCATTTCTACCTTATGTGTTTGAACTGCAACACATGTACTGTAGCTGTAAACATTAGGTTACAGGTTAAATATTTGCGCAAAAGTAATAAGAATACTTTAAATACAAAAATACACAAGACAGATGGCAAGAAAGCCCACATAAAAGCCAAAAGGCTTCTGTGGTCTTGGGCTTCCACGGCACAATAATAAACGTTTAGCAGGAATTTATTCAGAGAACATTAAGTTCTGTGATTGTATTTTTAGTGTTGTGGGTTTACATAATTAAAGTTTCTTTTAGCAGTCTGTATTTCATTCTGTTGGGTTAATCTTTTGGTTAAGCTTCAAGTAAAGCTGTATGGTTATTTGTTACAATAACTAAGAAATGATTTCTGTTTGCCATTGTTTTCAGTCCATGGGTGAGCTCAGTGAATTATTTGTGTTATATAAAAAGGCAAAACCAACTGACAGTAAATCTACAGTACTTGTAATTTTCTTTCATTTTCGTGCAATTTTAATTTATCTGTGACTCTGCATGTAATTTTAATAGCTTGAGTTTTAATTTGCATTTTTATTTTACTTATAGCATGGCAGGTTTGTTCTCTTTCTTTAAGTAAGTAAAATTAAAATATGCATCTCAAAGGGAATTGCTTTAACTCCTGAGTGACTCGTTTGTGGACCGACAATGTAGTTTGATACCTTATTTTAAACCTGCAAATAAAAGGTTGCAATTATTCTTGTTTCCTGCCACATTTTGTTCAGACAAAAGGCAGTCGATGAGCGGCAGGTGTAAATGAAATACCCCATAGCACATTGATGATTTTAACTGGCTGTTTTTACAGCATATTAATATTACAGGCAATATTGTTCCTACTCAAAAACCATTAAAATGTTCAGCATTTTTTTTCAAGCATTTTTACCCAACTATGTACAGGACACATGTACGCAGACATAAACTTTCCAGCAGTACATTTAAAATTTTGCAAAATGCCAGCTTAAATAATATGCAAATATTCTAAAAGTACTTTACATTTTAAGTTTCATTAAGATTTTGGTATGTATAATTTTCGACAATGTATTTTTTTAATTTGTTCTTATATACCCCTTTCTGAGTCTTAGGAAAAAATGGTAAAATTGTTTGAATTTGTATTTACATTTAGTTTTTTATTTGTATTCATTTGTTTTTATGTCATGCATGGTGCATTACCTATTAGACCTTACAGTAAAATATTGGGAACAGTTGACTTAATCCTTTCTTGGGTAAACACATCATTTCACTAGTGGCACAAAAGATAAATTATGATTTCAATCATACAATGGACATAAGATTGTCAAATTAAGGCATAAAATTTCCTCTTTTAATACTCCTGGACTTTAAAAAAATTCATAGACATAGATTAAAGCCCATAGCTGAGAAAATATACAGCTGTACTAGACTAGCTGTAACAAATTTTTATTTTTCAGCTGAGAAGTTGGAAATGTCTGGTATATTTTATTCAATGCCCATAATTTTGTGTTTTCAAAAATGGTGACCTATTTTCAAATAGTAGGGGCCTTCATATTCGGTTGCCTTACAAGATTTGTGTAGGAGTATATGCCTGTCAAACCTATTTTGCAAGCTTTAAATTATCACCTGTCACTTGTTCCATGTTAGCAAAATTTCACAGGTTTTGCAGTCTTGTTTTTTTAGCGGTTCTCAACACCCCTAAAGATATTTGGAGGCCTCCAGGCAAGAATGTGATAAGTGACTTTAGGAAAGTTTTACTGAAATCTTGCTTTTTCGGCCTCAAAAGGAACTTGCTTGCCAAAATTATGACTACATCATGTAAATATAACTAAAAAGGATTTCAACCAGGTCAATAAATCTTCTATTTTGAACAGAATAAAAAGTTATCTTTTTTTTGTATTTCAAAGTTGTTTATTGTCTCATTTGGGTACATCACATTATACATCACATACACCATTTACATTTAAACAAGTCGTAAATTAAAAGTTTCAGATTAAGACTGTTAAGTAACTAATAAATAACATGTTCGTTTTGAAGGTTTACAGCTGTATATACGTTGATTAATGTTCTTAGTGCAATATATATTAAAAGTTATCTAGAAAAGATCCATAGGGTACCCAAAGCCCAAAATATTTTTTCAAAGATCTGAATTTTTTCCCCATTTTGGATCTGTTTTAAGTACCTTGACAATAATAAGTCATTAATTTGACAAAACTGTGCTTTTTAAGGGCCCATTAACTGATCTTTTTGACCCGTTGCTAAGGAAAATATCTTGTAAAATAACTTTGTCACATTTAGTCATATCAGAGTTATTTCATGGGTTTCAACTTGTTCCTCATTGACAATACCAATGATGACGTCATCAGGCCATGCCCATGGTCACGTGACTTATTTCAAAAAAATCTAAAGGCTTGTCAGCTTATTACTTTATCGGAATTTTGTTCAGTAATTTAATTTTTTAATTTATATTCCCTTTTCGTTATGCATAGATTGTTTAATTTCCAAAAGGTAAAATTTTGATGGAAGTGCAAAATTTTGGAGAATTCGTAATTTTCTGGAAAAGACGTGATTCCTCAAAAGGAATGCATAGCTTTGTTTCCAACCTGGTTTAAATGGTAGCTCGTTGAAAAAAAGTGTATTTTATGAAAAATCACATTTCCTTTAGAGTTTAAAGAAAACCGGAAGTGTTCCTTAAGTCAACCGGAAGTTACTCTTTCATCACATGCGCAGCTCACTCGACCAGACGGAAACGATCTCCAGACTGTCTCCTGACTGCCATTCCGTCTGTGTTGCAATAATAGAGAGCTTAAGCAACGACGAGACAACGCCATGGAAAACGTCCCTGGAAAAAAGGATTCGCACTTTTTTGAACTACTTTGCAGTTGCTCCAATTTGTTTAGTTTGTTTAATGTGACTGGATTGTCCAGCAGCTGAATTTGAAGGGATGGCTTTCCAGTTCAAAAAAAAGGAAAATTGACCGTCGTGTGTTCATGTTCTCCACAAAACCTATAATTTGATCATTTGACGTTGTTGTTTTGCAGGGAACGGCAAAGAAATGTACGAAAATGTAAAAGGCGCGTGCAACACGTGCAGAGGCATTGTTTTCGCTCATTAAACCTATTGTTTTGTGCCGTTCTCGCTGCCGTTGCCGTCGTGGTTGCTTAAGCTCCCTACTTATTGACTTGAATGTTGTGAAACGAAACAACATCTAAAATGTAAACAATTTCCGAGCCATTTAATTGTTTAAATTTCCCGGGCTCGCGCGATAAAAATGGCTTTTTCGCGGAGACTGACGCCATTTACCGGAAGTGAAATTTCACTTCCTTAGCAACGCGCGGAAAAATCGGTTAATGGGCCCTCAAGGCCTATAACATACAATTTCAGTGAAAGTTGTCAAAAAGTCACTTAGATGTTCTTGCCCCCAGGCCTTCATTTTATCCTTGGTTTTGTTTCTGATAGATTTTACCCTTATCTTTCAGTGCGTAGGGTTTATGGAATGTCCATTATCATATCAAGAAATACAGGATGCATACACTGTCAATAGGTGGGACACTGGACAACATTTCTGCATTAGAGTAACAATTCCAGATGGCTCTGTTTTACTTAAGGTCAGTATATACTCCTTAGTCTGGATACTGTAAATCCTCTATTAACCCCTCCGGGGGGGGGAGTCTTATTAATGTCAAGAGCTTTTGAGGGGGGGGGGGGGGGTGGGGGTGGGGGTGACTAAATAGAGAGGGGGGGGGGGGGACGTACTAAAATTTAGCAAAATGCGATGTCATCTGATTTTCCTGCACATGGATAAACGTCCTTAAACCATACTTTGATTGACCAGTGAAGTGTTATACATTCACGATTACAATCAATTACGATTATTTTTTAGTACAAGTACCGGTAATATTTTTACCAAAGCTCACAAGTACACTGTACTGTATATGAATTTGTGTGCAGATTGATACAGTAAAAATGTACTGGTGATAGGTCTGTCATTTATTGTTTTGGTTGTGAAAAAAAGAAGGGGGAGGGGGCTTAATAAATGTCTTGCTCCAAAAGAGGGGCTTATCAGAAGCTTATTAGAGAGGGGGGAATAATTGAGGATTTATGGTAGGTATTATTTAAACCTTTTGTTTGGCATTTAGTATTTCATCCTTACACTCAACCAAATCACTTGATTCAATGTTTGTCTGTGCGAGCAAAAGAGGCAGTGTTGGACTCGGACCTTCAGCTAAGGCCTGTGGGAGGAGGGGGTGGTGGGGGGGGGGATGGGGGGGGGGTTATAAGGGGAGGGGGAGGGGGTGGTAGCAGCAAATCCCTGGCAATAGTCTTATACATGTAAACACATCGGTAATGCAGTGATTACGTGGATGTTAAGTTGGCCTTTGGTTGGATATTATATACTTAATATATTTAGGGCCTTATATTATTACACAGTGCTAACTCGACCAATAGTCCAAGGACATCTATCAACACTTACAAAAATGACAAAGAAGGAAGGGATGCCCCTCTGAAAACCCTCCAGAGACTTCTTATGTTCTGCAAAGAATACTATGCCAAACACACCACTCTGATTTTAATAGTATTTGTGTACCATGCAAACTTGCATACAGTTTGTATGTCATGTTTTAATTTTTGCACTTGATGTCTTGTAGGCGTCTAATGCTTATTTGAGAGATCAATGGTTGCACTCATTAAAATGGAAGGTATGTTTCCTTGTGCTATTTTTCTAATTCCCAAGAGTGCCAAACATCAAAATTCAAGAAAAATCCCAAATTTCATTTTGTAAAATATTGAAAAACAAATAATACCATGCAAAAGTACCGCTGAAGAGGTTTCATTTGAATGGTCACACCATAGGATTTTATCCACAGACTCAAAAGTTAGAACAAATGGTACCATGCAAAAGTACTGCTGAAGAGGTTTCATTTGAATGGTCACACCATAGGATTTCATCCACAGACTCAAAAGTTAGAATAAATGGTACCATGCAAAAGTACTGCTGAAGAGGTTTCATTTGAATGGTCACACCATAGGATTTCATCCACAGACTCAAAAGTTAGAATAAATGGTACCATGCAAAAGTACTGCTGAAGAGGTTTCATTTGAATGGTCACACCATAGGATTTCATCCACAGACTCAAAAGTTAGAACAAATGGTACCATGCAAAAGTACTGCTGAAGAGGTTTCATTTGAATGGTCACACCATAGGATTTCATCCACAGACTCAAAAGTTAGAACAAATGGTACCATGCAAAAGTACTGCTGAAGAGGTTTCATTTGAATGGTCACACCATAGGATTTCATCCACAGTCTCAAAAGTTAGAACAAATGGTACCATGCAAAAGTACTGCTGAAGAGGTTTCATTTGAATGGTCACACCATAGGATTTCATCCACAGACTCAAAAGTTAGAACAAATGGTACCATGCAAAAGTACTGCTGAAGAGGTTTCATTTGAATGGTCACACCATAGGATTTCATCCACAGTCTCAAAAGTTAGAACAAATGGTACCATGCAAAAGTACTGCTGAAGAGGTTTCATTTGAATGGTCACACCATAGGATTTCATCAACAGTCTCAAAAGTTAGAACAAATGGTACCATGCAAAAGTACTGCTGAAGAGGTTTCATTTGAATGGTCACACCATAGGATTTCATCCACAGACTCAAAAGTTAGAACAAATGGTACCATGCAAAAGTACTGTTGAAGAGGTTTCATTTGAATGGTCACACCATAGGATTTCATCCACAGTCTCAAAAGTTAGAACAAATGGTACCATGCAAAAGTACTGCTGAAGAGCGAGAATTTAGTTTTATCGACTGAGTCGATAAGGTAAATTGACCACCGTAAAAAGATTCAAATAGCTGACGTTTCGAGCGCTAGCCCTTCGTCGGAGGATTCGCTCCGACGAAGGGCTAGCGCTCGAAACGTCAGCTATTTGAATCTTTTTACGGTGGTCAATTTACCTTATCGACTCAGTCGATAAAACTAAATTCTCGTGTTTCATCCCCCCACCGACGCAGCACCACAGTTTCTCTAGAAACTAACCCCATTCTACTGCTGAAGAGGTTTCATTTGAATGGTCACACCATAGGATTTCATCAACAGTCTCAAAAGTTAGAACAAATGGTACCATGCAAAAGTACTGCTGAAGAGGTTTCATTTGAATGGTCACACCATAGGATTTCATCCACAGACTCAAAAGTTAGAACAAATGGTACCATGTAAAAGTACTGCTGAAGAGGTTTCATTTAAATGGTCACACCATAGGATTTCATCCACAGACTCAAAAGTTAGAACAAATGGTACCATGTAAAAGTACTGCTGAAGAGGTTTCATTTGAATGGTCACACCATAGGATTTCGTCCACAGACTCAAAAGTTAGAATAAATGGTACCATGCAAAAGTACTGCTGAAGAGGTTTCATTTAAATGGTCACACCATAGGATTTCGTCCACAGACTCAAAAGTTAGAACTACACTACATGTCTCCATTATTGACTCTGGAAGTGAAAGGGTTAAACTCATCTTTCCTGCATTCTTAGACATAAAAATAATATCACTCTTATCTGAATATAATGTTCTTAAGTGTTTTTATAACTATAAATGTATATAAAATTTGTTATTTTAAGAATGGAGACCTAACAGGCAAAATACATTACATTTGCAGGTTAACTTGTTAAGATACAAAAGACTTATATCAAAATCCAGTGATCCTGAAGCTCTAACAAGGGAACTCAGAGTAAGAGACAATGTGTTTTTATTCTAAACTGCACAGTGTATGAATGTACATACAGTTGAAGATCTCCTTAAACTGCTCTCATAAGCAATCAAATTGATCAAATTTACAATAATATAACATCAGCGCTAATGGTGCATTGATAAAGATTAAAAGTTCAAAATGATTTCCGGCTGGAGCAAGCTTTATGCTAAAAGCTGTAGTAAGCAAATTCAAATAAAAATCTTGCACTGGTTTAAAAGACAAACTCCATTTCTCTTGCTGTTAATAGTACAGTCACTTCTACATGTAAGCCAGTCAGTCAGTCATTAGCCAGCTAGCAATCAGTTGGTCGATATCAGAATACACTTGTGAGTCTACTGGTGCAAGAATTCTTCTTCTATTAATATTACTTATCAGTATGTTTTATAGTCATAGTTTCTAGCTTGTTCACTTTTTTACTACATTTAAATTTAATTGCAACTTCATTTTTTTAATGTTATTTTTTGGGATTTTTTTTTAGAGTCAACCTCTGTAATCAACTCTCATTCAGGGCACCTTTTACTCTTTGTGCATTTCTGAATAAATAAATGTGTATATAATAATGTATGTGTGTTCCTATTAACAGGAGTTGGTTCTTTTCTCACTAACTACACCAATTCAAGACGACGTAATATTTACTGTTCCTTTGGAACTGGTCTCTGATATACTTGCACATGTAAGTTTCCATGTGCTCTTGCTGTTCATTCAAACATTCAACTATTTTTGTTTGATAATATTAATTCATGAAGTGATAATAATATTAATAACTATTGAATTAACTAAAGATAAACTGTTTTTGAGTTGAGTATCAAAAGTCATTTGTGTTAAAATCTGGTTTTGCATAACAATGTCTAGTGATTGATTGGTTATAAAAAGCTTGTGCCACTTTCTCAACCATTCAAAGTTAAACCAAAACCAATCATGACCTTTCTCAGGTGCATTTTCCATTCTTGGCACCAGCTTCATGTATTCGCTTGTTGGTTTGTTCATTGGATTATCCGCATCTGTTGCTTTTGGATACAAAGTGCATATTTCAGTTTCACAACACTAAATTGAAAACCACTCTTGCAGAAATTATTGATATGTAAGTGTAAATGTAATATGAACACAATAACAATATTGTTATTTTTTAATTGCAGCATTTTATTTCATTTTCTGATGAAGAACAAGAAAAGCTTATTGAGGTGAGTGTGTAAAACAGTTATAATGTTGGAAGGCAATACCTCATACATGTACATTATAAAAAGCTGAATGGAATAAGGGTTTATTATATAAACACCAATAAAATACCAGGTGAGCTTTTATGCGTAAACATCATATCTTCACACGTGAGAATGACATGTTATCTTCACACATGAAAAGATCACCGTTCTACTTTAGGACTAGAAAAAAATATTAAAGTGAAATGATTTGATTTCATTGGTGTTTATATAATAAACAGAACATTACTTGGCCGCATGAAGATACGAAATTTCTCTTCAAGTGTTGAAAAATATTTCACTTGTTCGCTGCGCTCACTCGTGAAATATTTTTCAACACTTGAAGAGAAATTTTGTATCTTCGCGCGGCCATGTAATATCCTCTATATATGCAACAGGAAATTTCACCACTGAAAAGTCAGAGCCGTTCAGCATTTTTGTCCAATATTGGCCAAGTTACCTGATCAAATTACCTCTAAGGTATCCACATAAAGTTGATAATTAGATTTATTAATAATATATTACATGTTGTATTTTAGAGTGAGTATATGCAAGGCTGCTGCCTAAGGAAAATTTTTGGGAGCCCTTCGGGCTCCTAAAATAAAAAACTAGGAGCCCAAGTCACATTTCTAGGAGCCCAAGTTACATTTCTAGGAGCCCAACATAAATTAATGAAAACAAAGAATTAATTTAAAGAGTCAAACATTAAACTGTTTTAATTATTTTTATCATCATTATCAATATCACTCCCAAGACATTAATCAAGCACCTTACTGTCGGTTCTAATAATAACCGTTTAGAAATCGTTCGCATTTGTATTTGCAAAGTATTCAAGATTCAAAATCATGCTATTCGTAGAAGATAATAAAGATAAAACATCAACTCATCTAGCCTTAATCTGGATGATCTGAATAAGTGTCCATCTGAAAAGTCAAACCTTGTATTTCTACATCTACATGTACCAAACGCAAATACAATTCAGCACTATGACTTGAGTAATGAAACGTAATGGAGTTACCACCTTGGTTAATGACTGAAAAATGAAACGGATTTAACTTTGAAAACAAAATGGCTCAAGCTTTTAACTAATAGTTTATCAGAAAAAAAATGCCTTAATGAAAACTTAAACTCTAATAAAAACCAATTAAACTAAAGACTAACTCTATTGTACTTTCTTTTACAAATAACTCAGTAATTCTCTGTTCATTTCAAGCATTGACTAAGTGATGTTTGAATTGTGTACAGTACACTGATCCCTTGTTTAAATCGAAAGTTGCTTTGACAGCAATTAAAGTGTCAGTCGTTAATTGCTTTTGATTTCTTAAAAGAACTCCAGGTTTTAGCCTCTGGGTGTTTCTCCAGCCAGTCTTCTCGTCGGGCTCTGACACTGTTTTCCCGCCGATGTTGCAAGGCTTTTGCTGAGTGCCCAGATCGAGTGAAGGCTTCAACTCTCTGTGACTTGCTCAGGCTGTGATACATCGTCGAAATGCGCAAGATGTTGTCCAGTGTCGTGGCTGCTAGGCTGGAGCGCTGAATAGTCTTTGTGCGGTTCATGGAGCTAAAACCTCGCTTGCAAGCTGCACTAGACAAAGGCCAAGTGAGCACGATCTCGGCAATTAAAAGGAAGTTGGGAAATTCATCTCCGTGCTTAGAAAACAAAACCGAGTAAACGTCTGGTGTTGTCTTATCCTTCATGAGACTCACAAGGCTCTTAACTCCTTGCCATTCCCTGTTGACAAATTTTTCTCTCAAACCAGCCCTTCTCAACTGAACTTGGTATCTGTTGGAGATTACTTGCAGCTCATCGTTGCCATAAGTCGCTAACTTTTCTATATCGTGAGGCCAGGTGTCTGGATCGAAAACTGCAGACGCCTTTGTGACTGGATCGTTAAAGAGGTAGTGGAATCGCTCGGCCATACTCTGTCCAATCTCATCCAAAACAGCTTTTCTGATCTTTTCATACTGGCTGACATCGTTGTCTTCTCTTGAAATGGCAATTTCTCTGAACACATTGCCTTCTGCTTCTGTAAGAAATGCCTTAACCCTGGGTCCATTTGAAGACTTCATGTTTAGGCACTGCATCTTAAACCTCCGAACTCCTGCTGTTGCAGATGTGACTGTGAGAAAGTCAGCCTGAAATATCTTACTTAGGTGCGCTGCTTCCTCTGCAGTATCCCACAAAAAATTAGTAAAGAGCAACCCTCTGAATGAAGTCAAGTACTTGACAGCAAATGTTGCTCGTCCCTGCCTTCCACTTGATCCTACACGCATCTCTTTTGTGTTCTGACAGTGCATCATGAGAGGTTTGTATCCGCGAAAGAGTACCTGAAGTGCAGTTTGAAGATGGGGTAACCATCTAGCTCCAAAAACATTAGTAGGCCTGGAAATCTGCTCGTCCAGTGCTTCTGCCAACTCTTTAAATTCCCTGAGGGCCTTGGCACTGTAATGGTATTCTTGGTATAAACTGCGAAGGGCATCACGCACTTTAACAAAATCTGGGTATTTGTCTAGGCACTTTACTACTGCCAGTTCTAGTTTGTGTGCTCCACACCAGAACCCCATAAACTCTGAATTTTCTTTTCTCAACAAACCCACAACACCATTCTTTTCGCCTGTCATTGTCGTGCACCCATCAGTCCCCAAACCTGTAATCTTCTGCTTCCATGCCACTTCCATGTTTATTTTTTGGAAGCATGAATCTACCGCATCTAAATAACCTCTTCCAGTTCCATTCTTTAGTTGTTCAATTCCAAGATATGTGGTGACTGGTCTTCCAACTGACTTTTCGACATAACGCACATACATTATTGCCTCCTCAATAACACCATGATATGTACTTCCATCAATGATCAGGGAGAAAAAATGACAGTCCATTAATTTGTTTTTGAGATCTTCCTTCATAACAGAGCTTATATGGTCAATAAAGTCAGTACATGCAGATCGGGTCAAATACGTTTCTCCAAGCTCTACCCCATTCGATGTTTGAAGTGAACAGAGACTCTCATAGTCATCTAATGGCCGTTCTAAAGCTGCAATGTAAAAGGCCGTTTTGAACTTCTTTTCCATCTTTTCATCTTCCTTTTCGTAGAGTGGCTTGCAGCACCTATACATTTCGGTGCTCGTAGGGTTTTTAATTGCTTTCTCTGCTGCAATGCATTTTCTGTGGTTTTGGCTTGCCTCATGCTTCTTGAGGGCTTCATTCTTAAAATTGGTTGTTCCACTTCTTTTTGAAAATTCACTATCCTTTGATGCAATCGTAGGGTGCTTTGAACATACACCACAGTACATTGATTGTACTGTTGTCCCCTCTGGTTGTACTTTTGGATAAGGTGCAGAGATTGTAAGTGGCTGCATTGTGCCTTTGCTGACTACATTTATGTGTACCCAATGATGGGCTTGAAGCCACTTCCACTGGAATGATCTGGTACGTTTTATTTCGTATTCCTTACGCTTGTTTACTTGGCATGTAGTGAAATCTTCTCTCTTTTTCATATTTTCTCCTTTCTCTCCTCTTCCATCTTCAATATCCTCCTCGATTTTCATTTTGTTCTTCAGTTTCATTTCATGTTCACTCGAGACTTCATTGTTCGTGATCTTGCTTTCCTCTTCAATCATCGCTTCCTTGTCCTCCACCATCTTCCTTTCTTCATCCATATTCCTCCCATCCTTCACCTTCGTTCCATCCTCCGTCTTCTTTACACCCTGCTTCTTTAACTCGACTTCCAGTTTGGGTTCCTCCTCAATTTGTTCGTTAATGTCCATCATTTCCTCTTTTGGTTTTCCACTGGTTTTATCTTTGCCTTCTTTTTTGGTGGCATCCTCCAACTTCATTCTCTTATTCAGTTTCTTTTTAGTGACTGTTGGAAACCAAAAGTCTTCCAAAGTTAATGATCTCTTTGGGGAGGTTGTGTTTTTGGTAGGCTTATCATGAGCAACTGTGGGGTAGGTTTCCTGTGTGTGGATTAAACCTTGTTCCTTTTTAAAAAGAGGAACAAAGTGGTTTGGCACATAGATTGAATTTGGGCGGCTGTCTAATCCACCATCCCTTGACCACAAAATGTAAAAGCAATCCTTTTCAACAACCTTGTTTGGCATGCCAATACGTGGTTTTACCATACCATGTAAAAGAGGACGGATAGCTTCAGCGCAGTTAGGGTAAACACTAAAAATGGGTCTGCTTATTACAGTAGCAAGGGCCATGATATGCATTAAGCAAGACCATTGGCCTAACTGAGTTCCTCCAACTGCTTCACTCTGAATAGCTGACACTCGGTTGCAGCTTTGCTCCCACTCCTTCATGCCACGTTCCTTTAGGGCGAGAGTGAAAAGGGTAACGTCGCTGAAGGGACAACCAGATTGTAGAGCCTCCCTGAATCGTGGATGGCTTTGGTAGTACTGCGCATTTTCAAACAATTCAATGGCAGTTAGGATACGGAGAATGATTGAGTATGCCGTATTACCCACGAGGGACACAGAAACAGCATGGTACAGGCAGTTTCCATCTCCAGGTACTGAACAAGCGATCAAATTTGTAGGTGCATCGTCGGGGATTAAGCACTGCGCTAACAAGTCTTGTTGCAGTACTTCGGGTCTTCGAAAGGACTGGTCGAGGTTCAGTAGTTGTGAATATTTGCTCTTTAATTTAGAGCAAAAATCTCCCCGCGCTGCTTTTTTTGGTAATCAGGGCTTCATTCAACTGTTTTAAATCGCTAATCTGAAAAACAAATCACACTAACGCTTTAAAATCTTCAGTTGCCACTTCCATTAAATACGGCAAATTCTGTAGGTTGTTGGTTGTTATTTTCACGGTTCAAAATTGCAAGTGTTGGAAAATCAAAGTTTAATACCGGACACCTTCAGATGGAATAGTGCTCAAAGTTTGACTTTTGGTTCATAGTAAGGGTAAAAGTGTTATCTTCATTAAAAAGAAAGAAAAACAAAAATGAAAAAGAGTGACAGTTTTTCGTTTTAAGTAGACGTAAAAGTTACTCTTTTGATTGCCAGCCCCATGACGTTGAAAAGCGAGGTTTGGAAAGAAAAAGAGCGCGAAAAATTACCGGAAGTAATCTTATCCAAGCGTTGATTGTCTCAGTTTCCTGAGAAGCATTTGTGGGCAGAGTTAATGTTTGTTTACAAATCGAGGAATTTTTTTTATCGCCGTTTTCTCCTGAAGGTATCCGACGACCTAAACCGCGAAATTGTCGGCACTATTTGTCAACATAATTTTGCTCTGTCACAAAGCGTTTTCAACAACAACAAAAAAATTTACATCCGAGGTTTCGTGTCGAGAAAGTAAGATTTTGTATCAAGGACCGCGTGAAATTATTGAAAAGGGACGGGAGAAAAAGGTTAAAAATACTTACTTGTTCCTCCTTCGCTGCCATGGTCGTGGTCTAATTGACTAGTTTAACCCAAGTGAAAAAATCGTTGATAATTTTTGCGGGAAATGAACGAATATCCACGTGAACTAAAGTAGTCATACCGCCTGCCAGGGTCAAAGGTTTCTTTGATAATTTTTGCGGGAAATGAACGAATATCCACATGAACTAAATTAGTTATACCGCCTGCTAGGGTCAAAGGTTTCTTAATTTTCTTCATGATCAAAGAGATCGCATTACAAACATAGCAAGTCTCCAGAAACGAAGCATTGCTAGCCGTTGTGGCTACCACAAATGGGAGAAATCGAAGCACGTCGAGTCTATAACTCATTTATTAGTTATACTTCCACTCTTCTCACAAGGAAACGGCTGGAAAACTTACGTGCGAGCGATCCAACAAACATGACAAATTTCAACAGACGGCACGCAATATTAAACTTTGAATGGAGATCGTATCACAAACACCACACTGCTTCGGGTCTCCTCACAAACGACAATTGTTTGTGAACGTGGGATGAAATCAAACTGTAACATGTGAAGTCAATAGCACAAACGTATAATTCCATTCTTCTGTCAAAGTTAATACACAGATTAATCTTGCAAACGCTCTGGTCGTGCCGCTTTCAAAGATTACGAATCGACACTAATTATAGTATCAACAAAAAATTAACAAACAGACGAATTCCATATATGGGAATATCTTGAACCTTGTTTCCAATTCAGTGAACGCGCCAAAGCGATAAAGCTGAACGCGAAATCCGTGAACACTGCGTGCATTTCGGCTTTATGGAAAATTTACACTGTTGGTATAAATAGTTTTACAGCTCAACTGATGGAACCACAGTTAACCGGAAAATAGGGGCTAGTTGCCATGTGATAATCGTAAGTTAGGCGCCCGTGCGGGCTCCTTGAAGAAAATTTTGGTCGCCCACGGTCTGTACTTTGGCGCCGCAGGCGACCGGGCACCCATTAGGCAGCAGCCTTGATATGTAAATGCACCAAAGCAAGTGAAAATACCAGATCAAAGGCCTAGATTTGGGAAAAGACAACCCGAAAATAAACAATTTCCTCAACATAAAGATGTTTACTATACACCACTTTCATAATGGCGGCCGATTTATTTATTCTTTTATATCTATGTTAATTAGCCTTCCTAGCCTCGTTGGCGTATGCAAAATTCAAAAGAATTTTTTACTGTAAAACGAGGCTAGTGAGGCTAATTAACATACATATAAAAGAATAAATAAATCGGCCGCCATTATGAAAGTGGTGTATGGCAGAGTATTTTTTCTTGTCAGTTTTTATTTATTGTAAAAAAATAGGTAAATAAATTAAAATAAAAAAATCCTCGCTGTATTATACTAATTCTTTTTACTTTATATTTTGTAAATGTGTGATTCTTTGTTCATAAGACACTTGCACCAGTTTTGGAATATGTCCAACCCTCCCCAGAAGTGTGCGCCTTCTTTAGCAAGGTAAACTATATACAGCTCTATAAGATGTATTTTAATATTAATACATTTTTTCAACTATTTTTGCAACACAGATGTGAAGGTGAATGGTTTTTGAGTGGTTGATAATGGAAAATAGTCACAATAAAGATCACAATGTTCAGAATAAACTGTGTTTGCCGAAATAAAATATTAAATGGAGTCTGTCCTGCCAAAGTAACAAAATTGTGTTTACTTAATTTCCATGTTATATCGTCAAATGCCACCAAATACACAACTAAATTGGATAAAAAGATTATATTGAGCAAAACAGAAGTAATACGTTTGGAGAAAAAGTGCAGTATTGCAAGGATGGAAGTGGATTACAGTTCATCAATTTTGATTTTGTGGTGTGTTCTGGTGGAATTTTGAGTTTTTTAGTCGTTACTTTGTCTTTTTAGTTCATTTTTCTTTGTGTTTATAACTTTTGGCAAGTTCTTCCTATTTTGAGGTTATAATGCAAGCATAAAGCAATCTCCTGGCCATAATCATGAAAACACAATATTTTAGTCGGGACAGTGTCTTTTATTGCATCTTTTTCAGACATTCCTATGGTCTCTAATTAGGTGTTTTCAAGTCATATTGAAATTCAGAAGCATTAAAAAGCGGTTTTAGATTCCAGAATGTTTATAGAATTGGAGAGAGTTTAAAACTAAACAACCGGGCCAAATTTTGAAGTGCAAGAGCATTCTGTTCAAGAGTTATAGGCGAACGAGTATTAGACATGTATGGAGTGGCCATGGGCAGCAACATGGTGGCCAAAACTCCAAAGTCTTAGGGGGCGTTTGATTGACCTTATTCCGGAATAAGAATAAACGGAATAACCCCGAATGCCCGTTCGATTGAGTTGCTATTCCGATTCCAGAATACATAGAATGTTTTCCAAGCATTCTGCACTAGGGAGCAGAATGCTTGGAATCATCCATAATAATGACGTCACTTCATCCGTGCCTCACAGCCTTTTTCAAAACAACAAACAAAATGGCTACCGCCGGTGACCATGTGCGAAAAAAATGAGTTGTTACTCAAAAAAGGATACTCCTGGAGTTGGGAAAAGATGCTTCTCGATTCCTTGTACAAAGAAATGGAAGAGATGTTTCAAAATGTCAATTACAAAAAGAAACAAGTCTGGGAATTGATCGTTGCGAGTATTATATCGCGGGAATTATTCCAGAAACGGAATAATTGTTTTATTGACCTACGGACAGAATGGCTATTCTGGAATAATCTGGAATATATTCTTATTCCGGAATAGGGTCAATCAAACACAACCTTAATTACACCCAAAATCTCATCACAAAATATTGGATACACAATAAGTTCCATTAAATCGTCTTATAAGCATCTATAATGTAAAAATAACTTTTAACTGGTTCAATTTTGTTTATTTTCATGGCTTATATGAAATAGCGTGACGAATTGCGTGACACATTTAAAGTCTTTAAAATTTGGAAGCAAAACATTGTTTAAACCTGAAACTTTTTCTGAAGGAATGAAACACTGGTACCCACATACCATGTTTGAAACAGCTTTGTAGTATGTATAGCTTAGATTTTTTATTTTTTATGACGTCATGTGCAAACCCCAATATTGATGTCCCTCTCCATCCCCCCCCCCCCCCCCCCCCCCCCCCCCACCCCCAAAAAAAAAACAAAAAAAAGCAAGAAGAAGCATGCTCCTTTGGTTAAACCTGATCAGACCTGGTTAGAGCTGATCAAAATCTTAATTTCTTAAAGAAGTGGTTGCTTTTAACAATCATAGTGTCTTTTAGCCTTGTTTTTACCTTAATTTCCCAATTTTCTGCTTATAATATTATTTTTGTTATGCATGTTTAATTATGTTTTTATCGTTTCTTTTTCACCTTATTATTTTACACAGTGTCCACTGAAGTGGTATACCCTGTTTAAGTGGCTGTCTCCTTAAGATCCTCATAATCAAAATTGGTCATGAAATAGATTTTCTTCAATTCTTGCATGTGAATTACACTTTGTCTAGTAACTATAAAAATACATTTAGTTTTGTCTCAAAATGTTTTCTTCAGAATTTACAGGGGGGTCCCTGTAGTTACTAGACAAAGTGTAATTCACATGCAAGAATTGAAGAAAATCTATTTCATGACTAATTTTGATTATGAGGATCTTAGGGAGACAGCCACTTAAATAAGATTTATAATACTAATCATAATAAATATTATTCTCCCAAGAAAATGGTTTTACTTACAAATAAAATGTTAAGATCATAGTGGTTCATGTTTGTATTTACTTAATAATTTCCTTTAGCACTGCAAGGGCCAACTTTATAACAATGAAGTGCTAGATCTCTTCCTTCCAGCCGTTCACAGAATTCTTAAGCACAATATGGTGAGAATTTTGCTTTAATTTTTGTTTTAATAATACATCCAACATCACAATGTAGCTTTTTTCTGAAACATTTTAGCCCAAAGTCCTAAAATCTTGTTGAAACTTGCCCCTAAAAGGGTAAGTTACACACGAGCCACAGGCAACCCAATTGGTTAGGGTGTAACTCAGTTCACAGTTAGCCCACACAACCGAAATGTAACTTGGTTTCTATAACATGAAGTGACCAGGAGTATTGCTTCTTCCCTGTTGATGCGATTCTAGTCCATCGCAGAGTTACACCAGCATTATGTTTTCCCATTTATACACCTGGTTGAGGGAGACTGGAAGAGAGACAGTGTGGAGCAAATTTCTTGTCTATGGACACAACACAATAGCAAAGGCCAGCCATAGTTCTTAAACCACCAATCTTGAGATCAAAAGTCCAATATATAAACCACTAGACCACCCTTAGGACTAATAAGGTCCTTATTAGAATTCTCTTTTAAGAAGTCTAAAATAAAAATTCAAAGAGATTGTGACATATACATAAGAAGAAACTTGCATGCAAGTTTTAGAAATGCCAACTTGTAAACAGACTTAAAGCAAAGTAAACAATACTTAAAGGAACTTGCACCAATTAGCATAAACTTGCATCAATGTTCATGAACTTGCATGAACGTACATTGACTTGCATTAACTTGCATTGGGTGGCCAAACGGCGGTAAACGTGACATATGTTGACTTGCATGCAATTTTGAGCTCAATCAAAGTGAATGCAAGTCATTACAATTAAACCCAAGGTGTACCTGCAGGTGACGGCCAAACCGAGTGACAAGTCGACACAAGTTTCCAACTTGTGCTGTCTTGCATCTCTGTTTGTCCAGGGCCTGTAATTTAGACATTGTTTAAAACAATCGACTCAATGTCTTTTTTCACAGAACACATATTGTCTTCCACAGGATTTTGGTAAATATCCGCACCTCAGAATGTTCGTTCAGGATTATATTTATACACTGTTCTGTAAAGATGAAGATGCAGATGTTGTTAGAGAATTTGTTGAGAGGTTAGTTAGTGTGCGGCCTATTCTTACAGGCATACCAGTTAAAGTAAATTAACCTTTATTTTTTTAAAAGGACATTTTTTTGTACTGTAGCTCAAAAAGTAAGTTTGTGAAGTATCACTGAGGAATGAATTTTTATGCCGTAAGATGTGGTTTATACGGCTTTATCGTTCAGTGTAGTAGATTTAGGTAAAAATCAAATTTAAGGGGAGGTCACAAAACACATCTTCACTGCACATAGGCAATTAGCCGTGGAGCGGCAGCCATGGACAGGTGTTTCATCCTTGTTAGGACTCGTCACAATATGACATAGCTCCAAGCAGAGAACAGCCACCCACATATTCTACCCTTTACTCCAGAGGCAACCTGAAGGTGCTTAAAACGTCAGTTCCACACAACACATGTGGTAGCTGAGGCTGAGGAGTTCATGCACAAGTTTGTGGGGATGTGGATCACTTAAGCAGTAACACTTGTGACTTTAAAAAATGTAGTAGATGTAGATAGACAGGGGTGTAGCTAAGAGCCGGCTACCGGCTAATTTCACCAGCTGAAAGAGAACCTATCACTGGCTGAAATTTCACTAGAAAACAGACTTGGGGTAATTTTGAAGGTGCACAAGCCAGAAAAACCGGTTGGGCTTGTTAATATGCCTGCTCAGTTTTTTCTTAGCTACACCCCTGGATAGATGTAGATGGATAGAAAGAAGTTCTTACTTGTTTTTGTTTGCCAGTGTTCACAGTCCAGGAGCAGCTTGTCCTCATCCTCGTGTCCTTCCAAATCTTGTTGCTGTTGTCCTTTCTGCTGTCTACTCCACATTTGATCAAAGTGACAAGTTGTAAGTTTGATGTTTAGAGTTTTATAGTTAAATGTGTTTCAGTAACCATAACCCTTAATTGACTGTCTTCCTAAAACCACCATCTTCCTTAAATGTTCATCTCCCTTTAGCCCATTTCCCTTATTGACCGTCTCACTAAGCAAATCTTTCTAAAGTGATCGTCTTCATAAAATCCCATTTGATTCAGTTCTCAGTCAAACACTTAAGATTCTTTCATATGTGCCAACCATACTCCCAAAAAAGGACCATACCTCCTGAACTCAATAGCCCGTTTTGCAGATATGGGGTTTTGCCATCCCATAATGAGCATTTAAATTAATATATTCCTTTGTTTTCATTGTTCATTATGGGATGCCCTGGGGGCAAAACCCCGTATCTGCAAAACGGGCTGTGGTGGGCACTTACATACATGTAAACTAGTGATTAAAAATGTTTGAATGTCTGTTCTGTTCCACTTGTTGTTTACTTTTGTGTCTTTGTTTTTCCTTTTTACAGATGAAATTTTTAAGTTTTGCTTAGTTTTACTCTTTTTTTATTTCAGGCTTGTCAAGTATGAAGAAATTAACACAAAGTTCCTTCTCTGCTTCATGACAGTCATGGATACCATGTAAGAATGCACTGTCCTTTAAAAACACCGTTGAAAACAACATCCCACCATTTATGAACATGTAAATGTATCCAGTCTGGTATAATAATTATTGAAGGGCTCCTGGCAAGAACATCCTAAGTACTTTTTTGGAAAATTTTCACTGAAATCTTGGATTTTTGGCCTCAAAAGGGACTAACATTCCAAAATTATGACTGGATCATGTAAATATGACTGAAAGGATTTAAACCAGGTCAACAAATCTTCTATCTTCAAACAGAATATATATTTTTAATAGGGTGTCCTAGGGGCCATAGGGTACATAGGGGTGTCAAAGGGGCATCATTGGGGCCCAAAACATTTTCTCAAAGATGTGGATTTTCTTCCCCATTTTGGATCTGTTTTAAGTACCTTTACAATAATAAATCATTAATTTGACAAAACTGTGCTTTTAAGGCCTAAACATACAATTTTAGTGAAAGTTGCCAAAAACATACTTAGGATGTTCTTGCCGGGAGCCCTTCAGTTGTCTTACAGAGAGTTTACAGTTCTAAGTCATCACCTTCCTTTTTTTGTAGTGCACAGTTTGAAGACTGGAGACCAAGTCTGTCAACACTACTCCAGCCAATCCCTTTCCCAAAAGAGTAAGTAGCAAAAAAGTATTTTCTAAAGGAATATTATATTGCTTTTTGTAACTTAAAACCTTGGCGATTTCCAAACCTAAGCTCATGTACTACCAGGCATTGTAAAGATTTTTCTAACATTTTTGGTTAAAATGAAATAGTTGTCCGAGACAATCAGCCAATTGAAAGTTGTTGCTCAAATTGCCATGTTTTCTGTGCTCAGTTTATGCATGGTGTCAAGTGTGTCTTGTGAACCCAGTAAGCTTACACACGATGAAATTGTTCTCTTGCAGAGCTCTCAAGAATGAGACATTTGTACTGTAAGTAAAATTAATTACAATTTAAACGACCCCTTAAGGATGTTCGCGCGAAAATCTTCTAACATTGATTTTTTTATAAAACTTTTGCTACAGCTAGGTTATGAGTAACTCGTGTCAGAAATGCAAAAAAATGAGGGGGTCACCGACTTCGTTTCTGAGATAAGCTATCTGAAAGGCGACCCTAATTTTGAAAAATTGGTCTTCCTTACGGGATGAGATCCCAATGTCTGTTAGTCTAAAAATATTGCAAATGAATCTCTAAAATGCAACTTTCTTTCCCACATTTTATGCTAGTAAGTCTGTTCAGAAAATTCATTCAACTGGTGACGTTCCTTGAAGTAAATGTCATCTTTAAACGACAGCATTTGCAAACTCTGACAGCCGCAAGTTGGCAGGATTCGATGGCGCGCGGGTAGAAAAATGGAAAAAATTTAAACTTCCTATTCATTTTTTCACAATCTGTCGAAAATTGGCAAAGAAAATTATTATTAACGCAACCGCTATCAGCCCTTTATGTGCTTAGATTTTCTTCTCTTGCGCGCGCGCTCCTGCATGACGAAGCATGGCGTTGCGACATGAATTGCGTGCGCAGTAAGAATGCGCATAAACAATTAGCGCGAACGTCCTTAAAATACACTCCAAGTTGTAACACTCACCAGTGACACCACTGATAGGTGTTACCGGTAAGGGGTTCATTCAAGAACGCCCTTAACCCTTTAATTCCCAAAAGTGCCAAATAACAAAATTCAAGAAAAATCCCAAATTTCATTTTGTGAAATATTGAAAAACAATGGTACCATGCAAAAGTACTGCTGAAAAGGTTTCATTTGAATGGTCACACCGTAGGATTTCATCCACAGACTCAAAAGTTAGAACAAATGGTACCATGCAAAAGTACTGCCAAAGAGGTTTCATTTGAATGGTCACACCATAGGATTTCATCCACAGACTCAAAAGTTAGAACTACATTACATGTCTCCATTATTGACTCTGGGAGTGAAAGGGTTAAGTATGGTGAATTTTACTGGGAAATGCTGATTGTATTTTCTGAGAGCATTGGTTTGCCTTTCAAAATCATGTTTGTTTTTGCGTGCAGGTACATTAGTGCAGTGATAAAAGCATTTGCTGAAGATCATCGCTGTGAGGTAAAGAAGAGTGCTAAAGTTGATGATTTTCTATATTCCCATCACTTGTGTCTGTATTGATATTGTAATTACACTAACAAGAAATTGTGTGTTGATCTAACCAGACTTTACTCTCTGTTGCTTCAGGTCCATCAGTCAATTCTTCCAGTAAGAAAAGGCAAAGATGGCTGGATTGACATCATCTGCCCTGGGGGAGTGTCCTGTTTTGATGAAGGACATTTCTTCTCTCATGTGGTAAGTTATTTTTGCTAGTATAAGAAGAATAAAATCTCTTATTTATGGACAGTACACTTGTCCCGGAGAAATTCCTTTATATTAATAATTTTATTATTATACCCTCTGAAACACGATTTCCACGTGGAAAAAAGAAGTACTTAGACTAACAATGCTGTTTGTCTTCAGATGTCCAGGCTTCTAAATTGTTGTGGAAGAAGAAAAAAGACGCTTTTGGACCTAAAAGAATCCATGCTTGGTCCCTTTATGCTGCTAGCATTAAGAGGCGAAAGCAGTTTTATTCAGGTCAGTGCATTTGTTGTTAATTCGACGGTGGAGCCATGGACACCCTTACGACCCTTGCAAAGTGTCCACTTTGTATTGCTTGGTCATGACCATGGTTGTTTCTTTTTGCTTCAGCTTTCAGCTGTTAGGGTTCTAAACGTAAACTAATAGCAGTTCCAGTTCTCTCCAAGGATAGCCATGAGTGTGGAAACGAAACACGTAAACGCGCTTGAAAATCGCCCGGTGCACCCAAACTTGCACAACGCGTTTCCACGTGGCGAATGATCCTCCCCCTTCCCACCCGCCTTTTTGCACTTTTCGCTAAACTATCTTTGAGAAAAAGGATAGGGAAATCGTAGTTTCTTACTTTGCAGTAAATTGCGAGACTCAAGAGTCGATGCATCCCTATTAAGCAAGTACATTTGCGCTTTATTTTGTGTGCTTTTCTCTCCTTGATTTTTCTAGACGCTGTCATTTATGTTAGAAGTCGAGGTCCTGCAAGACGAGAATGAAAAATTACAGATAATATCTACACTGGAGAGCACAGAGGAAGGGAAAACCTGTTATGAAGCACTCTGCCAAAAGTAAGTGGAACAAGTTAAAATAGACGTTTTTATTTATGCTTGTGAAACGATCTCTTATCTTTCGATATTTGGTATCTCGTTCTGTGTAAGCTATGGCCCAAACGTTATAACTCTGATAGCCTCGTGTATTATTTCAAAATAAACTAGCAGTAATCACAGATTATGGAGACGCGTTCGAAGGAATTTCCGCCGGAAATGAGCCCCTGAAAAAAAAAAACAATAGGGGCGGCCATCTGGAAGACCGTCTACCAAAAAATCTCAAATTTTACTGCACATAAACCACAGGACAACCAACACGAAATTAGGATTGCGTTCTTCGAACGCAATAATCAAACATAGTGGTGTCGAGAATTAACATGATACTTTTGTTATTTTTTCAGGAAAGCCAAGTTCAGGCAAATGGTAGGTGTTGTTTTCAGCTCTCTTTATATCCGCAAGAGATTCTGGGTCAATCGTGCCTCTATAGAGCAGTTTTCAATTGAGTGTCGAAAGTAATTACACAATTGCTTTGGTTTAGCATTGCTACGCTTTGTGATTGGCTAAAAAATCTCGCGCGATTTTCTCAACCAATCAGAAGTAAAACCAAAACCAATCGTGACTTGCTCGCACGCGTTTTCCCGCGCTTGGCGCCGGCGACATGTAACTGCTTTGAGCTCTGATTGGTTCATTGAATTGTTTACGACTGCTGTGATTGGTCAGAGTAATTACTTTGGTTTTGGTTTTACGACACTCAATTGAAAACTGCTCTAACAGGCAGAAATTGGAATAAGATTCACTAAAGATAACGCCCGCGATGACGGAGCTTTACTGTCGGACATTTTGAAATTGGTCTATACCTCGTATTTAAAGATGGTGCTAATGGAAATTTATTTTCATTCACGCGTAAATAAAGCTTCACCAAGCCTCGTTTTGATAAAGGAAGCATAAAGCAAGTCCAGAATCACATGTTACCGTGCGGAGGCTCGATTATCAGGTGCTTTTCGGAAATACATCCGTGTTCATCCCCGAGAGCACCGGAAATCATGCCGACTATTACGGACACCAAATTGTTGTCCCTTGTCCCTGTGACTTGTCTGCACCTTATGAATAAATGATAACACTTGTTTCCTTTTTCTCTGTCTAGCAGGAGAAAGGCGGGCCCACAGTTCTTACTTTACCAACAAAATCAACGGTAAGTGTACGCTAAGATACTCACCGCGAAAACCAACGGGCTTTAAGTATTGTTCCACATAAGAACGATAGCAAACTTCATTGTTCTGCGGCATTGGCTCTTTCCCACATAGAATATCTTTGATTTCAAGAATAGAGGAGAAGCTGATGGTTAATAATTATATTTCATTATAAAAATAAAGAAAATCCATTTGCGTCAAATAAATTTTACGAAATGTTCGTGCTTAACCAATCAGAATAGCAGAAGACAATAGCTAATAATTTTGCTTCTTTGATGAAGTTCCCCAAATACAATTTCTTTTAAAAATTGTATATTGTGCGATTGGGTCACAAATTACTTGAAACCTTAAAAAAATTAGACAAAATGCACCTTGAACCTTAACTTTTTAGCGGTTTTTGAGTCTAGGCCAATGAGATCACTAGTTTTAACAATGAAAAATCTTGACATTCCATCGTGTTTGACATTCCATTGCCGTTGGCGCTATCCTTCTTATGCTGATCATTACTTAATACTCTCTTCCTGTGGATGAGATTTAGCTTGTACTTAGTTTCCCGTTTCCTCTCCCAGGATGATGACCTGGCGCGGCTCCTCAAGTCCGGTTCATTTGGGAATCTCCAGAGCCTCAACCTGGCGTTCACGCACGTGACCAGCGCGTGCGCTGAGTACCTGGTGCAACTTCCCGCCCTGCTACACTTAAATCTATGGTCAACACAAGTAAGTTGGCAACACGCTGAGTACTACGTATTATTATATAAACTTCAGTCAGGAACCGATCCTACAAGGATTATCGCGAAAATATTATTTTTCAAATATCAATTGCTCAAATCTTCATAATTAGAGGCGTTTATATAACATGTTTTTTTGGATATGTCAACTTTCTCTTGTCGATGCGCTCACTTATGCGATATTAAGTTGAACAATCGAAGATAAATGTCATATCTCCGCGCAGCCACGTGTTATCTTTTGTGTCATCGTTAACTTTCTTCCGATTCCTATTGTGACGCCTGCGTTGTTAGAGTTCCATTATCTTGATTTTAGTGTAGTGAATAAACTGGCGTGCTAAACGTTGTTGTCTTTCTCAGTTTGGCGACAAAGGTCTTCACATGGTGGCCGAGCAGCTGCACAACTTGGAGTCTTTGAACCTTTGCGAGACGCCCGTGACGGATGATGGACTTTCATCCTTGGTGATCATGTCCAGTCTACGCAGTTTGAACCTCAACAGTACCAGGCTCTCGCCGACAACATACGAAAAACTTAGGGTGAGTTTTCTCAAGTCCATAGACCACTTTCATAATGGCGGCCGATTTATTTATTCTTTTATATGTATGTTAATTAGCCTCACTGGCCTCATTTTAGAGTAAAAATTAATTTGAATTTTGCACATGTTACCGAGGCCAGTGAGGCTAATTAACATACATATAAAAGAATAAATAAATCGGCCGCCATTATGAAAGTGGTCTATTTTGATTGCCAGGTGTGATTGAGAACGTTGCATGTTTTCCCGCGCTTGTTTCCGGTTACATATTTCCCCGCGTTTGTCACCGGATGTAGTTTTGCTGCGCATGTCTTCGGTTACATATTTTCCCGTGATTGTAACTACTGAGTTACATGTTTTCGCGCGCTTGTCACTGGTTTCATGTTGTCACCAGATACAAGTTCTTTCCCAAAAGTTCGAATATATCAAGCATCTAATTCTAAAATATTGTTTTTCTGTTGTTACAAAAGAAACTGCCAAGAATTCAAGAAATCGATGTGCGGTACACGGATGTTTGACTTACGATTTCTGCCAAGTTTATCACAAGTCTGTCGTGACAAGAAACAGTAGATGCGTTCGTGACCACATCACTTCTGTTAGAGCGCGTTACCTTATTAGTTAGCAGCGCCTAACACAGTCTTGGTAGCTCGTCCATATCCTTAAGAGAACTGCGAGCTAGCAGTGATTAAGTAGTTCATATTTGTTATAGGCCCTTCGAAGTGCTGAACATCTTCAGTGAATACGAATTAATTTTAGAGTTTCACAATCTAGATTTTGACCCGAGTTATAGGGTAGGGTCGCAAATTCCCTTTATGCTTTGTTCGTTTTAACAGCTTGGTAAACAAGAAAATAGTTGTACAGAGATCCATATATTTGTGATGTTTTACACCGATTACGTTGTAGGTGAAAAGTAGGAGCCTCTTAGTGACGAACAACTAAAGTTTCTTCGAGGGCTTCAGAAATGGTAACCACTGAAATTGGGGTGAATTATAGTGCAGGGGCTTCAACACAGGGTAACTATTGAAACTGGGATAACTTAGAGCAGGGCTTCAACACAGGGTGACCACTGAAACTGGGCCACTTAGTTTGTACGAAAAACAAGGATACTGCCGGACAAATAAAACGTAAAATTCTGATGTATTCTGCTCAACGTTTCGTGCCGTTTCAATTCGCTGTTTCCTTTCTGTTTTAGTTATCTAAGTTGTCCCAGTTTCAAAGTTGTCACACTGTAGTTCTTTATTTCTTTGTTTGTTTTTTTTTAGATAATTTCGGTTCTCTCTTTTGGTGTGGGTGTGGGGTGGGGAGGAATGGGGGGGGGGGGGGGTTCGGATTCTTGTAATCCGGTCTTGTTCCTCTTGTAAAATAATGAGCCCGCAATCGTACCACACGTGAGCCGCTCTGGCGTTAAACGTGAAATGCAAATTATTGTCTGTTAATTTTCGTGACCTGAAAATTTAAAATGTGACAGTTGCGTAAATTATTTCATAGTGATAGAATCCATGTTATATTGCTAATTTTAACGAAATAGAGGTTTATGTATGTAGCAAAAGATGTAGCAAAATTGAGAGATTTCACAGTTTTATTGAAGAAATAACATATTAAGCCTAATTTTCCTTAGAGACTCGATTACGTTCAGTTTCCCAAAAAACCCACTTTTTTCATTATGGGAAAAGGAGAATTATTGCAAATGAAAATGCGATTGTGCGGTGTTTTTTTTTTTTTGCTTCATATGTCAAGCTTCCAGGATGCTTGCCCTAATTCAGTATTTCTTATTATAAAGTGAAAGTATTCAGTAAAGTTATTGACAGCTCAGGGTCTTTGCTATACTGGCCCCGGTTGTTCAAAAGGTGGATAGCGCTATCCACTGGATAAATCACTATCCAGTTTATGGGTATTAGCAAAACCAATTGTGTTATCCACTGGATAGTGATTTATCCGGTGGGTAGCGCAATCCACCTTTCGAACAACCGGGCCCTGCTTTCTATTCTGACAAAAAAAAAACACTTCTTTTCGATTGACCGTGATTGCTAAACATCATGTTGCCATTTCCTAGACGTTTGTGTTTGTCGCAATAGCAAGGCCTGCCCTACTCTTTTCGCTGCTTCTGTACAGAAAGTTTGGTTTTGAGATACATACGTTCACACAATACGTTATAATCTACAGTTGATCGCTGCAGGCTTCTAAAACTTCCTTCAAATTTCTTGACGACTTTTAAGCGGCCCATGACGTCATTTGCACGTGTCGTTGATGACTTGGTTGATTAATCTCTAAATATCAAAATACAAACTCTCCTTTCTTGTCTTCATTCATTTACCATAGCATTAGTGGAGAGAAGTAGTTGAAATATCAAGAGATATGATCTTGGGTGATCATATCTTTAATGCTAATGACCTTCATTGATATCATAAAGGGAAAGTTAATGCTGATCACCATATAGGATTAAAGAGACAGTATGTCGGCTGAATATCGTGTTTTCATGATTATGGCCAGGAGCTTGCTTTAAGTTTACTTTATTATCTTGAAATTGTAAGAAACTATCGCCAAAAGTGATAGAAGCAAAGAAATGAACTATAAAACAGACAAAATAACGGCTAGAAAACTCAAAATCTCACAAAAATGGCAGGTTTGATTTCTTGACCGCCTGTCAAGAAATCAAATTTCATGAACTGTAATCCACTTCAATCTTTGTAATCCTGCACTTTATCTCCAAACCACTTTGCTCTACAGAATCTTTTTATCCAACTAAGTCGTATATTTGGTGGCATTTGGCGATATAACTTAGAAATAAGCTAAGCGAAATTTTGCTATTTCGGCGGGACAGTGCCCCTTTAAGAGGTTTAAAAAAACCAACAAAACTGAATTGCATGTGCACATTTTGGCTTGTTGATTGGCTAAACATTTTTTAAAATCCTTAATTAGCAGAGGCGCCTAGGGAACGAACATCGGGGCTCTACACAAAACCAAACCTAAAGAAGAAAAATAAGAAAGTTAAAAAGTAATTTATCAAGAGGCAACAGTTCGGCGTATTTTACTGTCACGAGTTTGTGCATATAACATTGAAATTGTCAGGGTAAAAAGTTAATAAATGTAGAGAAAAGTTGCTTCTCTTTGTGCTTTATAAAATATATTATTGTAGCTTTGTTGTTTAGTCAGTGTTCAGAGTTTGTAAACATATATAAAGTGCTATAATAAGACATGCTTATTGTACATAAAATACGCTACAGAAATAATTTAACACTTCCCTTAAAAGTATCATTTATGTATAGAAAAAGGGAAGTGTAAAATTCTTTGTTTTCATCTTTCCACCCCTTTGCAGGAAGGACACGCGTGAGTCGACCTTAAATTATTACTTTTATGTATCTTGTGAAAATAAATGTCATGACGTTATGTCGTTGATTGTGGTTTGGGGTTCAAAACGTATTTGTAAGTAAAGTTGCCATTTGTTGTAGCCTTAGAGGACTGTCGTGTCACCTTTTAGCATGATTTAAAAATTAGACCACACTCTACAAATGGCAGAAATCAATTGGAGTAAGTAATACGAATAAACTAGAAAATGTTAAAAAGTCGAACATTTTAAAAACCTTGTGCCTAATGGCATACATCGAAAAGACAAATTTTAGGAATTAATCAGATTTTTACAGTTAATTTCTGTTTACTGAATCTTAGTAAAAAAAAATTGTCCATCATGTCAGTTCGCCTCAACGGGTCCCATTGATTGTATAAAAAGACATGTTATGGAAATTGTTCTTGGATTAATGATAGATGTGTAGCTTCATTTGACTTTGTTTAATGTGGTCATTGGGTATATTGAAATTAAGACTGGTACTACGTTTTTGGGAGAGATCAATAACTAAAGCTTGTGCTTTCAGTACAGCGTGTAGCGGCCTGTTTTTGTCCCGTTGGTCTGAATGGGGTTTAGCTGATAGCTAAAAATTGACCAAAAGTTTTACTGACAACTGAGAAATGCTGCGGTTTTTTTTTTACTGATAGCTGAGATCGAGAACTGTCAAAATGAGCTGTTGGGTGAGAAAATGCTAAAATTTTTACAGATATCAGAGAAATGGCCAAAAATTTAACTGATAACTAAGATTCCATCAACCCCATCTAAACCCACTTTTCCTGGCTAAGATGTAAATTGTACCTTTTCAAGGCTACAGAGCAATAGGTTTCATTTGGATAATGAAGCTATACATTTCTCTCACATACTCTAAATCGTTGATTTGAGTGTGACTCAGGAACCAAGTGACCATATTTCTGAATCCCATTCCACTGTCTTTGTTTCAAGATGTTCACATCATACCTATCATGTACATTGTGTATAGTAGTTAGATTAAATGGTGTCTGCAACTTGTATTGTCTTTATTAGTTAAGACTTCTAAATAAAAGAAAAATTTACCAGAATGAGTTGTTCAGTTCTTGTGCACATAAATGTTTCATAGCCCAAGTCATCATCATCAACATCATCACCATCATCACTGCCACAACAACAACCATTATCTTCATCATCATCACCAACATCACCACAACAACGATCATTATCATCACCATCACCACCACCATCATCACCACAACAACAATCATCGTTACCATTACCAGCACCATTATCGTTATCAGCATCAGTTCTTATCTGCGCCACGGGACGTATAAGACCTCCCTCCACAGTTCAGTTTTCTCCAATGAGAACTATCTTGTGCTGCTATTTTAACTTCATTCCACGACAGATTCACTGCCGGTAGTTCTTTCCCAGCTGATCTTCTCCAATTAATTTTCGGTCTCCCCCATAACCCAAGTAATGGTTTGGGAAAAAAATAAATAACGGAGGAAGCATTCACTTTTCTGTGGTTGCAATATGTTAACCTCAACCCGTCGATTGTCTAACGATTGTTCTTTTGGTCAATCGAGGTTAAAACATTGATTCATTACTGCCATCACGTTAATAATAATAATATGCATTTGTATAGCGCAAATTCTATATACATATTCAAATGCGCTTCACAATCAATCAGACCCACCCCACCCATGAACAAGTAACACTGAGGGTGGTCACAGCCAGCCATGTTTTGACAACATTGCATAACTTACAAATTAGTAACCCGAAAAAAGGGGTTAACATTGGAAATGCAAATGGTTGACCAAACTAAAGATGTCCAGCATAAATGGAATTTCTTGAAAGGTAGTTATACGTAACTATATATAACTATAACGTAGTTATACGTAAAAATACGTAACATCTGTTCCTTAATTCTACCAGTTCGAAGTCAGGATTCTTTGAAAAGAATATTGAAAAGCCCTGAAAAGAATATTCTTTTCAGTGCGAATATTTTTTCAGCGCGCTGGTTTGGTCGGTGATATGCAGCGCAGTGGCTGCTATTTATTCTTTTTCCACAGGAAAAACACCTCAAATTCAGATAATTACTTTACCTTCAGCCTAAAACAACAAAAACATACACTGAAACATGTACAAAGGGCTTTCCGTTCGTATTCAAAAACTATAACGGCAAAACCACAGCGACTTCCATATGAAAGGGGCTTCCATATGAAAGGGGCGGGGATTCTCGTCGTCTCGCTTAGGGGTGTAAATTTCGTATTTTGGTCTCACTTAGGGTGTTCTGGGCAAAACGCCATTATATTTAGCCATCAAAGTCTCGTTTAGGGTTGCACGCGAAGAAATATTAATATATTATTTGTCTGTGTTTAAAATGGTCTCTTTTAGGGCTAAAAAAATCTTGAGCCACGCCCAGATTGGTCTCCTTTAGGGGTTTAATTCAAAATTTCCGACGAGCATCCCCACCCCTTTCATATGGGAGTCCCCCGCCCCCCCCCCCCCCCCCCCCCCCCCGGGGGTAAAAATCTTGAAATAGTATAGGTAAAAACGGCAAACTGATCCTTACGGCAAGGAGAAGAGATTGAGACGGAAGGCAAAGATATTCAACTGTTTGTTTTCTTGTTTCACTTCTGTCTTAATCTCTTCTCCTTGCCGTTAGGATTACCTATATACAGTGAACCTGTA
Source organism: Dendrophyllia cribrosa (assembly GCA_024195265.1). Classification (NCBI taxonomy): domain Eukaryota; kingdom Metazoa; phylum Cnidaria; class Anthozoa; order Scleractinia; family Dendrophylliidae; genus Dendrophyllia; species Dendrophyllia cribrosa. The sequence continues at coordinate 58,091,516 of JAJLRJ010000002.1, forward strand.
TTAAGCGGACCCCATATTAAGCGGACACCCTCTGTTAAGGGGACACCCTCTGTTAAGCGGACATCAGCTGCTTGGGTCCCTAAATTTTCTTCCCATTTTTACTGTAAAACGAACCTGTATTCAGCGAGAATTTAGTTTTATCGACTGAGTCGATAAGGTAAATTGACCACCGTAAAAAGATTCAAATAGCTGACGTTTCGAGCGCTAGCCCTTCGTCGGAGCGAATCAAGGAATTGTGGGTAGTGTGTGGTTTTATATAGTAAGCGGTGGAGCTACGCTATTGGTGGAAATTTGGTGACGTGAAAAACAAATGTAGATTAGTTGAATGAAAAGCGTTCGTTGATTCCGTGGGGTTTGAGAGTGCCGATTTGAAAGATGATTTTTTGTTCTAGGTTTTTACGGCTTTCTGTGTTACCCTGGTGTAGGGAAACGCCGCAGATTGTCATGTGTTGTTTAGAATGGTTAGTAAGATTAAAATGGCGCGCGACTGGTTTGGATGCGTCTTTGTCATTTTTTTCAACGTCTCGGAGATGTTCACGAAAACGGTCGCCCAGTCTCCTCCCTGTTTCGCCAATGTATATCTTTTTGCAAAAAGTACATGTAATGCAGTAGATAACATTTACGGAGGTGCATGTAAAACGATCAGTGATTTTAATAGATCGTTTGGGTCCTGTTATTTTGTCCGCGTTGTGAATGAAAGGACAAGTGTTACATCGTGTGCGTGTGCATTTGAAAGTTCCCGGTACATCGTCAGATTTCAGTGCGCTCGTAACTAGAAAGTTGCCTATGTTTTTGTCACGTTTGAATGAAATTAGTGGGGGTTGTGAAAAGATTCTGCCAGTTTCGGGGTCGTTTTGGAGTAATTTGAAATTTTTTAAAATGATGCTTTTGACTGTGTTGTTGTGTGGGTGGAAAGTGAGGGTGAATGGAATTCTCTCGTTCTCTTCCTTCTGTGGCGTTTGTAGTGCTGACTGTCTGTCGATCTGTTGTGCACGTTGTTGGCCCGTATTAACAACAGAGTCAGGGTACCCACGTTTCTTGAAAAACTGGCACATTTCTTCTGATTTGTTGGAAAAATCAGAGTCATCACTACATAGACGTCGAAGTCTGAGAAATTGAGAATACGGAATGGCGTTTTTAACGTGCGATGGATGTGAGGATGAATGTAACAGATAACTGTGGGAATCTGTAGGTTTGTAGTGCACACTTGTGGATAAACTGTTACCGTTGATTGAAATATTAATGTCAAGAAAAGCGACTGAGGTTTCGGAAATTTCCCAGGTATATTTTAGAGCTGGATGAAAAGTATTGACAGAAGTTATGAATTGATTAAGTTCCTCTTTACTGGAAGAGGTAGCGCCAATGCAATCATCGATGTAGCGGCCGTAGAGTTCGGGTTTGGTTCCGTGGTACTGATTAAAAAATTTGTCTTCGATGTGGCCTACAAAAAGGTTAGCGTAGCTTGGTCCCATTTTGGTGCCCATGGCGACTCCATTTACTTGTTTGTAGTAGTTTTGGGAAAATGAAAAACAGTTAAGTGTCAAAACTAATTCGGCTAAGCGGAGCAGTGTTTCTGAGCTTGGGTTTTGAATGGAGCGCTGGTCGAAAAAATATTTTAGTGCTTGAAGTCCTTCGTCATTGGGGATGACGGTATATAAAGAGGTAATGTCCATAGTGAAAATTAATTTGTTTTCGCTGGCAAAACTGAAATCCCGGAAAATTTCGAGTGCGTGATTGGTGTCCTTAATGTACGAGGGTAGTGATTTGACAATGGGGGCCATGATTTTGTCTAAATAGCTAGAAATTAGTTCGGTAGGACAGCTACAAGCGGAAACAATGGGTCGGCCCGGATTGTTTGGTTTATGAATTTTAGGTTTGAAATAAACGCGCGAGGTTCTAGGAGTAGTGATGATGAGATTGTTGGCGGTAACTGGTAATTGTTGTTTAGTAATGAGGTCTTGGATAGTTTCTTTGACAATTTTTTGGTTGGTAGAAGTGAGATCTTTATCAACTTTGGCATAGAAAGCGGTGTCAGAAAGTTGCCAACGGGCCAACAACGTGCACAACAGATCGACAGACAGTCAGCACTACAAACGCCACAGAAGGAAGAGAACGAGAGAATTCCATTCACCCTCACTTTCCACCCACACAACAACACAGTCAAAAGCATCATTTTAAAAAATTTCAAATTACTCCAAAACGACCCCGAAACTGGCAGAATCTTTTCACAACCCCCACTAATTTCATTCAAACGTGACAAAAACATAGGCAACTTTCTAGTTACGAGCGCACTGAAATCTGACGATGTACCGGGAACTTTCAAATGCACACGCACACGATGTAACACTTGTCCTTTCATTCACAACGCGGACAAAATAACAGGACCCAAACGATCTATTAAAATCACTGATCGTTTTACATGCACCTCCGTAAATGTTATCTACTGCATTACATGTACTTTTTGCAAAAAGATATACATTGGCGAAACAGGGAGGAGACTGGGCGACCGTTTTCGTGAACATCTCCGAGACGTTGAAAAAAATGACAAAGACGCATCCAAACCAGTCGCGCGCCATTTTAATCTTACTAACCATTCTAAACAACACATGACAATCTGCGGCGTTTCCCTACACCAGGGTAACACAGAAAGCCGTAAAAACCTAGAACAAAAAATCATCTTTCAAATCGGCACTCTCAAACCCCACGGAATCAACGAACGCTTTTCATTCAACTAATCTACATTTGTTTTTCACGTCACCAAATTTCCACCAATAGCGTAGCTCCACCGCTTACTATATAAAACCACACACTACCCACAATTCCTTGATTCGCTCCGACGAAGGGCTAGCGCTCGAAACGTCAGCTATTTGAATCTTTTTACGGTGGTCAATTTACCTTATCGACTCAGTCGATAAAACTAAATTCTCGTGTTTCATCCCCCCACCGACGCAGCACCACAGTTTCTCTAGAAACTAACCCCATTCATTTGCTGTATTCAGCGGACCTCTCTATTAAGCGGACACTAGCGAGGGTCCGAGGGTGTCCGCTTAATACAGGTTACACTGTATAAGATCGTCGCTGTACGTACGAGGCATCGCGGATTTGATATATTTATTTGACTTATTAACATTCAGTGATCATATCCCAAATTAATTTTCGGGATTATAGCGTGCACTTTTGCCCTTTTTCCGACAACCTTTCTCGAAACAGCTGTATACAGTGTAACCTGTATTAAGCGGACACCCTCGGGACCCTCGCTAGTGTCCGCTTAATAGAGAGGTCCGCTGAATGCAGGTTCGTTTTACAGTAAAAATGGGAAGAAAATTTAGGGACCCAAGCAGCTGATGTCCGCTTAACAGAGGGTGTCCGCTTAATATGGGGTCATAATAAAACTATTTCCGTTCGATCGTAGCCTACGTGCCAGATACCGAAAGGAGTCTGGGGCGATTATACGCCTCTAGCTTGGGCATGCGCGGCCCATGTGTCCCGCAGTTCTGGAAGCAAAATGGCCGAATCGGGGAAGGAGACGAGAAAGCTCACTTTAGAAGAGGTTAAAAAACACAATGCGGCTGGATCGTCGTGGTTAGTTATACACAACAAGGTTTACGATATTACTAAATTCTTAGATGAGGTAGGTGGGTGTTTTATTTCAAGAACAGCAAGTTTAAAAATTTTGTGTGTGCTCGCTGACCAGTGCAAGCTTGGCCTTAAAAATTGCGCAATCTAATTTGTCTAAACTACGCCGGAATGCTATTGGAACTAAAGTAAATCTGCCAGAAAAAAAACGTATATAATTTGAAGGAGATGTGTGTGTGTTTTTGGGAGCAGTCTGTAAGTTTAAACGATGGTTTACAAAATGATCTTGTATGCGCGCCGATATTAAATTGTCCTGTTGAACTTTGGTCAGATCCATAACTTTAAAAATCGAACTTAAATATTCATTCGTTTCTAGAATCTTTCAAAAAACATATACTGTTTATTTTGTTAAATTAAAAATATACATGTCAAGTTTATTTTCAAGAAGAAAATGAATTAGGCTGAATCAACATTATTGATCGATCCCCTTCAGCAGTCAGTCATCCATGATGGTTTGTCCTTACACTGTAAACCACCTGTCTCATAACTCGAGAGAGAAATTAACTGCCATCTTTACCTGTGACCACACCCTGACCTCTGTTTGCTAAAAAAATAATATATAAACAATATTGTGGTGGATCTCTGCTAGGCCCACATATTTATAACATGTTATAGGCAATATATTTAAGCATAACTTTTTTCTCCCAATTTTTCACAATGGGACATTCTAAAAATTATCTGAGCCCCCACTATGTCACAGCAATTTTGAAAGGTGGCGACAAAAAAAATCCAGGTTGTCAGAATCTGGCCTTCCATAGAGGGTGTGCGGATAAAAAATGGAATGTCCTAATGTTACATGTGCATTGTCCCGAGGAAAGGCTTGATGGATCTGTTGACTGTTCATGTAATAGGCAGAACATTGGTGTCTTTTTTGATAATTCCCCATCAATGATTCTTCGTGTCAATTATGCCTTCTGTAAATCTGCCTTTCATTTGTTTCATATTATAAGTAAAATTAGGAAATCTCTTGCACCTGAAACATCTGATTTATGCCATGCTTTACTGTACAGGCTATGAAAAAGTCATTGCTGACTTCAATGAAGAAGATAACCAAGGTTTTCATTCCAAATGTATCAAAAGTGCTCTTTAGGCAGCTCGTAACAATTGTTTTTTTTTTGTTAATTAACTGTACAGCATCCAGGTGGAGAAGAAGTTTTATTGGAACAAGCTGGTGAGAAATGGTTCCTTTTTAATTTTAATTTCTAGAATAGACTAGCTGTCACCAGCTGTGTTAGTGGCAAATACTTTTTAAGTTGGAAATAAGCTGCTGTAAATCTCTGGATAAATGGAAATGCTAGTTGATGCAAGTTGTTGACTTGCAAATTGGATAACCAAACAGCTTTGCAAGTAGATACATGTACACATTGTTTGCAAGTTGCAAAGAAGCCTTTTCAGTGTTTTATTACTAGATTGCTACTGACAGTGAATGATAACAATTTATTCAGATGACCATCAACTTTGGTTATTCCTGATGCTAAGTGAAAGTCATTGAAAATCCTGTTTTTCAATGCTGCAACCTCAATCATGCAAGAATACTTAGAGCAACCAAGATCAACTTGTGTTTGGTGGCCAAAGAAAATTAAAACTCTTGCATTGATGAGTAAATTATACCTGCCAACTTTTTCCGAGTGATAGGCGTGAGAATATTTTCGTGGGAGTGCCAGGATTTCCGACGGCGACCTGATCAAATCCAAAGAGAACCCGATCTATTCCGAAGATGTCCGAAGTTTTCCGAAGATGTTCCGAAGAATTCGGAAGTTTCCATGGACCTCAGACCTCTGTAATTATAATGTTCAGAACGATAAAAACCTGCAAAAAAGTGCCATATTTTCAGGAACGTAACTAAATTTTTAATTGGATCATGCAATCAGTTGAGGCTGATAGCTCAAATCTAGAAGTCAGGCGTGAGAAATTCTTCATAGACGTGAGTAGGCATGAGATCGGAGTTTAAACTCGCAGGCGCGAGACTCACGCCTAAGGCGTGAGACTTGGCAGGTCTAAGTAAATGCAAGTGGTGGCCAAATGGAGTCGGAAAAACTTGCATACATTTGTACTGTTTAAGTTTCCTGTAAGTTTTGTATGCAAGCCATGAAGTCGTCACATTTTCTCTGGACAGCTTTGTTGCTCATGTGAGACACTCGTGCGAAATCCAAATACAGATGGTCTGCTCAGAGGCTATAACCACCCAGTCAAATGCTGTGCATCCAAAGACAAAAAAATTGAGACTTGGTGTTACAACCTCTTTTTAATGTTTGTTCATACTTTTGTTTGTTGTAAAAAGGTGGCGATGCTACTGAAAACTTTGAAGATGTTGGTCATTCGTCAGACGCTAGAGAGCTCATGATGACATACCTTATAGGCGAGCTTGCTGATGTAAATATTCTATGTTATGATATTAAATTGTTTTAAAGTGCCACCATGATCAAAAAATATATTTTCTGTTCTCTTCATATTTGGAAAATATAAGTACTCATCATTTACCTTGCGAAGTTTCAAGTCAAAATTCGTACGGGAAGTGCCATTATTTTAACTCTACATTTCGAATTCAGCTTGCCGCCATTACTCAATTCAAAAATGACCAGGACCGAACCCTGAGAGTTGGATCCAGTTGGCCTAATGATTTTGTGACGTCAATGACTCAACACGTGCCTTTTGGCTTTGTTGTCTGTGACCTACAGGGAACTGCGTTGAGTCATTGACGTCACAAATCAAGTCATGTGTACCAAATCGTAAACCAGTAGAACGTGGGCTCGGATTTATGAACTGAGTAATGGCGGACGGATTTTACATGCTTTTCGTGGGTTTTCGGCCAGCTATTTCTGGGCTGTGCAAGAATATATCAATCTAATTTATAGCAATTTGCATTTGTCTAAACCTATTAGATACATTTGTGTTAAAAAAAGGCGGAAAAGAAATACAAATATTTTCATCGTAGTGGCACTTTAAAAAATAAAAGATTATTAATCCTCAAGTATTTGGTACCTTAAGGATGTCTTGTCTCAAAATGTCTCAGGGTTGGAAGTAAGATATCAAACAAGAGAAAACGTGTAAGAGAAAACGTGTTTTGTCAGGATTTCTAAACGCCGAGAGGTGGTTTTGTGCTTCGTTTTTTTAACCCTCTTCAGATGTTTGGATACCTGATGAAACACTCTTTTCAATGTTCGATATAGATTCTCAAATTGATCATTAAATACAGAGAAAATGAAGGAATAAAATCGCTAAAATCATTGTTAATTAAGATCAGGTTTCCAAAGCACAGACACAATTTTTTTTATGATTTTCTTTGTTCAAACTTGAAGATTATTAATGAGTTTGAGAAGTCTTGCACTCAGATTTTTACACAAGGGTCTCCTCATCCCAATCAGTCTTGGATTTCACCATTTAAAACCCCTGAGATCCTCACTTAAAAAAAAAACTGATTGTATTTTTAACTTATTGGTTTGTTTTTTTGTTTTTAATTCTAGGAGGATAGGATTCCAGATCAGGTATGTGGTAGTAATAGTTTTTATAATTTTTTCAAAAAATTATTGAAATATTCATTCCAATTTGCTGTTTGAATTGCTGAAACTTACGAAACTTTCATGGCTTAAAAAATGCCCTCTCATGCCATTTTTTTTTCAAATATTCATTGTTTTCTGTGAGTGCATTTTATTTTATTTTGTTATACAGAAGTTTATTAAATGCTAAAAGTACTCAATTTCTATACATTTTGGGATCAATCAGTATTAACTTGTATCATTAAAATTAATGATATATGCACTTGTAAAAAGTGAGCCCTCTCAATGAGCCTTGTTTCTCTTTGGGCAAACTTTGCCAATAAATATGTTTAAATAAAAAAAAAAACATTAAAGATATGTGTACTTGTAAAACGTTTTCTTTTTTCTGACATTTTCCATTTAGAACAAAGAAAAGAAACCTGCATTCTACGAAGACAGTAAATCTAGCTGGTAAGTACAGTGTATTCATTATTCACTTGATTGACAGTTAATCTGTTTTGTTTAAATTAACTTTAAATTCCATAAACAGCGACAAAACCTTCAATTCTTCAACTTAAGTTACCACTTTTCTAAATTGGCCACTCCGAAAAATACCATAATACTCTTTTATGCGCAGGCTCAGCCTCACCGGGGTGTAATTATTCAAGTCTCCTTTGTTAGAATGGCACAATGGAATTCAGAGTACATGTAGGAACGCTAGGACATAGCATTGTGTGTTCGCATACAAATGTGCACCGTATGCAAATTGCCACGAAGTTGAAACATAGCATGTGCAGTTCGTGGTGAAAACAAAAGAAATCGGAAAAATGAGGCTTACATCAAGCACCACCCAAACCTGCACTTTAAAGAGTATTATGGTATTTTTAATAGTTTCTGGAGTGGGCAATTACATGTATACAAGTTATAAAACTCAAATTAAAAATCTACAAGACTAACTTGAACACTCAATTACTATTCTTGGCTTGCACTTACGTCATATCATGTCATATCAAAATTCAGAAGCATTAAAAAAAATATTTCAATTCCAAAATGTTTATGGAATTGTAGAGAGTTTCAAACTACACGTCTGGGCCTAATTTTGAAGCACCAAAGCATTTCGTTCAAGAGTGATAGGCGAACGAGTATTAGACATTTTTAGTGAAAATATATGGAGTGGACCACTTTGGTACATCAACATGGCAGCCAAAACTTCAAAGTCACAATTACACAAAAAAATCTTATCACAAAAGATTGGATTCACTATAAGTTACAATAAATCGGCTTACAAACATCTATAATGCAAAAATAACTTTCGACTGGTTCAATTTGGTTTATTTTCATGGCTTATCTGTAATAACATAACAAATTGCGTGACACATTTAAAACCTTTATAAATCAGAAGCAAAACATTGTGAAAACCTGAAACTTTTTGTGAAGGATTGTAACACTGGTATCTACATGCCATGTTAGAAACAGCTTTGCAGGATGTAAAGTTTAGATTTTTGAATTTTTATGACTTCAAGTGCAAGCTATAAAGAATAGAAGGCCATTTGAAAAGCCACTAATTTCTCTTTTTTATTGATTGGACTTTTAGCAATATTCAATGACGATAACAAAGTGTTACCAAAGTGATGACTTCATATAGTGGGGTCCAGTGACACCCTGTTAATACGATCACCAACAAGCCATTTTAATGTGGTTGTGTTAACGGGGTGGTCATAGTAATGGGTAAGGGCTCAAATTATGATTCCAATCGTATCAATAACACAATTCTTTTTTCTTTTTTCTTTTTTTTTTTTTGAAACAGACCACAAAAAAAATAATAAATAAATAACACAATTCTTGATTGTGATTGTTTATTCGCATACATATTTCCTTTCAATTTGCATGCGGTTACGTTGGTGTCCAATTACAGCTATCCAATGACAACTTGTTTGTAATTGGATAACTGCCAATCAGGTGCACTTAAATGAGTTCTTTTTTGCTGTTTTTCTTAATCTTCTTTGGTCTTCTTGTTCAAAACTGATAGAAAATATCCGTGACGGATATCACATAGAATTTTTAATCTCAAATTTTGTTATTAATGCTAGTAATAAAGTCCATTTACTAATTATTAGTAAATGGACTTTATATATGCGTGTCTGTGAAATTGTGTAATACTGAAGTAAATGGACTTCATGTTGTACAATTAAGGGATAATCGTGCTTGTTATTTCAAATCGTCCCTGTGTTACATGCTTAGTCCCATATAGATTAACATACAATTTTACAGTGTTTTGTGGCAATTTATTTGTGTCAAAGCAATGGCAGTGTGCATGTGGGGCAATGTGCATCTGCTGCTGACCACACACACTCTTTTTGAATCCCTCAAAGAAAAAATGACGGGATCACGAATCCGGATTCAGATTCAGATTTAAATGATTGAAATCCATCATGAGTATGGGACATTTCTTGGTTTTGCCGAAACTATTGTTGGTTGGGTATTGTTCAGTGTCTTGAATCTTTTGTTTTGTCATTTGGTGACCACAACTTCTGCAACACCATGAAATTGCCTGAGTATAGACCTTTTTCATAAATGGCGGCAGATTAATTGTTCATTTATATTCATGCTGATCAGTCCAACTGGCCTTGTTAACACGTCCAAAATTCAAAAGAATTTTTACTCTAAAATGAGGATAGTAGGGCTAATCAACATACACAAAAGAATAATAAATTGGCCGCTATTTATGAAAAAGGTCTATGTATTTATTGGATCCATGATCTATTAATGAATTTTAGTAAAGAAATGAATAATCTGTATGTGGATCAAAAAACACCAATTTGGATTTTCCCAAAGAAACACACCCTTATTATGGTTGGACAACAATGTTAGGTATCTTCATTTGTCAGTAAAGTTGTTTTGTCTTTGTTTAACAGGGTGAATTCCCTTGTCCTTCCAGCGGCAGCTGTCGTGGCGTTGATGTCTATTGCTGCTTACAAATATTTCCATGCATAAAAGAAATTCTGACCACATTTGACTGCAACTCATATGCAAGCATGATCATTGCTGATGAAAAAAAAACATTGTTGGCAACCTTTGAAGTGTATCTCTACTGCGATATTCCACCCACCCCGGTGTAGCCTGCTTAGCTGGGGTGAATGTTAGTGTGAGGTCAAAGCCTTGGCAGCAAAGCTGCAAATGTGAGCAGCGAAGCCGCAAGGGAAGAGGATCTCTACTTAAAAATGTTTTTGTGGCTCAACCGCCAAAACTTTGGTATTGCAAAAATAATCTTACCAATGGCCCCAATTACACAGGCTAACCATGGTGAAAACTTCATTTCAATTTTTTTGATCATAAAAGTGTTCAAGTTTTAGGAAATTATTCATTTGTCTTCTGTACCTCAGAGAATGATATTGAAATGGAAATGTAGTTTATAGTAGAAGAAAAAGGACTATCTGAGCTGAGTAATAAATATGCATTCTTCCATTTCACACCTGGGTTGTTTATTTGATGCCTTACAGACAATATTATTCCCAGCCTGCCAAATCGATTAAAATTGATCATCGGAAAGCAATCAATATGATCAATATAATCAATAAAAATTAATCAATTAATATTGATTGGTTCAATCAATCAATGAAAACTGATACTCACAAGTCAAGTCCCCTTAACTGTATCAATTTTATCGATTATTATCGGTTTTAATAAATGAACAATTTATGAATAATTACAACATTTTGTAAGCCCCGGGTGTAAGCGGATACGTTGAAATATAACGCATCCGTTTGCTTGGACTCAAGCCATTATTAAATGATTATCATTGACAATCAATGAAAATCGATACTCACAACTCTTTCCATCTTTGATTTTCATTGATTTCCGACATCAATCAATAAATTATTTATTTAAATTAAATTATTATTATTGATTAATATCGATTGCAATCGATTTTATGGATTATCGAATTTCATCAATTGGGCAGGCCGGGTTTTATTATACAATTATAGCAGTTTTTTCGACAGCAATGTTGGTGGTCAATAAATGTTTCCATCCTTTGGGAATAAAACTATTTTTATGCAAACGATTTCTATTACTGTTTCTGACCACCAACATGGCGCCCTTGAAAACCATCTATTGTTCTCTCTAAGTGACCCTCGGTCCAAATGTTTCAAACGGGATTTCATTAAGGTCGTCGCTGAAGCAGCTAAAGGGAAATGGTCCCTCTGAAAGAGTATAAATGCAGCATTTAAATGAGTCGCTGAGTAGTCTCCTAAACAGCCTTTATTTGTATTTCCACGTCTCGCTCTCTTTTTGCCTATTCCCCTCCGTCAGCACTCGGGCAGCACTCTCAGTCCTCTCAATATTTATCAGCTACAAACGCGATGTCTTTCCGTATATTATGCTATGTTAACCTTTTCTTTTTTCAACTTGTGCCCCCCTGGCTTATTGGTAAAAACTGACCAGGAACGCCCCTGTTGGTTACTCATTCATGACTTTTGTCACTTATGCAAAAAAAAAAAAAACAGAAAGAGAACGCATGCTGTAGGACCTGTAGTTAGCCGAACATCTCTATACTGCCGTCCTGTTTTAAAGAGAGTCCGGCAGATCAAACCGTACCTGGAAGGAATGTCTTTAGATGCTCATTGGTTAGTTGACATAGGAAAGTCTAAAGTTCTCGAGACATGTGAATAATGTCAGAAATATGAGCTAGCATGCATGCAGAACGTCGGAGCATGTAGGACAAGCATGTCTTACATACATGTCCTTCATAACTGTACATGACCTATCGCGATTAACAACAAAACAACTCGGGTGGTTTCTATAAACGGTCTACGCGGCTTATTTCACTCTTGTTAACATTTAGAGAACAGACCTCTAGAGCCAGAAAAAATCGCTCCTGGCCACTGGTTCTTTAGGCGTGTCCGCGTGGCTAAATGTGTGCTGTTCACTGAGCGTCAAGCGAAACAACTGACAAGCGCGAAAATCTCACACAAGCAGTGGATAAAACTATTAAAAAGACAAATAGACACCTCACACTTCATTATACACATTTTAATCAGTATATTACACCCTTTTGAAATGTTTATGACATTTTATTCTTTGATTGGAAGGGTGTTTGTGGGGGTGTGTTTGATGGTGTGACAGTTCATTGACCAATCACATTAAAGGTTATAAAACGTGGCCATTTGTATTATTAATGTGGTCAGAACGAAGAATCCGCCGATCAGGCTGTTGTGTTGCTCTATTCTCGCGTTTTCCTTGAACGTTTTGTGTTAGGATCGCCCTCAATATATTGAAAGGTAGGTTTTGCTACTGTCAACACAGTGAAATGAAAGAATCAAGGAAGGTTTTGTACTTGTGAGGTCATTTCCCCAGGGGGAAGGGGGAGGGGGTATACTCCCCTAAAAGCCCCCTAAAGCCCCAAAGGGTGTGGCTTTTGAGGCATTGTGGTCTGAAATTGGGTAAAGTATTTACGTGAAGGTCTGGTCTGAAAACAGGTATAAGGAAATAGCATAGTTTGGTCTGGAATAGGGTCAGGATTTGAAGAACGGGGCGGCACCCCCAACCAAAATATCCGAGGAGTTCCCCCGGAGTCTTTTCATTTCAAAGTTGTTGAACACGTCGACCCCGGGGGAGTTCTCAACAAAGTTTTGTACGGGGATGCTCCGCCCAAAGGTCCAAACCCTTACCCTTTCATATACCGTTTTTGACAGAAAAGGTACCCCTTTCATATACCTTTCACTGAAAATGGTACACCTTTCATATAGCCTTTACGTGCGTCTGTTTGATATATTTTGAAAGGCCCATTTTATAATACTTAAATGGCAGTTTCCCCTACCCCTTTTTATACTTCAACTCGTGTTTTCCCTTCGTTTTCCTATACTTCGTGAAATCCCTACCGTTTCATATACCTCCAGTCTCAAAAAGGTACCCCTTTCGGGCGGAGCATCCCCGTATAGCCCAGTCAGCCCATTTAATATCGGCTGACTATCAACTGAAACAAACCTACCTATATACTACAATTGTGGACATGTTTGACATGTTTGCCGTTCGCGGACCGTGAGAACCAGAAGGCCATAAACCATTGGAACAAAATAGTTAATCGGACAAACCCAAGCATACCAACCGGACTGAAGTAAACCAAATAGAAACTAACCAATGGAATTTCCGAACTGGTTGAATTGAACAACCCAACCACTTAGACAGTCGAGAATAACAAGATACGTGTGGCCTAACCTTGACTAGCCTTATTCTTCAGATCACAAGATCAGTAAATGACAAGCAAATCAATCAAACGACAAAAAGATAATTGTTACTGAACACTGCAAACTTAACGACTAGGTAATAAGCTGAAATTAATCAAACGCCATTTTGGCTTCTTAACACGATAAAAAAAAACTGAGAAAGACCTTAAAAACGATCTATTTTTCTCGGAAAACGTGAGCGGCACTTAGATCAGCCCTTAGTATTTCATGAATAAGGGATAACCGTCTAAAAAGTTACACCCACCCCCCCCCCCCCCCCCCCCCAAACTCCCATATTAGGGGCTTTGATGAAATGCTCTAAATCAAAATGATGGCACACAGTCTTAATATCTAGGAACTACTGTGAGCTATACACACCCCTATCACGATCACAAAAATCGCACCAAACGTCTCTTGTAGACTATACTCTGCGAGGTGGATGGATAATTTGTTTCTGTTTTCGTTGAAAATTTTGTCTTGACCGACAAACGAGAGCGACCATTTATAGTCTGCATCAAGCAGCTGGGATACCATAACGATGTACATTTATTTAGAAATTAAAGAAACGAAAGGCTGAGAAAGGAAATATCCTTGCCCACATTTTAAAGTTCATGACAGCCAACGACGTCAGCCAATCGTTTACTAACTGTTCCTTGGCGATGTGTCGCAACATCGTTCAAAATTTGTTGATTGAGCAACAAATATTCCCGGCAAATATTGACACTACCGTGTTTTTTTAATGGCAAGCTTTCAAATGGACCAACTGAGCGTCTGTTGTTTAGAAAAAAATCGTTGTTTCCACGTCCAAACTATGCAACAGACAATTAGGAACAACCATCAACAAGCCGGCGAGACATATGACATATACTACACAGTTAAAAAGTGAGTATTACAAAACGGCTCCGGAAAAAAATAGTTATTTCGTAACAGTAGATTGGTCTGCTTCTCTTATCAATTTTCAAACCCAAATGCGCAATTTTTCCCACCCATTATAAGCCCTAGCCATTAACGTTTCCTCTTTTTCCCAGCGAAAATGGCAAAAATCCCTATTTGAGACTAAAAGTCAAGACATACCGCTTTTTAGACCAATTGTCAACAGCGGAGTACCCAACCCCCCTGTCATATTTTTTCAGCTCAATACCCTAAAAGTTACCGCGATAATTCTAACGGTGGTCATTTGAGATTTTAGTACCCTAAGCGGTACCAATCTACAAAGTTTGACCCCTGAAAGGTACGACGAGCTCCCCCGTCATTTTTATATGGGAGTCCCTCCCCCCCCCCCCCCCCCCCCCCCCGGGCCCCACCCCCTTACGACTTGTGAATTGAGCGAAGTCAGTCAATTGTTTTAAAATGTTGAATGTATTTTCTACTCGGCATTCGACAAGTTGTAACATCGTTCAATATTTCTTGAGTAACAAATATTATGTTGAACCGGTGCGTGTATCATTCGCTAAGAAGTAGCCAGGGAAGTGGGCAAAAAATGAATTGCGTGACGAACAAGCGATTTACACGGTGATACCTGTTATTCTTTAACGTTGTCATGTCAACAACTAATTGCTTTTGTCTGAAAAACTGTCTGGCAAAAGTATGGTGATGAAAGTTTCTTTTGTCCCTTTGACATGATGTAACCTTCATTAGCAGCTTGTTGTCTCTGAACAGAAGAATGTTCACATTTTGCGGAAAAAGTTTGTCTGCACTATGTTCGAATGGACTCGTTTAAAAACTGAAAAAAAAAATCGATGTTTAGACGTCCAAACGGAACAGACATCAACACGTCTGTGAGATGACACAAAAGTATTATAAAATGCTATGGATAATCTATTTTATTTGCTAAAAAATAGTTATTTCGCAACGGTAGATAAGTCGCACATTATCATTGTCATGTCTCTCCACAGGAAGCCCAGACAATCTGTTTGTGTAACATGACCGTTTGTAATTTTATAGGAAATGTGTGGGATTTACCTAAATTTCATATTATAGCGACATATCGCTAAATGAATGTACTGATTAACGCGAAATAAACGTTAAATTACCTTATTTGTTGTGTGTTGTCGTCCTTTTGCCGTAAAAGTGATTTTTGAGCGATTTTGAAGGATTCTGAGTTCGCAGTTGACTGTACGTCTAACAGAAGGACGTCAAATGATCAAATCATCAGGTTTTGTGAAGAACCTAAACACACGACGATGGTCATTCAACAATTAACGTGTAAAAGTTAAAGTTTTTTTTCCGTCTAGGAATGGATGAGGTTTTGTTGAGGAAGTAAAACATAAACATGGGGAGCTTTAGAAACGACGACGGCAACGCCAAGAAAAACGTCACTTGAAAAAAGGATTCGCACTTTTTTAAACTACTTTTGTAGTTGTTCCAATTTGTTTAGTTTGTCTGATCGTCCAGGAGCTGAATTTGAAGGGATGGCTTTCCAGTTCAAATGGAAAAAGTCGTGTGGTCCCTCATTTCCTTACTAGGGCTAACGCTCAGTACAGGGATATTTATGGGTTTACCTTAGCACTACAACTTACACACAGTTAATTCTTTGATTCCTTGTTTGTATCACCAGTGCTACGTGGCTCAACATTTATTTGTACCCTTCAAATGGAAAAAGGAAACGTAAAATCGTCGTGTGTTCAGGTTCTCCACAAAACCTGATCATTTGACGTTGTTGTTTTGTAGGGAACGGCAAAGAAATGTACCAAATTTTAACACGCACGTGCAGAGGCATTTTTATAGCTCATTAAAGCTATTGTTTTGTGCCGTTTTTGCTTCTGTCGCCGTCGTGGCTTCCTACTGTATTTTGTTATACACCCATCAAACGGGCCTTTGTCAAAACAGAATGCGTGTCTATCGTTTCTTGCTCCAGAGAGACATGTTAAAACAAAGGATTGTTAAATATCATGTCATTGTTGTTTGATTATAGGTTTCGATATTGAAGTTATTGAACAAATAATCATTTTGCATATTTTAATAGATTTCGTGTATTTTGTAAAATTTGAATACGGAAAAAAAGTTATGCTAATACTGGGAGGATATGGGGAGGGCACGGGGGTGTGACAGCGGATTGACCAATCATATTACAGGACGGTTATATAGCGTCATATCTCCATGTGGTTCAGTAGAACCCAGAAGCCGTTTGTTGTGTCGCTGTTTTCTCGTGTTTTCCTTGAACGTTTTGTGAAAGGATCACCCTAAATACATCTGAAAGGTAGGTTTTGCCACTGCCAACACAGTGTAATGAAAGAATCGAGGAAAGTTTTGTCTTTTTGAAGTTGTTTCATTGATAAGTTTATGAACATATCGCGCGAAACTGAAATGTGTACAAACTGCGTGCGTGTCTGGAATCTTTTGTACTGTACGTCATTAAATTAGACTTCGAAAAATTAAACTAGGAACGAAGCTGCTTCTTTTGACATGTTCTATACAGCAGCAGCATAAATTATTGTGCAATTTCTTTTTATTTCGGTGGATTCTTTTTTAGGAGAAAAAAGACTAAAGGATAAATGTGTTTTCAATCTTGGCGGCCGCCGGCGGCCCGTTGTTAATGAGATTCACAGCGTGTTTCCCATACTTTACAATTTTCACTCAGTTGCGATGAAAATTATAAGTGATATCTAACGAGTTCCGTTATGAAACCAAATGTTTTTATACTGATGTAAATCTGCTGGATTTTTTTCTTGTGGATGCTGATTTATTTCTTCGTCAAGTTGCTTTCAGACGGAGCTCAGAAGTTGTTTTAACTTAAGCTTAACATTTTGTAATGCGCTCAACATTTTCAAGACTTGAGCCAACTGGCATTTGACTAAACTGTTTCTTACAACTTGCTTACTCGAAATGTCATTATTAACAATTCATACCTGAATACACATCGTGATATTCAATGGAAAACGACCGACATACAAAAAGCGAAGGTCATGTTTATATGACAATGACCTTCAGGAACATAAGCTTAATCCCCATTACTATTAGTTACGGCCGAAAGGACTAAAGACAAAATGCTTCGCCGTTGCTAGAGAGATTGTAAAAAAACTTCCGGTTCGGAAAATTGAATGCTGTGTGTTTTACTTTGTAGGAAAGGCAACAGAAATATTTACTTCATCTTGATTGTTATGTGCATTGAGAAATCGAGAACGAATTAAATTGAGTGATTTATCGGGGCGTATAAACCATATTGATCAAAAGCTATAGTCGATGACTCGACAGTACTCAATATTTCTTGATACTTGTGTATACTTGTCAATCGAGTAGTTCAAATCGTCGATAAAAATCGGCGATCACAATATCTAAGGACTGGTTATCGATTTCCATCGATTATTAATGTATCTTAAGTGACAAAAAGAACATTCATTGTTAGCTACCCGTGCCACCGACTTCGTAAACTTCGACACGTTCTCAGCGCGCGTTCCATGTTTATGCCACTTTTTTTTTTTAAGTTTAATCCCAAAATAGTTTGTACTATTTTAATTACTGCGTGGAAAAGGAACGGTGCATTGTAAAGCCTGCTCACTTTCATCGCGTGATAGTTGATGAGGGCTTAGCCCTCATCAACTATCACGCGATAGAAATCTCGACCTCATAATCTTATTGTTAAATATATGTTTGTACAAGTATTTATACAGGTACTAAATGATGAAATTATTGCGTGGTATTGCGTTACACGCTCTCGGAAAGGCTTCGAATAGACCTTTTTACCGATACGGCGGCCATATTGAATAAATTAGATTTAAAGAGTATTATGGGATTTGCTGGGGGGCATGAGCATCGATCTTATACATACGCACAGTGTTTACGCGCCCTTTTCGAGGTAATTTTTCTTAAAGTTTTCCTAGAATAAGATTGTAATGGGGAAAAAAGATCGTTGTGCCGTGTTTGGATGTAATAATGATCGCCATTTTCCCGAGAAATATGTGGTGAAAGACCATACAAGTTTTCATTCATAGCAGTGCGAAAGCTTAAACTGAGCTATTCTAATTGAAAAATCATATTTTCTTGAATGAAAACTTACAGAATTTAGATAAAGGAAGGTAACTGCGAAATAAAAGCATTCAAACCGAGCAATGTAGTGAAAGTCCAAATTATCTCGTAAAATCCGATCGCGAAATTGCATGTATTAAAATTTATGGCTCCGTCAATTCCAACCATTTACATGTAAGGTCGCCGTTGATTGAAATGCTTTTTCAAGTTAAGTTGCTATTGAATTTTAAATAGCCAGATTCCTATGTTGCGACATATTATGATGGAAAGACACCAAGGCCACGAATGTTGGCAAATAAGACGTCAACAAAAATTGAAAATTTGCCGTGATATAGATATTGTCTTCTGTGGCACTTGACTGGTATTAAGGCAATAGGCGGCCTGTTTTGAAAATTGTGTGAAACTTTTAAAATATTTTCACTTGAAAAGTGCGGGACTCAAACGACATTTATCAACTCAGTTTTTATATTTTTAAATTGGGGGCAAACAGAAAATTTGAAACAAACAACGGAGCATGTACGAATTTTATATTCATAAGGTAACGTTGTTTTGACAATGCCCCACCCCCGGGCTGACCTGTTTTAGCAAATGACCCACCCTTGGGAAGTAAAAGTTATAAAATGCCCGACAAATGCCCGGGGGGGGGGGGGGGGGGGGGGGGTATGAGCGGGCTTGGAATTGACGGAGCCATTATATTGACAACAAGCTCGTACAAAACTAGAATCAAATGAGAAATTTAAGCAAGACTTTTTAATGAAAATTAACAGAATCTCGATTAGAAAAAAAAAAAAAAAAAAAAAAGGAACGGAAAAATAAGAACACTTGAATCAAACGGAATCAAAAACTTTGTAAACAAGTATATGATTGTCTAATTACAGTATCTTTCGCAGATTTCCTGTCATTACTTTTTGACAGGTAAAGTTCAATGTCGTTCATCGTCGTATCGGGAAAATTATGGCTTCCGCTCACCCAGTTTCTCAATTCTTCCGGGAGAGGAAGCGAGATTCCGTCGATGAAGAGCTTTTCCTTTCATCTAGCTTCGATTTGGGCATCGTCTTGTTCTTTAGTGCTACACAGTGACAAATCTAGACGACAAGCATGGTATAAAACTTTCAAAACCAAGTCGCATTTACGAGAATCACTGGTGATAACAGTACCCCGATTTTTCAAATATTTTCGCAGTTTCTCAACGATCCATGCGTTCAGCTCCTCAATACTGAACTCCTTTTTGTTTTCATCTGACCGGTCGGCCATGACAAAGCAAATAAAACTACAAAACGCTCTCAGATGAAAAAACTTGTGCGACACGTCTGTCTGTCACGCAAGATTTGTTTTGCCCCCTGGGGATCCCATAATACTCTTTAAATCTAATTTATTCAATATGGCCACCGTATCGGTAAAAAGGTCTATTACTTTTTTGCATATGCAAATTCAGTCATTTTTTAAACGACAACAAATCAATTAAAAAGGCCGAATTTGTTATTTCGAATCTCCTCAGCTGCTGTTGTGAACTTTTGATTATAATCAATAATGTTAAGTTTTATTCATACGTCCAGTAAAACGTTTGACTTGAGAAGTTGTTTTTAATTGACCCCAGGAGGATAAATAACAAATTCAGCCTAACTTATTTGTTGTCCTCGTTGAACACAGAACTGAAATAAATACCAAACTACAATGTCACTCATCTCATAGAAGTGCTGAATGAAACTGGTATCAAACAATTATTGATACAATTTGAATATTTACATGGTAAATGCATTAGTCAATTCCAGCAGGACCTTGCAGTTTTCTATTTCGATATTTATTTAATTTGTACCACTATGTATAAACATTCCAATTATCAATCATTATTTGATCCCAGTTTTATTCAGCACTTCTACAAGGATGTGCCACATTGTGGTTTCATATTTAAAAGTCCAATTAAAAACTTGTGTTTGTCAGTTTGCGCCTGCATAGCAGGCACAAGAAACGAGTGGGGAGAGAGAGAATTTTGGGTATGCGTGTGAAGAGACAAAAGAAGGGAGAAGGTAGCTTCTGGGACTTTAATATTGGAAAAGAGGAAATGAATGTGTCTGCCTGTAATCTAGAAGAAAAACAATGCATGGAACAGGCTAGTTAATACATACACATTTGTTTCTATAAGTAGAAAAGTGCTCTTTCCACGCTTTTCGTGTACACCAAAAATTCTCCCTTCCCTCTCCTTTCTTGTGCCTGCCATCCAGGCTACTTGTGTTTCTGTTACATACGCTCTCATGGCAGTGCGATGGTAAAATACAGTGCTAGAAACAATGAGGAACAACAATGGGTTTAATGCAGAATTTCCCAAGTCTTTTATATTTATACTTATAATTAAAAGTTTTCTGACAAACTTTTCTCGATTTCTGCCATAGATTTAATAAAAAAATAGCTTTTCATTTCTTTCTTTTAAGGCATGTCTACTGCAAAGAGAAGACGATGGCACATTCCAGCCTCTGTGACAGCGAAGACAACATTCAACCCCATTAGATCTATTGTAGACAGAATGAAGATCACACCTAACCCACAAAAAAATATGATTGCTCTATCCATTGGTGAGTTGGAGTCAGTTAAGGAAGGGATGGTAGAATTCAAGGGGACGAAGGGAAGGGTCCAAGAGGCAGGGACTACGAAGTTAAAATGACTCTCCTCCTAAATTATCACTTCTGTCGTTAACTTTGATAAAATTTATAAGTTTCATTCAAAATTCATTGTAATAATGGCGGGAATACTTCCAGCAAAACTTTCAATTCAAAAAGTTGTTTTGACCCCGGGTCCGGACCAGGCAAAATAAACTGAAAGATTCATGGCTTCAAAAGGCCACTTTTCGGCTTAATGTTTGCATTCACTTCAAAAGTGTCGGAAACACAGACCAGCTAGTTACAAGATTTAGCTAAAACCAATAACAACCATCGGGAAGCTCTGATATTATACTGTCTTTTTTTAACGGTATAAGTACAAAGTAGGCATCGAATTGTGTTTATCAGTACTCTAGTCTTTTGACACAGTGGACACGCTAGTTTAATAATTTGAGTGCGATCTCGCACGATAAGTGTGCTGTGTCTTCTTGTTTTCGAAGGTTAATGTGCTTCTTTGTTAGACTGCTCACATAATCCCAATATAGTCTCAGTAGTCTCCTATCATCAAACCATGAACTAACGTGCATGCAGATTAATCCCAAGAAATTTATTTTCCAATATGCCTAATACAACGTGCCCAAGAATACGCTCCCACAGCGTCTTGTTTTCTTTATAAAATAACTTTAAAATAAGTGATAGAAAAAACAGTCTATAAATAACAGTAGATATTTAATAAACAACGAGTCGTATACATCCTGGAGTCGCCAGAGGCAACCAGAAGTATAAAGTTAATAATTAAAAGTTTTTTTCGGGATTCTTCTGAGGTTAAAAGCAATTTCAATTCAGAAAATAAAAGTCAATATCTAGACAACCTCAGAAGAATCCCAAAAAAAAACAACTTTTAAATTTTAAAAATGAGAGGAGAAAGTTTCAGAAATACAAACAGAAGTTAGTCGTTAATCTCTTTATGTCTTCTATCTTAATCGTGTTATGCCGCAGATGTTAAAGAAAGGGAAGAGCTTCCATTTTGTTGGAAGAGACAACAGTACGTCTGGTTGCTGTTGGTGACATCTGGGACATCGACATTCTTCTTGCTTAATCTTGCTTAAGGTCCTTGTTGTCTGCATTCGACAACTGGCAGAAGTCTAACCAAATTTTAAAATTCTTTTTCAGGGGACCCGTCAGTGTTTGGAAATTTGCCACCTTGTAATGAGATGATTGATGCTGTTGTTAAGTGCATCAAGGAGTCAAAGCATAATGGATACGCCCCATCTACAGGTACCTAACTGCAGGCATTTGCAATCTTCTTTTGGACTTTCTCATAGCAGACTTAATTTCTTAACATGAATGTTTATCTTGCAAATTTGTGCTTTAAAAAAAATCCAGCTAAAATTTCCACATAACAGCTTGCTTGCTGTGCATTGCAGGTTTTGTCAAAACACGGGAGGCCATAGCTGCTGAACATTCCTATCCATTGTCTCCGCTGTCCTACAAGGTAATAAAAATAATTAAATAAATCTGTATTACTGTTCAGCTGTTTTAGAATATGCCAGTTAATAAAAACACATTTATTTATTACAACCTAAAGAAATGGCAGTGGTGTAAATACTGTGAGCATAACAATTGGGCAATAAATGAGGTATTCCTTTGGACAGTCACCCTTTTCATGTTAGCAATTGAAACTACAAAGGTTGCTCACTGTATGGTACTTGTTTGAACACAAAATATAATAAAATAGGAAAACTAGACATGCCATGAAGTTCTGTGACCTAAAATCCAGATTTTAAATCCCAGAACTTTGCACTTGCATTTTTCCTATTTTTAAACCCTTTCTATCTGGGTGTAGTTGTGTAAGTCTGACATGTTGATTTTGAACTGAATTTTGTTTATCAGGATGTTGTTTTAGCATGTGGCTGTTCTGGAGCCTTGGAGCTTGCTCTTGATGTCCTGCTTAATCCTGGGGACAACGTTCTTCTGCCCAAGCCAGGTTTCTCCATTTACCAAACACTGAGCATCTCGCATGGATATGAAGTCAGACACTATAATCTCCTGGTAAGGAATGGAATATTAACTTTTGATTTGAATTACTTCAGTGTTGGCTGGACCTATAATAAGCATTTTCAAAGTATTACATGCATTTACATATCAATATGTGTACTTCTAGGGTCTCTTATCGTAATTAAAAATGATTTAAACAGCAGAAAGAGAAAAGACTTGCAGTGAGGCTCAAGTATATCCCCCAAGAACTAACAAACAACATTCAGTAATGCCGCCGATACTAAGCTGAAAGTAACAGTGAAGGCAGAAAGTTGACAATATTGAAGGGCTCGGGGCATAACCGACCTATGTTGCTTTTTAGGTCTTTTAGTTTTTCTAGCTCAGATTTGCCTCATTTTATCGTATAACGAATAATATCACAAACTCTTGTTGAATTTGCACTAACCCAAGGAATTTGACTAATTTCACCTGAAAAAAGCAGAGTTCTGGCCCTCTAGTGCTTTGACTGTACATTCAGAGCGTAATTTCCACGCCATTACAAAGCAGATTGGCTGTGAGAAAATGTGACCGCAATACCCCTGACCTGTGGTAACAACCTGGACGAACATACCTTCATATAGGCAGTTCATATCAATCAAATTCACAACTTAAGACAACAACCTGCCGTAGCGGCTAAATTAAGCCATGTATGGGGCCCACCTGGTGATGGAAGGACATCATGAAGTCCAGAAATCCTTAAGTCCCTGGCACCTCTTGAAGAACTGAGTGTGTGTCCTTGCCGCACCTCGCCCCAAAGTGCTATTTGGCGCTCAAGGTGAAAATGGGCCGTGGTGGACAAGGCCAGCCAGCGGGAAAGTCTGGAATAACTTGGGATCAGAAAAGGGGCAGTGAGTGAGTGGGCCATTTGCTGTCCTGTGGTGTGGTCAAATGC
This sequence comes from Dendrophyllia cribrosa, assembly GCA_024195265.1. NCBI lineage: Eukaryota > Metazoa > Cnidaria > Anthozoa > Scleractinia > Dendrophylliidae > Dendrophyllia > Dendrophyllia cribrosa. Next base: position 58,115,340 of record JAJLRJ010000002.1, read on the forward strand.
CCAATATACAAAATGCTTCCAGAAGTGCATGCTTATAATAATTTTGTATAATTTTCAGATGGGAAACTCCATTTCGGTTTTGCCATAGAATTTCCCAACATGCTTTGTGACAGTGGCAGATAGGTTCACTATGTGTGGTTGGGCACTTGAAATACAGCTTTGGGCAGCTGGAAGTGAGTTCTTGCTGGCCGGCCGAAATTAGGCAAGGTGGGCAAAGGCTATGAGCTGGCAGCAGAGGACCGAGAATGCTTCCTAGGAGGTCCTTAAGGGAGTTAACGTGAAACTTACTGGCTGACTATTGGCGATAAAATGAAGCGATTTTGATGGAATGGACTTTGGGATTATTTTTTGCTTTGTTTTGTTTTTTCTTGAGCGGGTTTTAGTGGCATGGGCCCAAACTTGGCCATCTGAAATGAAAAATCAGCACAAAATCGAGAAATTTGGGTAAACTTTGGGATTCATTTTTTCAAGCGGGATTCAGCAGGAGACAACAGAAAAAATTCTAAACAATGTTTTGCAATATTAATTTGTAGTTCACACTGCCAAAAATGGACAAATCTGAGAGTGAAAAATAATACAAAACAACCTAAAAAGCAACATAGGTTGGTAATATTATGCCCCGAGCCCTTCAATTAATTCTAAGTAAAACTTTTATTCAATCTCAAAAGAAGGTTGAAATTAATTAATGCATTTGACATTCCACTCTACTATCAATGAGGGTTTGCAGTGCTTGCACAGTGCAAATTTCACTACTACAGTGCTCTCAATTCATTTTCTCAACCATGCTTTAAATTGCATTGATAACACAAAGGTCTGCAATATTTGCTGTGATTTCCCACAAATTGCACTCAAATTGCACTGAATTCACCGCTAGTTTACACACAATTTCAAGATGCAACTTGCATCTGGCAATAATTGCATTGAAAAGTGCAACAAAATTTGCACAAAAATCGCCTGGTGTAAATCAAATCAGGGCATTTACATTAGTTTTGGTGGCCTCATGGCCATGGCCTTGCATGGCCTTGGCTGACCTCAGAATATTTCTTAGAAAACAGCTGCCTTCCATGCACAAAATTTCTGCCTGTTCTCAAAAGTGAAAGTCGAGATTAAAGTTTTAGCCACTTCATTTTAAACTTGCTAACAAACCAAATTGTGTGTTTAGCCTGACAGATCCTGGGAGGTTGACATGGATCACCTGGAATCTCTGATTGATGACCGAACCAGAGCCATTGTTGTGAACAATCCTTCCAATCCTTGTGGTTCTGTGTACTCCAAAGAACACCTGGAAGTCATCCTAGAAAGTAATAAATAAATAAATAAATAAATAAATAAAAATAATAGCCTGTTCCAGGCTCCAAGATAGTGAGAACACGCGAAGTAAAAAAAGGGAAAAATTGAGGGGGAACTCCGCGATTTTTTCCTTTTTTTACTTTTTTACGGAGCCTGGAACAGGCTATAAAAATAATAAATAGGAATTTCAGCTAAATCCACGAGGTGGCTCTTACTTCCACTGTTTTTGGATCGCATTGGAATTTGGAAATGTTGGTTTTTATGGAGGGAGGAAAACTGGAGTACCCAGAGAAAAACCCTCGGAGCAAGGACGAGAACCAACAACAAACTCAACATGCATATGACGCCACTAGTCCGGGAATCGAACCCGGCCGGCCACATTGGTGGGGGGCGAGTGCTTTCACCACTGCGCCACCCCTGCTCCCACAAAAAGAAAGTAACATAAACATGCTGTAATTGGAGTCTGACACTGATCCTTTACAATTTTGCTATTGGTAGGCCTTAAGGGTTAATAGTCGTACAATTATAGTCATTCTTGTTTGTGTTTAGATGCATGTCCCCTTAACTGGCGTATCATCTTTTCAAAATAGGGTGTAGATTCTCCTGCTTGTTTTTGTGGTTTCCACACTAAGACCATTGTTTTAGCATTTTTTCTCGACTATATCCCGACTTTATTCTGCCCTTACAACAAAACTTCTCTCCTCTGCTGCTTGCATATTTGCTGACAGGTGGACAACTATATGTCCATATCACAAATAACATCAGCTTTTCTGTTTGGTATGCCGTTTCTGTTGCTAGAGCAAAATAATGATTTATTCTTTCATGTTCCGACAGTCTTTTATAAGTGAACCTATGAGATTTCAAAGGAATGTATAAAAGCATATATGTTCTACCGGCGGGCTTCCGTTTTCACCTTCTTTGTGTGTCTGTGTCTGCCGTTTTTGACCTTATCTAATTTATTGCTATTTATAAATAACAAGGAGTGTTGTAACTCTTAGGGCAAACTTCGGCAATAAATGTTTAATAATAATAAAAAAATACTGAGAATTTATCCTGACATCAACACTGCAAGAATGCAGAATCCAGGCTTAAATGACCTGTGAATGCTTAAACTGGACACAAATTTTAACTAGAAACAAGGTGTCCTGCCAAATTGTGCAAAAATGTGATCATTATTTTCAACAGCCAGACCATTGTGAGGTACAGAGAAACCAAAATGCAGTACAACAACAGAGCAGTATTGACAGCTTTGGGATTGGCATTTGTCACCCCCCCTCCCCCAACCCTTCCCCCTTATTGAGTTACTCACAGTCAACAGTAAAAAGTAGTTGTTTCCCACGTCAGTTAATCAATGAGTGTGACTAATAAAATGATAACATTGTTTTCAGTGGCTGAAAAATACATGCTTCCTATTATTGCTGATGAAGTATATGAGTATGCTGTGAGTATGCAATCTTTTGATACCGTTAAATAAATTACAGCTATAAGCTTGTTCAGACCATTATAATATTAGGAAAAATATTAAGGTTAACCCTTTCCCTACCGAATTTTTCAGGAAAATTAAATTTGAAATCGCCATGGTAACAAACAAGTGAGCATTTAAGACCTTGGTTAACTTCAAAGTAGTCATAAGTATATATTTTTAAGATCCTGGAAAGTTAACCTTTTAGTCCAGTCAATCTATGGTTTGGGTTCAAACAAATTGCAAAAGAATTTTTCTCACCGCCACACAACCAAGTATGGTCAGCTTACTAACATACTAAAAGTCCCCCAAAATCCGTTCGGTGGAACATGGAGAAATTCGGCTTTGAAGTTTCACCCAAATAACACAGGGTACCCACATTATCTAAAATTTAAAACAAATTACTAAATTGAATATAAATATATTTTTTAGGTGAAATATGTCTTATGATATGATAATTTACTTAAACAAACATATTTCATGACAAAAAAATCTGAAAAGAATGTATATTTTCATTTTACATTGCGCACTACCACAGGAAGCCCAATTCGTGTAAAATATGAAAATCAACTATTTTGTGTTAGCTCTGGCGTTTTTTCGGACATAATGGTCCGAAGTCTCATCACTTGCACAAGTTTCACAATATTTTCAGCGAATACACTGTTTAATTCACTTCATTTACTACTCAACTACTTGATATTTAATATCCGACTTTTCATACATGTATATCCATCGGGAAAAATCTCCCTTCTGAATGTACCACAATCGGAAATCTGCATTCAAAAATAGAAAATGATTAAACTCAACACACTTATCAGTCACGCTAAAATGATTAACTATCTACATTATCACCATCAAGTTCCAGTGCAGAGGAATTTTCACACGACTCTCCTTTGCAAACGCCACAGGCAGGCGAGCAGTCTAGGCCATGCTTCCTACATGTACACCTCAGTGTGTTACATTCTGATTTGCAATTACAGGGCTGGTGCGAACGGGAAGAAGTTTGCCATCTGTAATTGACCATCCCCAATTCTCTGACCTCAGCTGTTTATCTCCTTTCCACTGATGCACTTGAAAAAAACACTCGAAAGCTGTGAAAAGTTGCCGCTGCGGATGTAGGTGGTAGTTGTTCGGGCTGTAGGAACGAAGACCCTGTAGCGACTTTCTTGCAGAAGCTGGTGTAACGCAGTACATCAAGGCTTCCATCTGATCCACCGTACAGACATAGCAGAGCCTTTTCTCCCGCCTGGATGATCTCTTGTTTCGTAGCGTCAAGACGATCGAAAATCTTACCTTGATCACGAAACTTTGCGTCATTTGATATCTTCTTAAATGCCACTCCTTTGCCGATTCCAAAAAGTCGTGAAGTAGTATCGCATCCGAGTACTGCGTGCACGAACATAAATATTATTCTATACATATATTATTCTACACTTTTCTTTGTCTTTGAAGTCTGCTTCGGCTCGGGTATAAAGAAGTGGTCATGGCTGTCCATCACAGCATGATAACAAAGTAAGACTAAGAGAACTGTGTTATCCCCGATGAGGACCGTTGTAGCGTTTCAAGCTGACTGTATAGCCGTCTGAACAATTTCAAGATCGGCGTTACCTGGTGCATGAACTACTGTGCAACTTTTCGCTTCTAATTTGCCACTGAGAAGGTTAATAAACCTTTGTTTGTTCACGCTTTGTTTGCGAGAAATTCAGCTTTCTTGGATTTAATCACCATGTCAGAGTCGAAGTTTACAGTCGGGCCTATCGTACCCGTCCATCTTGGATGTGTACAGTCCTTCGTTGAAGGTCCATCCTCATATCCGTCAAATACTACTGTGGCCTTGCCATACTTTCGAGTAACGTATTGAACATATAAAGAACAAATAGCCTCAAATGCAAATGCCCGCAGCCAGGGTACACTGTGAAGGAGTGATCCCACATCAATGACAAAGCGGGCGTTCTCCGTAGGTTCTGCTGTTCATCCTTAGTCTTTGCGCAAATGGCATCGTCTTTACGCTACCAAAAAAGAGATCATCCAGGTGGGAGAGAAGGCTCTGCTATGTCTGTACGGTGGATCAGATGGAAGCCTTGATGTACTGCGTTATACCAGCTTCTGCAAGAAAGTCGCTACAGGGTCTCCGTTCCTACAGCCCGAACAAGTTAGACGTTATCCGCTGTAATTGCAAATCAGAATGTAACACACTGAGGTGTACATGTAGGAAGCATGGCCTAGACTGCTCGCCTGCCTGTGGCATTTGCAAAGGAGAGTCGGTAAAAATTCCCCTGCACTGGAACTTGATGATGATAAGGTAGATAGTTGATCATTTTAGCGTGACTGATAAGTGTGTTGAGTTTAATCATTTTCTATTTATGAATGAAGATTTCCGAGTGTAGTACATTCAGAAGGGAGATTTTTCCCGATGGATATACATGTATGAAAAGGCGGATATTAAAATGAGCACGTGAAAAGGGTCCGGATGACATGGCACGTGATTTCGAGTAATTTGCATTTAAATCAGTTGCTTAAAATGGCGGAAGCCTTGCGGTATGTGTATTCAAGGCGCGATTTTTACGGTTTTAATTTTTATTACCGGACTTTTTTCGCTTTCATCATATTATTTAGGGATTGAAGTGGGCAAAAAAGCTGAAAACTCAAAATCTAGAAAATATGTCGTCCGGGCCCTTTTCGCGTAACGCGGCCCAAATATCAAGTAGTTGAGTAGTAAATGAAGTGAATTAAACAGTGTATTCGCTGAAAATATTGTGAAACTTGTAAACGTGGTAAGACTTCGGGCCATTATGTCCATAAAAACGCCAGAGCTAACATAAAATAGTTGATTTTCATATTTTACCCGAATTGGGCTTCCTGTGGTTAGTGCGCAACGTAAAATGAAAATATACAATCTTTTCAGATTTTTTTTGTCATGTAATGTTAATTTGAGTAAATTATCATATCATAAGCAATATTTGACCTAAAAATATATTTCTATTCAATTTAGCAATTTTTTTTAATTTTAGATAACGTGAGAACCCTGTGGTATTTGGGTGAAACTTCGAAGCCGAATTTCACCATGTTCCACCGAACGGATTTTGGGGGACTTTTAGTATGTTAGTAAGTCGACCATACTTGGTTGTAGGCCAGTGAGAAAAATTCTTTTGCAATTTGTTTGAACTTGGCCACTAAAAATCCATAGATTGACTGGACTATTTCCAAAGATGGGACACTTACACTATTTGTCTGTTACCATGGAAACTAAGCGACTTGTCAATCAAATATAATTGATGTATCTTTTATGCAAAATGACAACAAATCAAGTAAAAGCTCTACAAATTTTTTTTCCGTGCTGAAAATTCAATATATTTTGTTCCAAAACAATGCCCAGACATTACATTTTCAAAAAATCTTCACAGGAATGGTCTTCAGACTAGGATTACTTAGTAATCCAATCTACAATTGTAGTAAAGTTCTTTGAAATGTTGTGCAATAATAAAACATCTCACAAATTCAATCACAGCAATTCTCCACTGCAAATTTACCAAGAAAGGACAAGTAACAAGCCTTTTTGCTGGTTGCCATGGAAACCAGACAGCAGTCTGGAGAGTGTTGTTGAAATAAAAATAATATATTTATTCAACATTGTGGACCCACTAAAGTGGGTCTTGGTAGGGAAAGGTCCATAAATTTTGGTAGTTTTGCCAGAAGTAGACTAGACAAGACAAAGCATGGAAAGACTGTCGTGTCTGATAGCCCAGGCAAAATGGGATTTTCCTGTGGGGCTTAGTGCATTCTATCCTTTTCTTGTCTGATGGGGAAGTAAAGTTTTAAGGTGGCTGAATACAGTTTGCGCAAGCTCTTCAAATTTCAGCTGCTTACGCGAGTTAGTGCGCGCAGAGTTTTGAGAAAAACAAACGTGGCGCCTATTCAGCGATCATTTTATTTTGCCCAGCGTGGATCGCGAAAGTGTTGTTTATCGTCTTAAAATCAAACAATTTGTTGTTTGTAAAAATGTTTGTTAAATCAATAGATAATATAATGAACCATTGAAGAAATACACTGCATTTTGGTCGTTTTGTCTTTGGATCGAGAACCCAGTCAAATGCAACGCATGCGCAGTCACTCTGGACCAAAAAATTGTGACTGGATGTTTTGGCGACTTTCCTTGGAAACGTGATGATTTCCACGAAACCACTCATTGGAATTTCACGAAATTTGGCACAATAATAGTTCCGAATATGCCAAACTCGCCTGCCATCAAAAATTTGAAATCTAACAGAGGAGATTTTTACAAAACCTACACATATTAAACCACAAATTACGGAAGATCCCTCTGTTAAAATTACACGAGACCAGTGTTAACATGCGAACATTTTTACGAGTTTACTGGAGTCAAATGATGGACAAAATCTAATGACTAGATTTTCTGAAAATAAACGAAACCAAATATTGCAGGCTCATTTACAATCCACCGTGTTGCCATGGCAACACCCTAAGAGCTCAACAAAAATATGAAAATATATAGCTTGTTGCTTAACCGTATGCCTCACCAATTTTGGACGCCCAGACGTTAGTGGTTTTAAAATAACAATGAATGACACTTAGGTACAGTGAAACTGTGTTCAGCCACCTCAAGTAATGATCCGCATGAGAAGGAAAGTGCTGAAACGCAATGCACGATGGAATGTCAACTTTTTTCATTGTTACAACAAGTGATCTGAATGACCTAGATCAAAAACCACTAAAAAGTTAAGGTTCAAGGTGCATTTTGTCTAATTATTTTAAGGTTTCAAGTAATTTGAGATCCAATTGCACAACATGCAATTTTTAAAAGATATCGTATTTGGGGAACTTCATCAAATAAGCAAAATTATTAGCTATTGTCTTCTGTTATTCTGATTGGTTGAGCACAAACATTTCCCAATTTTGAGGTTTTTGCGTTAAAGTACCTTTGTCGTACAAAAAATGCTAAAAGAACACTAAGAGGAAGATATCAAGTGAAAGCTCTTAGAGAAAATAAGCCATAACCAGAGTTTTAGCGAGTTTTCCAAGACAGAAGCGATAAACTTGAAAAAATTAGCCCAATTTTTTCAAGATGCAATCCATTTCCATCCTGGCCATCTGTAGCCCAAGATACTTATTTGTACTCTTAGAGCACTAGTAGAATAATTTTAAACAAAACTGGACTCTTATTTTTGCGTTTTCACTGATATAATTATGTATTTTGGCTGTTTAAAGTAACACTAAAAATGATGACAGAGCCCCTTTAAATTTTATTTAATTTATTGAATAATCATGCTAGTGGAAATTTTTCTTTACACCCTGCAGACACCCAGTAATAATGACCTTGTATTTTTTAGGTATTTCCTGGACAAAAGTTTTATCCTCTTGCGCAGTTATCAGAGAACGTTCCCATCCTAACTTGTGGAGGAATTTCTAAAAGGTATGCAAAGTAGGACAAACCTCCTGTCTCCACATAAATAGCCCAATTTCGATATAAAAATTCAACTTGAAAGACATCACTACGAGGCTTAGAGGAATGATAGTAGGGATTTATATGGTTTATTCCCCTAAGCCTCGTAGTGATGTCTTTTGTTTTAACTTGAATTTTAATATATCCAAATTAGGCTATTATGACATTAATATTTTGGAAACATAGGTCAGCTTCTGCGCCATTAAACTGCTTTTAAGTCTGGGTTAACCCAAGAAAATATGTGACTGCTTAAATGGAAGCTATGTATACCAAGCACTATTTCCTTATATGGTGCTGCTTTCTTGTTGTGCTGTATACTTTTCTTAACTTTGGTACTGTTCATTAATTTAATAAAATATGCTGTAATCTGAGGTTGTTCTAACTTTTGAGTCTGTGGATGAAATCCTAAAGTGTGGCCATTCAAATGAAAGCTACTGAGCAGTACTTTCCTGTGATGTTGTTTATTATGCTGTACAAGATGGTTCTGACTTTTGAGCCTGTGGATGAAATCCTAAAGTGTGACCATTCAAATGAAAGCTATAATGAGCAGTACTTTCTTATGATGTAATGACATTGCTGTTTCTTACCGTTAGGTACCTTGTGCCTGGTTGGAGACTTGGATGGGTTCTTATCTATGACAAACATGAAGCATTTGAAAGTGAGGTAAGTTATATTAAAAACTGTAACTCAAGATTTTCAAGATTCATAACAATTACCATCTGTTTCTTGCTGTTTTCGGAGAAAATACTTAAAGCAAAAACACTGCAGGGTCAAATTACAGTGAGGAAAATAATCATTAGATTCATGTTGTCACCCCAGGTTGCCACCTACATTACCATACTTGTTGCTCAGTATACAGTTAACCTCTCCATATAGACACCTCTCTGTTACAGACAGTTCCCTTAAGTTTGTTCTGAAGATACCAAAATGCATAAAACCCCTACCTCTATAATACCTACAGTTGGGTCTGCCCCTTTGGTGTCACTGTATTTAGGTTTGACTGTGTTATAACACAAAAACCAAGCCTGATTCTTAAAAATGAACATTTTCCATAAAAGAACAATATTATTTTTCTGATCCTGAGGAGATCCGTGTTGTTCTATGTTTTGTTCATACATCCCCAATTGATAACAGGTCAGGACTGGACTAATTGCTCAATCACAGCAAATCTTGGGACCCAATACTCTCGTCCAAGGAGCTCTGCCAGAGATCTTAGCCAACACACCAGCAAGCTTCTTTGAAAAAACAATAAAGATCATCCAGGTTAGTACATGCATGTATATAAAAATACATAGTTGCAAAGGAGAAACCTTAGTTATAGTCCTCCTAACATGGTAGTGTCGAAAACGAAGCACTCGAAAACGAAGACTGAAGCACGAAGCACCGTGACAGTCGAAAACGAAGCATCCAAAACTCGAAAACGAAGCACCCGAAGTCAAAAACGAAGCAACCAAACTCGAAAACGAAGCACCCTCTATACGTTTTCGATTTTCGATCCGAAAAATGAACCACACTTGTGATCCGGTTTCGATTGCGAAACAGTCACACAAGTACAAATTACACTGCTTTCCGGGGTGTCTCGAAAACTCAGACCTCGGATCCGTAAAACGTAGACCCTCTGGGTGTTTCGACAGCTCGGAACCAAAAACTATTTAAAACAAATAAGCGTGCCTCACGTTACAGGACCGGATATTTGTTGGCTTCACACTAGAGCTTGTAAGTATAATCTAAGTACACTTGGAACCTACTTTGAGTGTGAAGGGGTAAAATTTACTTACTTGAACTTAACTTAGTGACCATGGAAACGTTCGTAGTTCAAAGAAGCCGAAGTTCGCCGCCAAGTATGATGTACACCACACTTGAGAACAGACTTGACCAATAGGAAATGGAAGCCAACTGAAAGCGATCTACAGCGGTGCGTGCTGATGAACGGCCAGATAAACAACTTGAGAGCTGAGATCGATCGAAAAATTCTAAATGGATGGCTGGAGTTTTTAGGACTCTATGGAACTTTCTTTTATGTAAGTATACGTAGAAAGGAAAGAAAAGTCGATATAAATCGTTAAACTAATAATCTTATTTGAATTTCATTTTCAAAGACAGCCTAAACCATCGCTTTTCATTTCATTCGACACCAAATGCGGTTCTGCAAAACCAGCCACTGTTTCAACAAGTGCTGGCGTGAAACGTGGCTGCAACGAAGTGCGTGGTAAGGAACCACGGAAGAAGAAACGAGAAAAAAGTGACGAGGCTAATGGCACAGATGACTGGAATGCATTTAAAGAAATGTGGCAGAAAAGTCTTCAACAATAAAATGAAAAGTTTTAAAAGTCAATGAAAATGTTCTAAGAGAATCAGAAGATGCAAATGGCACAAACATCGTGTCTTTTATCCGGATTTAAAGAATTAGTGAAGGATTTGATGAAGGAGTAGAGCCAGTAAACGCCTGTTCAAGTACTGTTCACTTTTTTTTCTGAGAATTTGCCATTTGCCTTTTCCGTCGTTTTCGAAATTCATATATTCTAAAATTATGCTTATAAAGGACAGATTTTCCATCATTGATTGTTCATCTGTTCACGTTTGATAAGCTCAACTTTTAATGGATTTGTGTTGCTGCCACGTACTCGTTAACAACAAAGTAACGACAAAATAAATAGGAAACTACAAAAAACTTTTTTCTGTTGCAAAGGCCTCATGATTTTACTGAAGAGCAATCGCATTTGTGATATGCATGACTGATTTTACCGCGAAAGATGATTGACAGCTTGTGCTTCAAGTAATATACTTTGTCATCAGGTGTGAAGCCAAGTTTTCTAAAGTGCGACTTGAGATTTTCAAGTGCACTTGAGTCAAGTGCTTACTTGAAACTAACTTAGCTTCTAGTGTGAAGCCAACAATTACCCCCAACTGGATATAAACTTGTTTCGAATAAGAAATGAAACACTTAAAAGCAATTCTTGTTGCATGAGAAATCTTTCTTGCTTTCCTCGATGACAATAAGTTTGCAAACAAACCATTCTTCTTTTCATTCGTTAACGATTACATTTTTGCTGACGTTCTTTCGCGGTCCGATGTTTTTAGAAAATGACTGTGAATCCGGGGGGGGGGGGGGGGGGAGTACTCCCTTACATAAGCTATATAGGTATGTGCGGCGCTAAAGGGTATGGTTTTCAAGCCGTTTTGGTCTGAAATAGGGCATAGATTTTGACCATTTTGGTCTGAAATAGGGTATGGTTTGCGCACTCTGGTCTAGAATTGGGTATGGTTTTAAGAAGCTACGTTTTTAATCCCATGAGAAATGCGGTTTGATTCACATCGGCAATTGGAAGCCCTTCTCAAATGTTTACGCAAACGGAAGCATTTCCTGGTCTGAAATAGGGTACCGAATTTTGGGTCAGGTCTGAAATAGGGTAGGGAAAATTGCATATTTTGGTCTGAAGTAGGGTCTCGATCACAAATGTGGTTCTTTCTCCGGTTGTCGACATATTTCAATTCAATTCAAATCGAAAAAGTATAGCGGGTTTTACGAGGTCTTCAAAAAGTTCAGGTGCTTCGTTTTCGACTTCGGGTGCTTCGTTTTCGCGTTTTGGGTGCTTCGTTTTCGACTGTCAGGGTGCTTCGTGCTTTGGTCTTCGTTTTCGAGTGCTTCGTTTTCGATACTACCCTCCTAACATAGACATCTACTCTATTTACTATGCCAAAGGCTCGATCAGTTTACAGAGCAGTTTCGGCCAAACTGCAGGAAATGCCCGCTATATAAGCTATATAGGTATGTGCAGCCCCAAAGGGTATGGTTTTTTAGCCATTTTGGTCTGGAAACAGGTGAAGATTTTGACCACAATGGTCTGAAATCGGGTATGGTTTTCAAGGGAACCATGAGAGTGTATAAATGTATTTGTTTTTCAACTCCAAATGAATAAGAGAGAAAGAGAAATACCCCAAATATATAGTTTGAGATGAATTTTAACAAAACTTTTGTTGGAGTTTTTACCAAAGCGGTCTGAAAATGGGTATGGATTTTAGAAGCCGGGTCTGAAAACGGGTGTGAAAAATGGCATGTTTTGGTCTGAAATAGGGTCAGGATTTGGAGAACCAGGCAGCACACCCCCACCAAAAATTCTGAGGAGTATCCCCCCCCCCCTCCCCCCGAGGGAAAATGAAGACAAGACAATCAATGATTTACGCTGAAACTTCAGGATTGTTATTAAGCTTTGAGGTTGCTGCCTAGACAAGGAAAATAAATAGTTGGTCATAACTCAAGATAACCAGTTATTTCTTTTACAGAAAAATGCAGAAATATGTTATGAAGCACTTCTTAGAATTCCAGAGCTGAATCCCATAATGCCTTGTGGAGCAATGTACATGATGGTGAGTCATTGAAATACACGGTTAATTGTTAGGGACATTAGAATGTTCCATTTTCAAACTCACTTTAGTTTGTAATATGTCACGTTTTATAAAGAAAAAAATAAATGATGGGATCTCAATTATCATGCGGTGGAACCTTGTTAATCCAGCCATCACTGGGCAGCCCAAATCTGGTCACTGATTAACAGAGTGATGATAATTAACGAGGCTGGTCTCATGTATGTTATGACTTTGCTTTTCTTCTGGCTAAAAAGTGTTCATAATATAGGGGTGGCTGTTAGGCAGGGTTTTATTGTCAGTTTTTGCCAATAAAATGTTTAATTTTATATTTCATGGCATGTTTAAGACATAGCATTTAGTGTTTCAAGCATCACAGACATTAATGGTGTAAAAGGAATATTTTTTTTTTCTTTGTTCAGGTTGGTATTGACATTTCAAAGTTGGATGGCATTAAAGACGACTTGGACTTCACAGAGAAACTGATATCAGAGCAGTCTGTATTTTGTCTGCCAGGAAAGGTAAATTGCAGCATAATTTTGTACATTTTACATTTCACTTATTTATGTTCAAAATGATTGTGGATATGATTATTTAATTCAGGTGATTCATCAGTTCATCACATCCAATTTAAATGCTACAACTGCTTTGCATTAACATGCTTACATCACCTACAACACATCTTTGGTCTCAATATTGTTCTTGTCAGGTTAGGCATGATGCATGATGCAAGCAACACAATTAGCTCAAAAGAATCTCATTTACTTTGGTCAAACCATGCAAGTTTAGTTTGAATTTTTTTCCCTGTTTAAGTCAGAACTTTACAATAATTGTTTTATTCCATAACAGATGCTATTGTGACTGGGCTGAAAGAACAACAATTTACTGTCATTTATTCTTTAAGCCCAGTCAGTTATTTTTGGCTTTCACAGAACCCAATTTTTCAAACTTGTGTAATGTAATCACTAATATTGTTGTCTTTTTAGTGCTTTCAGTATCCAAACTACTTCCGCATTGTCCTCACAGTACCAGAAGCAATGACTGAGATGGCTTGCAAGAGAATAAATGAGTTCTGCAAAACCCACAGGAAAAGTGATGCTTGAAATACTGTCAGCTGTGCATAAAATGGTTCTTCGTTAATAATGCTGTTGAATATAAAACAACAGTTGAGGGTGCAGGGATTGTATAAACATGTAGAGCTCTTGAGGTCCTGTTTTTTTTCTTTCTGTAACCTGGTGCTATATGGGGATGCTCCGCCTGAAAGAGGTACCTTTTTGAGGCTGGAAGAAAATGAAAGGGTCTGGATTTCATAAGTTGATGTATATGAAAGGGTAGGGATTTCATGAAGAATAGGAAAAGGTAGGGAAAACATGAGTTGAAGTGTAAAAAAGGGAGGGAAAACTGCCATTTAAGTATTATAAAAAGGGCCTTTCAAAATATATCAAACAGATGCATGTAAAAGCTATATGAAAGGGGTACCATTTTCAAAGAAAGGTATATGAAAGGGTACCTTTTCTGTCAAAAACGGTATATGAAAGGGTGCGGGTTTAGACCTCGGGGCGGAGCATTCCGTACAAAACTTTGTTGAGTACCCCCCCCCCCCCCCCCCCCCTGGACATTAGGCGGCATAACTTGGAAATAAGCTGATGGCTTCAGTTAACTCGAGATTACATTTTCTAGCAAAAGCTAGCCATGGGTCTCCCTGGGCTAGTCTCCTATGCAACCATTATATGTGCCACGAGACATCGGCAGTAGCAACTTGATGACTGCTTAAAAGACTAGCTACATTGTATGGGTGACAGACACTTTTTAACACGCTTGTTTTCCCAATTTTCAAGTCAAAATGGTTCTTTTAAAAAATGAGGGACACATGTACATAAGTATGAAAAATGTTAGAGCTTTATAGAAGTATCATTGAGCAGGAAATAATGATACATAGGTGCTATTTTTGGTAATGTACAGCAAGCTTTGCTTTTTAACTTTAGATGTAAAAATTAAGAGGATCTATTACTTAGTGATTCAGCTGGGCTGTAGCTTAATTTTTAAATAAGCTGGAAGTGATGAAAGAAGTCGGAGAAAATGGTTTGTAGTGTTGTCAAGGTTTCGTTTTCTATTACAGTTGCCAGGGCTGAAACACAGAATGGAAAATTGCCAGCCCTTGGCCCATCGCTGCGATTGCCTTCCTAAAGATACTTTCCTGTCAAAATTATGCCTTTTTAGCGCCGCCTGGTTAGCTCAGTTGTTAAAGCACCAGGTTGCGGGTTTGAATCCCAGTTGGACCAACACTCTGGGTCTTAAAATATCAAAGTACGAAGGTGCTGCCTTTGCTATGGGCCTTTATCACGCGGCAGCCATGTTGATTCCCAGGAGAATAAAATGCTTTGTTTTCCTCTGCTTAACCTCGTTCTCAACTTTTTCACTGCGAGGCTTGGGGGGCAAATCTTTTGTTTTAATACAAAATGGCGGGGCGTGATAAAAGCCCATGACATCTGCAAATGGCAAGACCTTCAGGTGGTTTGGATGACCACATAGAAATGGCGGGGACATAAAAGAACCACTGAGGATGTAACAAAACCCTGGCTGTGACCACCCTCAGTGCCATACAGTGTTCATGGGTGGGGTGGGGGAGATGAGGTCAACAATGGACCGATAGCTGCCTGAGGCCCTTTCGTAAGCTGACGTCCGATCTTATTCTCATATAAGTGTATGTAAAGTGCCTTGGGACATGTGATATGTACACTATGTGTCTTCCTTTTTAACATTTTTAGATTAGAGCTGTGGTTTGTTTAGATTTGCATGAGACACAGCATTTTGCTTCTAGTCTTGTTCACTAACCATGCATGGTAAAACATAAGATTCTGTTGTTTTGAACAACTGTTTTCTACCATGCAAGGATCAGCAGTTAAAAAATAATGTAAAGCTTTGGTTTGAAATTTTACTGCAATTATTTTAAATACCGGTATCAGATGCTTAATGTTAGGTATGTTTCTTATTTCACTTGCTTTTTATATAATCGGTTTCTAAAGTGTGTTTACTTGGAAGAAAAGGGCTCATCCTTGGTGTAAAAAACCTGCCAACTCACGCGTGACGTAAAACAAAGAAAAGAAAAAGGTACTGAAACAATAGAGTGCAAAACAACAAAGGTAGAAAACAAAGGAAAAATGTTTTTACACCGAGGTAAACCCAAGAAAATTCACTGCTCAGAATTTTAAAGTGCCCATAACTTTTTTTTTCGTATCTAAATCTACACGTCACGAAATGAACATCTGCGGAAAAAATTTTTTGATTTCAGCAAAACGTGAATTTATGATTTTTTAAAATCTTCTAAATTTGCCGCCATTTTGTTCCACCATTTGCATTAGTCTCCTCTCGGTCCCTCTCGTTTAACTAAGGATCCGTGACATAGATTAAGGAATACATAACTTCAAACAAAGGAACTTGTGACGTAGATTAAGGTGCTTCCCTCCAGTTTCCGTGTAGCCGCACCGAACATTTTTGAGCTGCCGTTGAATTAGTATGAAACTTACAAAGACGCGTTAATTAATTCGGGTGAAGTGCAACGCATTTCTGCTGAGAATAATGCGAATCGTGTTGACTTCTTTCTTTTCCCTACAATTAAAAATGCCGAGTGTCCAGTGCACGTCAAATGCGAATAAAAAACCTGCATTCAAACAAACGTCCTACTGAAATTGGTGACAATGATAAAAATAACGTGGAACACAGCCCAACATTACTCCGCAAAACATGGTCACGTAGAAATGCATTACACTTCACCTGAATTAATTAACACATCTTTGTGCGCCTTCAACCGTGCAATCAAAGCACAAAGTCTCAATGGCATTTTAGGTGAACTTTATTATTTTATTTCACTATGTTGCAATGTTTCAATCAAGATGAAACTTTGAGACAATGTTGTTCATTTTATAAAGAAACGACAATCAAAGTTTTAAAAAAATCTATCTTGCGGTTTTTGAAATATGTAGAAAAGTGCTAAAACTACAATATCAAGGACTCAGACAAAAAAGTATGGCTTCCTATAGAAAATCGAATCTCCAAAACTAAAACGCGAAGCGCTTTCAAAATTTCAGTTTCATCTCATACACTAAACACACATTTTGGTGTAAATTTGAGATTGAGAAATCAAACTTTTATAAGCTTAATTGAGGAACTTATGCATGGATGTGCTCATACACATGCAAAATCACAAGTTCGAAATGTTTTTTTGATTTACTCAAAATCGGCTTGACAAAAGTTTCTAATTTTTAGATATTTTGTTTGCCATATGTCATAGTTCATCGTAATAGTTTTGATTTTTCTAGATGCCATCGGAATTTAGACTCAAGTGATTTCAATGTTTCTCGTTTATCTCCGCAATTTTAAATGCAATTTACAAAATTATTACACTCTTATAAACTTCAAACTAAGTACAATATTTTGTGTAAGTATCATACTAATTCAATAAAGTACAGTTAGTTAAACGGCCGCTCAAAAATGGTCAGTGCGACTGCATGGAAACTGGAGGGAAACACCTTCATAAGGAACATGTGAGCCTGTTGGCCTTCTTAACAGCGGGACGGGTATGCCACACAAAAAATAGGATTTTGAAGATTTGAAATATTCATTAAAATTTGTGTTTCGTGCAAAGCGCGAAATTGTTTCACAGAGATTCCTTGTGTGGTGTTTACATTCAGATGAGAAAATAAAAAAATAAACATGGGCACTTTTTTAACACTCCTTCAGCAGCCCTCTCATAAAATGTTCTG
This sequence comes from Dendrophyllia cribrosa, assembly GCA_024195265.1. Classification (NCBI taxonomy): domain Eukaryota; kingdom Metazoa; phylum Cnidaria; class Anthozoa; order Scleractinia; family Dendrophylliidae; genus Dendrophyllia; species Dendrophyllia cribrosa. The sequence continues at coordinate 58,132,681 of JAJLRJ010000002.1, forward strand.
GATGCCAACGGTCAATCATTTGCTTGCTTCACTCCGGATATCAATGTTGACCCCTATATAGAATCTGAATATAGCACAGAACATTTGAAGAGGGCTGTGTTGGGGGATGCAGCTTGTGGTATTGGCTGAATAAAATATTTACACGCGTACTGGTACATGTGTGTACATGCAAAAATTCGGAATAAGAAATTTACAATTTTTTAGTATTTAAAATATGCGCTAATTTGAAAGTGTCTTATTGATTTATTTATTTGCTATTAAAGTGCAAAAATAATTATATTATGGGCATTTAGTTTTGTGTGTTTGCAAGGACATGCTTTGATAGACCTCACAAGTTATAAAATTCATATTCACTATTTAAGCACACTGAGAATTAAAAAGTTAAATATGCTGTAATGCTAATAATTTATTTCATTATCAAATTCATCCAACGATTTGCCCGTTTCTTCAGAAAGACAACATTACTGAAATGGAATATGGTTATGTAAATGTTTTGATAAGAAAATTTATTTTATTGCAATGTTAATGCTTTGAAATGTTGTACAGTAATAATAATATACATATAATTAAGCTTTGCTCAGGGGATAGCTGGGTTGTTCAGCTGATAGGGAGGGGACAATCAGATACTGAAAAGAACAAGACAAGGCCTAAAGGCCAAGACAAGGCCTCATATGTCGGGAAACTCCCAGATGATCGGGGATTTCGCTGTTTTCCAACCTGCCCCAGATTTTGTCAACTTATGAAAACACGAAATTGTAGACATCCCCGATTATCTGGGATGGTCGGGGACAAATCAGCAGCATTTCTATTTTCCTGACACGTCCCAGATTTCTGCAATGATCTGTGATTTTCCCGACACATGAAAACCAGGCTTAAAAGATACTTAAATCAAAAGTGCATTTTACAGCAACTACCAGAATTCATTTAATTTTTCTTATTTAAATTTTGTAATACCTAGTATAGACTGCTTGCAGTCGCTCTCTCCAGTCTCCCAAGCTTGTTTTCCTTATTAGCTAGCCTGTTTAACTGACTGAAAAGGGGCATCTTCTGGCCTAATCCCAGTGGAGTTGCAATAACAAATTTATAGCCATAATACAAGAAAACAAAAAACTCAAGGGTTCTGGTAGTTGAAGTGTATGATGCTGTCATGAGTGAGTGATTTTACTTAACCCATGAAATAGTGGAATACTATGCACTATTAGACTATAATTCCATTGTTTTCTTTTGTTTAATTTGGACTATCACTATAATTGTTAGATAGTTTTTTGTAAAACCACTCTAATAAGAATGTTATACCCAATGTTATAATCTCCATTTGCTTGTGCTACAGATAATATTAATCTAATTACTAAGCTTATCAGGCTGATGTTAAATTGAAAGTATTTAATTGTTATTGAACAATAAAATTATTGCCATTGGAAAGAGTCCGTCTCTTGCTCTATATACTGAACTCATCATAGCCACTCCTACATGTAGTGTACTCTTCCCAGAAAACCACAGAACCCACAAATTTTCTGGCTGCCTTCAGAGTAACAATCTTGATGCTGCAAGGCTATTTCAAATGCCACAGGTGTTACATTTGTCTGTACCATGTGACAAGCCTATTCTGCTTATAGGGGAATCTGTTTACCATTTTTGCCTCATAGCATATTTGCCTTGTTCTCTAACCTACGTACAAAAACATCAACTCTGAATATTGAAAGGGCATAGCACAATTAGCTTTCTCTGAAAATTTGAGCCTGATATACTAGATACACTTCATGCAATGCTGTATTAAAAACTCAATTTTACAAAGAATGTGTGGCTCATTAGCGCTTTTGCCATCCATATTTCCTTAAATATTGCATGAAAAAAGCTGAAAATTGCACAGATTAAGTTTAACAAGCTCTTTCAACTTTTGAAGTCAATTCGTATTTAGCATGATGCTTTCTCTATGCAGATTCGCATGCTAATGAAGCAAAATGTAAACAATGACGTCAGCAAAGATTCACCTATTGCGAAGAAAAATTGTCATCATGTTGTACAAACAAATGAACCATGTGATGCATTTGAAATAGAATTGCAGCATTATGATCATAACTCTGAAGGCATCCAAAATATTCATGGTGTCATAGTTTACTGGGAAGAGTCAGGCTTTTAGCCAGAGATTGAAAAGTGGGTGTCCTGAAGATATTTTCCATCATATTTTTTAAGGATTGGGTGCAATTTTCATGAATTTCTTCAAAAAGTGGGCATCCACAGGACGCCTGGACACCCTGCTGGCTAAAAGCTTGGGAAGAGTAATGTGAAGAATTATATGAATTCAGTTCTATTGGATGTCTACAGATAATAAAACAACATTGTACTTTCAGTTCTTTTTAGTGTTGACATTGAACTGAGGCCACCCTGAACCAGGGGAGGGGTGGTGTGGATTTTAAATGCAATTGCCCAATATTCCCGCGACTTTTCATGAAGTGATCCCTAAGCTGAAGGGTTCATTTGGAAGCTACTACTTTACATTATATACGGTTATTTTTTTCAGTCCAACTTGATCAAATTTGGAGATGGCACAAACTGCACAAGATTTTTTATTGCAACAAAAGAAAAAGAAAAAAAAAAGTGGCCTGTGTTTGTGGTGTATACATCAGTTATGTTAAGCAGACGTTCCTTGGGAAAGGATTGTGTGATGAGCCCTAAGGATATCTTTTGAATTTTAAAATTGATTAGCTGGACTAGGATACATATATGTATTGCATCGAGGGGATTACTCGTCAGAATTTTTGGTGGGGGTCTGCTGCTTGGTTCTCCAAATCCTGACCCTATTTCAGACCAAATTATACTATTAGCCAGGTTTCTGACCAAAATGGCTCAAAAGCCATACCTTTTGGAGCAGCACATACATATTCTTGGCTCGCACATGACATCATAAAAATTCAAAATCTAAACTTTAAATCCTACAAAGTTGTTTCTACTACCACGGTACGTAGATACCAGTGTTACAATCCTTCAAAAAAGTTTAACCACGTTCTGCTTCTGATTTGTGAAGATTTTAAATTATTCACAATTCGTCACACTATTTAGCCGTGATAATAAGCAAAATTGAACCAGTTGAAAGATATTTTTGCATTATAGATGCTAATAATAATTAAAGCCGATATAATGTAACTTATAGTGAATCCAATCATTTGTGATGAGATTTTTTGCGTAATTATGACTTTGAAGTTTTAGCCATCATGTTGGTGTACCATGGTTGCTCCATACCAGGACGCTGAAAAGAATAGGCGGTGCAACGCGCCCACAGCACTTGAGCGATGTGTGATGCAGAGCAAGACTGGGCCGAGCGCACTCGACAGGTCCCGGGTTCAAAACATGGCGGCAAATAAGGTTCGATGAATGATGCAGAGAACGGTTTGCTGCAAGAAAACAGTACCAGATTTCCACTTACACGTATTTTTTTAGAACTGAACATTGCAATGCATTTTTTAAGCTGTAGGCGATAAAGAACGGGTTTTATACTGTAAAATTTACAACGAATTATTTGAAATAAATCGAGCTTGTTCAAAATGTGTTACACTTTATGTTTGCACCCAAAATCTAAAACATTAATTTCGTGCGAACTATGGCAGTAGACGGCTGCATTCTCCGATCATAGATATGGGATCTATCACTCTTTCATTTGGGTAAATTTCATCTTGAACTTTTTTGAACTTTTTGAGTTACATACTATAGAATTAAGGTAGTTTTATTGAGGGGTTATTGGGCCACTGCTTTTAATCATTTATAAGTAATACTTCATCAATGAAACAGTTTTAGTGTTTTGGGGCCTTCATTTGATCAAACCTATCCATGATTCAATGCTCTAGTAGTGCCTGAATAGGACACATGAAGTTTTTTTAAACAAAAATATGCTTCCACAGCTAGTCAGTCTCAATATCAATCGCATCACGGAACAGCCACCTTCGTTCTATAGCATGTAACTAAAAAAGTTAAAAAAAGTTCAAGGTGAAATTTACCCAGATGAAAGAACGATAGATCATTATTTTATCTTTGATCTGAAAATGTAGCCGTTTGCTGCCATAGTTCGTACGGAATTAATGTTTAAGTTTTTGGGTGCAAACATAACGTAATGCACTTTGAACAAGCTCGATTTATTTCAAATAATTAGTTATAAATTTTACAGTATAAAACCCGTTCATTATTGCCTACAGCTTAGAAAAGACATTGAAATGTTCAGTTCTAAAAAATGGAAATCTGGTACCGTTTTCTTGCAGCAACCCGTTCTCTGCATCATTCAGCAAACCTCATTTGCTGCCATGTTTTGAACTTGGTACCTGTCGAGCGCGCTCGGCCCAGTCTTGCTCCGCATCACACATCGCTCAAGCGCTGTGGGCACATTGCACCGCACATTCTTTTCAGTGCCCTGCTCCATACATATCTACTAAATATGTCTAATACTTGTTTGCTTTTAACTCTTCAACAAAATGCTCTGGCACATCAAAATTTCGCCCAAATATGTAGTTTCAAACTGTCTACAATTCCATAAACATTTTTGAATCGAACTGTTTTTAAAATGCTTCTGAATTTTGATATGACGTCAGTGAAAGCCGAGAATAGCTACATTTGTATATTAGAGTCCCAAAACAACAAACATAACATCAAAATATAAGAATGTACGAAAAGCCATGTTCTCTGCTTTCACACTTGCAACCGCACAAGGCGATCCGAAAGCAGGAATGCATGACCATTCATTGATTGTTTTACTCTACACTGTTTTAACACAGCATCACCTTCAAACCGCGCATAAAAGAGCAACAGCAGGGAAACAGGGCAAACCCTTGAATACAGAAAGTGAACTTACTCACGGCTGCATTCCCCAGAAGCTTTGCATCATTTTCTGCATCAAAGGCGATGGTATTTTCCAGTGAAGGCGCTTGAGCTCGCTCGCCATCTCTTCCAAGGTTTCTTGTGTTCCAGCTCAAATTCTCGTGTCGGGCGTGAAAGAAAATCCCAAAAAACACACTCGACAGCGTGCAATGAGAACAGAGCTTCGTTTGCTGCTCAAAGACTGAGCAAAACCCTGAGGTTAAGGTGAAGGTTAGGGTTAGAAAGCTAGGTCCCACACCAAAAGCACATCATATGAAGACGACAGCGAAACGAGAGAACGACACTTGCAAACTGCCGCCATTTTATTTTCTTTCATCCACCAATCATGGCACTAGTTCCAGGAACGACGTGGCCAAGCAATAGAACAAGCCTTAACTTGCCAAGCCTATTTCTCACTTGACGACAATAGACAAATTCGGCCAATGCATTGTTGTACCCAATTCAAACCTTTTGGGATTAGAACTCTTTGTTCGTCATATTTCTAGGGGTATAGAATGGTAAATTCGAGACTTTGCGAGACTGAGAGACCCTTGTTTAAAAATTCTAGACCGAGACTTTAGCGTTTCTATCAAATCCGAGCCCGAGACTCCAATTGCTGGAAAATGTCGGGCCGATAGTACTAAAACAGCTTAAAACGTGACTGAAATCACCCACGGAAGCTGAGATTTACGAGAAAAATTTACGAGACTCCGAGATCCAAATTATCAAAATTCGAGACTTCGAAAATTATAGCGAGCCCGACTGATTCCGAGACTCCAATTTGGGTGTCTAGAAAACGACGACCTAGAAAACGAAGACCTACGACCCATAAAACGACGACCTAGAAAACGACGACCTAGAAAACGACGACCTAGAAAACGGCGACCTAGAAAACGACGACCTAGAAAACGACGACCTAGAAAACGACGACCTAGAAAACGACGACCTAGAAAACGACGACCTAGAAAACGACGACCTAGAAAACGACGACCTAGAAAACGGCGACCTAGAAAACGACGACGTAGAAAACGACGACCTAGAAAACGACGACCTAGAAAACGACGACCTAGAAAACGACGACCTAGAAAACGGCGACCTAGAAAACGACGACGTAGAAAACGACGACCTAGAAAACGACGACCTAGAAAACGACGACCTAGAAAACGGCGACCTAGAAAACGACGACCGTAGAAAACGACGACCTAGAAAGCGACGACCTAGAAAACGAAGCTTTCTTCGCATTTACTCTTAAATACCTAATTCTGACCAATACATTTCAGTGATGAATGAACTGATGAGTTTTTGCCCCTGTGATTTATGCGGATGAGCCCCAAAACCTGCGTTGAAAATATGTCGCTAGAAATGGTAATTTATTAAAGAAAAAAAAAACGCGCCGAGTGCATTATTGAGTTACATAAGCACGCTGGAATTTTTAAGAACACGAAAGAAGTGCAGTATTAAAAAGAACGAGCCGAAGGCGAGTGCTTCTCGCACTTTTCTCGAGTGTTCTTAAAAATTCCCAAGTGCTCATATAACTCAACATTGCACGAGGAACAAGTTTTTTTTTATTTCTTTTATAAAATAAAAACGGTTATAATGAACCTTACGTCACGCGCGTGCTTTATAATGAACTCGGTTTAACCAACCATAACGCTCGCATTTCCTTGAGCATTTTATAAACTATGATAAAATACAATTTTTAGCCAATTCTAACTGTGATAAAATAACGCGAGCGGAGGGCACTGTTGCTTTCATTAACTTAGGGCGCTTACCATTTGTTAGAACTGGCCGGCCGGGGCCGGTCAATTCGTAAATAGTATTCCATTATCTTTTCGAACTGTCCATCCAGATCGGTCAATTGATAGATAGTGTATATCATTTTGATGGACTTGTAAGAAAAGATCTGCTTAATGGTGTATTCTATTTACGAACTGACCTGTCTGGCCGGCCAGTTCTGACAAATGGTAACCGCCCTTAGTTATAGGGTGATTATAATTATCATAGGGTAATCATAGCGATGATGTAGCTAGACAAAAGTTTCATTTACTCAGTGACACGGTAAACACAAACATTTCATGCATTTTCTCATCTGTGGCACTAAAAAACACTTTCCTGCCGGTTAACATGCAATAAAATAAAATTGAACTTTACCGTTATTCTACACAAACATCAACTTCTCCTTTTTACTGCCATTTTTCCACACTGGTTGGTTTTCGGCTATTTTGCAGTTAAGCTTTACTAACAAAACTTGTGTGCTAGAATTCATACAATTGTCTTACTCATGCTTGCTGCGACGTTACAATTTTTCACATCGTCTCATGTACATCGCAACTTAGTAAACAAGACTGAAGAATTTCGTTTAATAACTTAGTGAACTGGACAACACTAAGCACTCTTAGTAAAGCCAAATGAAAGCTCAAATTATAAAATACCATGGACTTGGTTAGGTTTAGACCGTTGACTTTAACATTTAGTAATTTTTACTCATTAGCATCCTTAACCGGTTCAGTTGCTTACCGCCGTGTTACTGGCCAAAACAGGTGAAATTGTATTTTAGTTTGAAAAATTGTAACGTCGCAGCAAGCATGAGTAAGACAATTGTATGAATTCTAGCACACAAGTTTTGTTAGTAAAGCTTAACTGCAAAATAGCCGAAAACCAACCAGTGTGGAAAAATGGCAGTAAAAAGGAGAAGTTGATGTTTGTGTAGAATAACGGTAAAGTTCAATTTTATTTTATTGCATGTTAACCGGCAGGAAAGTGTTTTTTAGTGCCACAGATGAGAAAATGCATGAAATGTTTGTGTTTACCGTGTCACTGAGTAAATGAAACTTTTGTCTAGCTACATCATCGCTATGATTACCCTATGATAATTATAATCACCCTAAAACTAAGGGCGGTTACCATTTGTCAGAACTGGCCGGCCAGACAGGTCAGTTCGTAAACAGAATACACCATTAAGCAGATCTTTTCTTACAAGTCCATCAAAATGATATACACTATCTATCAATTGACCGATCTGGATGGACAGTTCGAAAAAATAATGGAATACTATTTACGAATTGACCGGCCCCGGCCGGCCAGTTCTAACAAATGGTAAGCGCCCTAAGTTAATGAAAGCAACAGTGCCCTCCGCTCGCGTTATTTTATCACAGTTAGAATTGGCTAAAAATTGTATTTTATCATAGTTTATAAAATGCTCAAGGAAATGCGAGCGTTATGGTTGGTTAAACCGAGTTCATTATAAAGCACGCGCGTGACGTAAGGTTCATTATAACCGTTTTTATTTTATAAAAGAAATAAAAAAAAACTTGTTCCTCGTGCAATGTTGAGTTATATGAGCACTTGGGAATTTTTAAGAACACTCGAGAAAAGTGCGAGAAGCACTCGCCTTCGGCTCGTTCTTTTTAATACTGCACTTCTCTCGTGTTCTTAAAAATTCCAGCGTGCTTATGTAACTCAATAATGCACTCGGCGCGTTTTTTTTTTCTTTTCTAGCGACATATTTTCAACGCAGGTTTTGGGGCTCATCCGCATAAATCACAGTGGCAAAAACTCATCAGTTCATTCATCACTGAAATGTATTGGTCAGAATTAGGTATTTAAGAGTAAATGCGAAGAAAGCTTCGTTTTCTAGGTCGCCGTTTTCTAGGTCGTCGTTTTCTAGGTCGTCGTTTTCTAGGTCGCCGTTTTCTAGGTCGTCGTTTTCTAGGTCGTCGTTTTCTAGATCGTCGTTTTCTAGGTCGCCGTTTTCTAGGTCGTCGTTTTCTAGGTCGTCGTTTTCTAGGTCGTCGTTTTCTAGGTCGTCGTTTTATGGGTCGTAGGTCTTCGTTTTCTAGGTCGTCGTTTTCTAGACACCCCTCCAATTTCAAATGCCGAGAATTCAAGACTCGGTGAATATTTCCCGAGACGCAGCATTTCCGATAGACCATTCTATACCCCTATTTCTATATCAATGAATGAAGCATTGACATGGAAATTATATGGAAATATTGTGAACAAAGAATCTTATTCCCACCTCAGAAGGTTTGAATTGGGTACAACAATGTGTTAGCCGAATTTGTCTATCAGCCACTTTGCACAGCATTGAATATATAGTTGTAATTTTCGACCTATAAACACCTGGACCCGGTTGTTCAAAAGGTGGATAGCGCTATCCACCGGATAAATCACTATCCGGTGGATAACAGAATTGGTTTTGCTTATGCTTATCCCGGGGGGAGGGGGAGGGGGTACTCCCTATAATGGGTTATACGGGGATGCTCCGCCCGAAAGGGGTACCTTTTTTAGGCTGGCGGTATATGAAAGGGTAGGGATTTCACGAGTTGAAGTATATGAAAGGGTAGGGATTTCACGAAGTATAGGAAAGGGTAGGGAAAACACCGGTTGGAGTATAAAAAAGGGTAGGGAAAACTGCAATTTAAGTATTATAAAAAGCGCCTTTCAAAATATATCAAACAGACGCACGTAAAGGCTATATGAAAGGGGTGCCATTTTCAATGAAAGGTATATGAAAGGGGCACCTTTTCTGTCAAAAACGGTATATGAAAGGGTAAGGGTTTGGACCTTGGGGCGGAGCATCCCCGTACAAAACTTTGTTGGGTACCCCCCCCCGGGATGCTTACCACTTGATAAAGATTTATCCGGTGAATAGGGTCATCCACCTTTTGAACAACCGGGGCCAGAGGTAAAGTGGTTCTGCATCGGTTTAGAGAATATGTATCCATTTTTTTTTCTCCGAGTCAGGAGTTTTTCACTGGTTTTGCGCTTTAGAAATCCCTTATGTGGGCTATGGTTTGCGACGTGCGTGCGCAGATATAAATCTTGACTGCGAATTCAGGCGGGAGTTAACCTAAACGCCATTTTTCCGCCACTTGACATGGCTTTAATGGAAATATCTCGTTCGCAATCCAATCCAAAAACAAGCAATCCAAAAACCCTATGCTTAAAACATAAATCTATGTTATGGGGTGTTTTGTGAATTTTTGGGTGATTCAGTTGGGTATGTTTGGGAGGAAATAGTTTTTCTCAAAGGATTGGTAAAATTTTGAGAAATAAGAAATATTGAAGATTTAGTGAAGTTTTAAAATTAGAATTTGTAGTTAATAATTAATAGACGGATGTCAAGTTAGTCCACTAGCAACCTGGGGTGCTCTTGCGTGGGCATCGACTGTCTGTTGGTGTTCTAAAAATCATTCGGCTTACTCCTATCCCTTCTTAAAACCTCATCAAATTTTATTCAAATTTAGGTTAAGTCCCGCCTTAAAAGGGGGACAAGAACATGGCTTTCTTAACATTTACATCGAATTTACATCGAATTTACAGTGCCAGATACATCCATTTGAAGTAGATACGAGTTAAAACACGCCTTTTAACATGTTAAGATAACAATAACAAAAATGAAAAATAATTTTAGCAAAATGCTCCCCCGTCTCTGCTTCCCCCTAACCCCCTCATCGGGGTAGAGTTACTGGGCGCAGGGTCTCTGCAGAGTCCCACCTAATCTCGTACCCAGATCTCACTCGTGCTTGTACTGTACTGAAATGGGAGATCTGGGTACGAGATTAAGTCCCACCCTCACCGGTCTACCCGCACGAGGGAGCTCTTAATAACCTGATGATGCTGAAAACAATATATAAGACGCGACAGCGTCTTTTCCTCCCATGTGGGACACATTTTCTTAGATGTGCACGAGGCGCAGCCTCGTTTTGGTGCAAAGCTTGTTTTCGTCCTATAACGTCATAAAATTACTGTTTTCATTCACAACTCTGGCAGAAGTCTTGAACTCGTGGATTTCTTGACATCTTTTAGCCTGATGTCGATTACATCAAGGATTTTCTTGAAAATGTTCCTCTTAAAGTGGCTAGTCTAGATGGCTGGTCGCCTCCCTCCAATAGCTTCCAATTGTCTCTAGTGTTTACAAGGGAAATGTTTTCTATTCTGCTGAGCGCAGCGATGGAGAAATTCATACTTTTTTTGTGATAGAATAAAAAATCATGAATGTGTAAAGGGTAGTCTTTTATCGATTATGTTAGCTTGGGGGGGGGGGGGGGGGGGCAAAATATTCAACAAATGCTTTCTGGTTTGGGTGAAGAGTGATGTTCGACGAGTTCACAATTGAGAAAGGGCTGAGTCCCGTTGCATTAATGTTATAAACTTGTCTATTGTATTAAAAGCTTCCTGGTTTTGAACGCTTAGCATGTCAGGTCTAGCTAAACGTAGTACTGTGATGCCCGATGATTACAGTGCCTTCGGACAACCTTTTTATACTCGATTGATACTTTGACTCATTTTCGCAGATCAAAACTCTGGGACTTACGGGAATTTTCGCTGTTCCCGTTTCCGGTTCATGCTTAATTTTAATAGGATGGCGACGACTACACTCACAGATGCCAGGATAAAGGATGAGTGCCTGTTAGTGGACGCTCTCGCGACGATTTCTCGTGGGGGATCTCTTTAGCATGCAGGCGTCAATTTATTTATCCCGGCGTAGACAATCAAACGAATCCGAACCAAAAACCAATCGAACCCAATCGTTCGATTGGAGTTCGATTGGTTCGGCAATCGAACATAATCGAACTGGAACTTTTCGGTGAGTTCGATTAAGTTCGATTACCGAACCCAATCGAACTCAATCGACGCGATTGGTTCGATTTTGTTCGGTGGAAAAACAAAACGGTAATCTAAAATTGATAAGCATTCAGTCTCAGTAGAATTGGAAGGATTTCACTCTTTAACTGATTTTTTACAAGAGGAGCAATTGTGAGAGATATTAACACATTTCAATTAACTAAAATCTTTATTGTTACGGTGATTCGAAATTGATTAATTCACAATATAACATGAACAGCTCAGTACTTTATATCGCTCGGAATAACACCACTTGACAACAAATTTATCTCCGACACGGACGTCGAAAGAGCACTCGTGGTAGCCCTTTACCACCGCTTCAGAATGGTAAGTTTGACCTCTTTTGCCCTGTCCGACATCTTGCCTTTTGTACTCGTGTTTGAAATAAAGCCACTAAATAACTTATTTGACCGCAACACTTTGTTTTAGACTGGATGAAACTAGTTTATTTCCGATTGTTGAAGTGTTCGATTACGTTCGATTGATTGAGTTCGATTATGTTCGATTGTTGAATCGTTCGATTACCGAACGTTCGATTGCGTTCGATTGGCAAAATTTTTCGGTGAGTTCGATTAAGTTCGATTACCGAACCCAATCGAGTGATTGGGTTCAATTGGGTTCGATTGACTACGCCGGGATTTATAGGGTATATAATCGCGGAGATATCCTGAGAGAAATAAGAGACTATTCGTAGAGTAGTCAGGGCGAAAATCGCCTCCGGCGTGGAGATGCGACGCGACGCGCGTGAGAAGATAGACAATAAACTCATATTTTACAGATTTTAGTGGGAGGGGGAAGGGAGAGGAAAGAGAGTGGGAGACGAAAATTTTTGTATTTCTTTTCCGCTTTTTTTAACGCAAATGTATCTAATAGGTTTAGACAAATGCGAATTGCTATAAATTAGGTCGATATATTCTTACACAACCCAGAAATAGCTGGCCGAAAACCCACGAAAATCACGTAAAATCCGTCCGCCATTACTCCGTTCATAAATCTGAGCCCACGCTTGGTTTGCGATCTGGTACACGTGACTTGATTTGTGACGTCAATGACTCAACGCGGTTCCCTCTGGGACACAGACAATAAAGCCAAAAGGCACGTGTTGAGTCATTGACGTCACAAAATCTTTAGGCCAACTCGATCCAACTCTCAGGATTCGGTACCGGTCATTTTTGAATTGAGTAAAGGCGGCAAGCATGAGTGGCTGTTTGAGTGATAAATTACAAAAATTACAAAATCGCGCTGCCAGAGTAATTACTCAATCACCTTTTGATACGAGCTCCAACCTCCTTTTCGCGATGCTTAAGTGGGAGAAGCTGTCTCTTCGTCGTAAAAAGCAGAAAGCTTTAATTATGTATAAAACATTGAATGAACTTGCCCCAGACTATCTTCAATGTCTCTTCACTCAACGCCACGTTAATGATTATAACCTAAGAAATCTTGAAGGAAAGCTTTCGCTGCCCAAGCCAAATACTAATTACCTAAAACGAAGTTTTTGCTACAGCGGGGCCTGTTTGTGGAACAACTTGCCCCAAGATTTAAAAAACGTTTGTTCTATTGGGCAGTTTAAACGGGGTATTAAGAAAGTATCTGAGATATCGGATTCCCACACGGCAATCATGTAAAGCAGTTGTACAAGTTTTAATTATTAACTTAACTGATGATTCTCCGTGTTTAAATAAAGATTTACATTACATTACATTACAAGCCGAATTGGAAATGTAGAGTTAAAATAATGGCACTTCACGTACGAGTTTTAACTTGAAACTTCGCAAGGTAAGTAACGAGTTCTTATATTTTTAAAAAAAAAGGAAGAGAAGAGAAAATGTATATTTTTGATCATAGTGGCACTTAGTACAAAACAGAGTTACCTGCGCAGAAGGCCAGAGCAAAGTGCAATAATTGACTTCCGCAAGGGCCATTTATTCCTGAATGACGAGTAGAGCTACTGGACGCGTATACAAAATGTGTTGTTTTATTCACTAAACACAAAGGGCCGGTTATTTAAACGAAGTTTAGACGGTGTTTAACAAAACCGCGGTCTAAACCAATCAACCTCGTCCCCAGGGTCTCTCTTCTTCCCGTCCCCTGGAGGCGGCGGGAAGAGGAGGACCCTGGGAACGAGGTTGTAAACCAATTTCAATCTGGCCAACTCTAATATTTAAACGTTATTTACTGTACACAGCAGTGTCCAGAAGACATATAGCACAGACTAGAAACACATTTATCTACTTAAAATGATCCACTCATAAACAGAAGTAAGGTCCATTAATTGTCTTAAACCGCGATCTAAGTTAGACTTCGTTTAAATAACCGGCGGAAAACGTTGGTGGGAGGACAGCCCCATCATTTTTGAAAAATGATGGGGCGCTCGTCGTACATTTCAGGGGTCAAAATTTGGAGATTGGTACCGCTTAGGATACTAAAATCTAAAATGACCACCGTTAGAATTATCGCGGCATCTTTTAGGGGAACGGTTGTTAGGGTATTATGGTATAGGAGAAAAATATGACGGAATTTTTAGATTTGCTTCTCTAAGGGGTAACGAGATTCTGGTACCTTTCAGGGTGTTTTTCGAAAATTTCCAACCAGCACCCCCGTCATTTTAATATGGGAGTTCCTCGCGGGACGGGATTAACTTCCCATTGGTCTAGGAGGATATAATGCAGCGATAGCAATAATCCGCGATAATGGAAAGAGATAATGGCTGCTGATTGTTACACCATTATACCTTCCAACATCCCTTCTCATCCTTGATTTTTTAATCCCGTCTTCTTTGTCCAATACTGGCATGAATACTATTATTTAATCCGGTAGGTCGGTAACATTTTTTTCAGGAAAGCGCTTGTTATAAAGTCACTTTATGCTCCACTAAAAGTCTGATGAAAAGTGCATGTGTTGAAGCAACATCTATTCCAAAAAGTTGTGCGATATTTTGCGCAACTCGAGAAAGTCACTGGAAGTTATTTTTTTACAACTTTACATCGTACATTTGTAACTGTTAGTTTGGCATATTTACAACGCATTATATTACAAAATAAAACTGCTTAACACATGAAAAATATTGTGCACTTTTAACTGACTGTGGTACAAGATATGAATTGTCATATTTCAAGGTGTAAATATGGATTCGAAACTGGTGCAAGTCCATTTTGTACAACTGAGTCCAACAAAAATAACCTTTATCGGAAACCTGATTACGATAATATCAGTGTTCTTGATTTATAAGACCGTACCAAGACCACGAAACAGTTTTCCGATGATAACTGATAAAAACTCCTTTTGAGTAAGTATAACTTTGTTTACGGTCCGAGTTTTCCGCGCTTGGCACCGGTTGCCTTATTTATTGCGTTTTTCGCGGTTCTGATTGTAATTGGTAGATGTTTTACTGGTTGTTACTGCACAAATATGATTGCTTGAGTTTTCGCTTGAATACGGACAATAGTTGGGCTGAACTCTTGCGTCATGACCAATCCATAACAAGTTCTAGATTGCCTGACATTTCTTACAGAGTGGTTTTAATTCTCCGTAATCAAGGCATCGGTTGTCGATGCACTGACAGCAGCCATTTCTAAACCAGCGATATCTGTGAGCTCCCATGGACGAGCAGGAGTTGAGACAATCTTCTCTTGCGATGCACGTGTCGAAGAAAGCAACTTTACACTGAAGCTTGTCACTGGAAGAATCTAAGAATTAACGAAAAACGATTTTAAAAGATGTAGCTGTTATTTATCTGTTATTTAAAAGACAAACTGGGGTCGCACACGAGCCCCAGGTGTCCCACACGGGTTTTTTGTAGCATAAAGCAACTAGGAATATTGCTACTCCACCCTTGATGGGATGCTAGTCCATTGCAAGGTTACCCCAGCTTTACGGCTCCGGTGGTACCCATTAAGGAGGCTCGACTCCGCTTTTTTAGCCCTGGGGTGCATGTTTTGAAATCAAAATTTCGCAGGGAGACATGCTTCGATTGTTTTCATACTAAACCAAGTTTATGAAATGTGAAATGTATCATTGTATCAGTAGCAAACGTCAGCTTATTCTACTTTGTTTTAAACAATGTCGTTTTACTTTAAATCTACTCAGGCCCTTTATAATAAAACTTTAAAATTTTGTATTATTCACGTATCAGTAGCTGCAGACAAAGTTTCAAGAAAATTTATAAGACGGTTTTTGAGTAAATCAAAATCATTTTTAGGGCATGATAGCCAAAACAGTAATAAAGCAAATAATTTGCAGAAAGCAAAATATTTCCATAATGCCCTTACATATTATTATAAAACAGCCAGCCGTTAAAATAATGATCGCCCTTTACCTTGCAATCATTATTTTAACGGCTGGCTGTTTTGAAAGGGAAGAACTTGAATCTAGCCTCGATTGTTTAAGTCGCACCATCCTGTCAATTTAGAGCAAAAACACTTATTTATAGTTTAAGCACCGACTAATATAGAAATTTTAACAAAAATGGATCTTTAATTTTAGGTTTCCTTGGTACAAATATGTTTTGCGGCTTTTCAAAGTTGGAGTATTCAAACGAATGTAGGAAATGATGTGCATGGGACATTTTCGGCTACGCCCATACATGCACGAGTCAGTTAGCCTAATAGGATTACCATCGCTAACTGAACCTAATCGACTTTAAATTCATAGTCAGTCAATAAAAGGCTAAAACTGGAGGTTTATTTATGTTAGAAATTATCCAAATTAGTAGTACAAGTAGTTAATGGGCCGCTGGGTCATGCTATTTTAAATGACATCTTATATTGTGAGATTCTGATCAATCCTTATTTATGGACGTTTCTGGTCATTATGTGTCGTATACTAAAATATTTCTCTTAAATTGAAAATGATTTTAACTCGAACTGATGGACATTTATTTGCTAGCTCGACATTTCGCAATTGCTTTCAACTTTCATAATATAGAGGAATGATATCATGAGTCTTGACCCTGTTCAACCTTTCATAGATCATTATCCAGCGTCAAAAATATCATCCAAAAAAAAAATCTTTCCATTTGAAATTTCCCGAATCAATGACAAAGGAATCCATTTCATATTCTTAAAACTAGTTTAAAGTATTAAATATAATTACTGCATCGAATCACAATCTAAGTTCCTAGCGTGGTATATAGCATGGTATATAGCGCGCAGATCGCGTAACTGACTGAAACACCGACTGAAACGATCAAATATAAATGAACTACCATGGAACACACTGCTACGTCTAGTATTCATAAGTAATCTTCTTTTCAGTTAGTCTGATAGTTTATACAAAACGTTTTTGGATTTGCGGGATTTCAGGTATGGTTTATATCGTAATAAGCTTACACAAGTCAACATATAAGAGTGTATGGTCTTTCCACAAGATTCTTGCCATTTCTCTTTTGCTTTGCAATTTTGTAGCCTGAATAATATAAGCCTACTATATGTAGTCTAAAAACGTTGCTTGATAATATTTAAAAACTTCCAAGTTTGTGGTAATCGAATAGGTGTGAATACCGGAAAAAGTGAAGGTTCAGACTGACTTGATCACGCTATTTTTTAAGAGCTGAATGCTCTAACAAGATCATGTCATTTCAAAATGGGGGACATTTCCGATCTGTTTTCTTTCCAATTGAAGTCTTATTCCTCATAGCAAATAAAATGGTGCAAATTAAATTCGCTACCCATGCAAAGCTCGAAATAAATCCATACTTCCTTTCAGCACCTTACCTACTCAGTCTATACGAAACACGCAATTACATTAGACTTCAGAAATGATACTTGTGAACGTTTAATATTGAAGCAAAAGGAGAGAGTTTGCCTTTTTTTTGCTATCTTTTCTACTTTGACTGCTAATCGTTTGAAAAAAACATGTCGTCTCTCCATCGGCGTAAAAGTTATACTTAACACAAAGCCCGTTTAGTTCACCCGACTAAATTACTAGCGGTCGCAAACTGCGATCAACAAGGAGTATTAATCTAAAGAAGCACTTGAACCTTTCTTTCAATGCGCGGCGTAAAACGCGGCTTAAAAACAACACGTTTCTTCTCCCGCATGGAATAATTCGCATGGAAATGCCGTTTTGTTCATTGTGATAAAGAACAACTCTGGGTGAAACAAAGTTTACAAAGTGAGATATTTAGCAACTTTATAAGTAGTTGAACTGAAGATATGGACTTCATAGGGTGTCGATTTCATATCAACACCACATCTGAGAATGCACGATCACTGCAACAAACCGTTGAGAATGGCCGAATCGAGGCTTCCAGACCTAGATCAGTATTAATACTTAAAAGTGGAACAAACTAAACGGCAAACTGATCATTACGAAAAAAAAAAGAGATAGAAGCGAAAAAAAATAAAAGTAAAATATGGCACAGTGACGATTTGATACCCGAGCGCACGGATGCTCTATCAGATCTAAGTTATGAGGAGGGTGGTTTTGCTAAAAAAAATCCCACGCATTTAACCTTTTCACACCTACAATAGAGTGAAAACACAGTTTATTAAATGCGGTTCTTAATTTAGAGTCGGTGCATGTATACTTTGAAAATGCTACTGCACGTGTGACTACTCATCAGCAGTGTTTTCGTATCGGTTCAGTTTGTTGAATAGTTTGCATACAGTAACTGTTGAAGTTCTCTCTTTGAAGCGAGTCAAATGAAAACTTATTAACCCTTAGAGTACACAGTACAAAGACGCAACTGACTTACCATTTTTCAAGGCACCTCCCTTAAGTGGTCTAGTTATGAATGCTATTGGGAAATGTGACCCATGACTCATCGCTTCAAAAAGTGATGGCAATGCCTCGCCTGGTAAATCTCCAGACTTGCTCGGGATTTTAACGCCATTTTCTGTGTTGTTAAGAGAAATTTTACCACAAAGACCCACACAGTCGCAGCAATGTATCCACAGATGTGCGCCAAGGCATCTGTAACAGTCCTCACAACACTTGCAGACATCCCCTGCTTCAGCTCCACAACCGCAGTCTTCCATGATAATGCAGAACGATACCCGCGCAGCGCACACGGCTGTTTTACAGTTTTTAAATGCTTTGTAAACGTCCGGCTTATCGCGTCGACGCCGCGCTTGGCTGTTGAAGACGTTTGGTAAAACTATGACCATGAAAAGTAGAACTTTTAGTGATCCGTTCATCGTGCCCTGCAATAAAATAGTGCGCCATTTAGAACAAAAACAATCTCTTCCGAATTATGCTCTGTGGAAGCAACGCAGTTCTTCTTGTAGCTTTGTTTAACCTGGTACAAAGTGATCGATACTTAAATGGTAAAACGAAGTGTTTTGGCCTTATAGGACTTAGGAGTTATTTTCAGTCAAAACAGGACATTCCAGCTGCCTACCTTACAAGTTTCATCAAGCAAAAAGAATTATCTCTTGTGTTCACTGCCCTTTCTTCACGGTCTTACAATCATATGTACGTTAGTAACGTTATTCAAGCTGATTTAGTGATGAAGGTCAGATAACTGAATGTTTTAAAATTGTATCAATTGTTGCGACCCAAACAGCACCCGGCAAGACCCTCCCGCTTAAATGATCACTTTTTCCTCGACCACATCCTTTTTATGGGTATATGGGCTTATGCGTGCTCCATGGAATGGACTACCACCTAATATTTTATAAGCCAATATTGCGGAGAGCAGATTAACCAACATGGCAGTATTTGCAACCCCACAGAGCGGAAAACGTCGAAATCGTGTTTTCGCTTCCGTTAACTTTGAGTAGAAGTGAAGGATAGTTTAAGAGTAACCCTTAACAGATAGGCTCAATGTATAATAAGTGTAATCAAAGTGAGTTCTGATCTTGTTGGTAGATGTTCTATTTATATAAATATGCGTGCTAATGTCGTGTTACGCTCGTGTTCCTCATGCTAATGTCGTGTTACTTTTTCAAAATAATTACACTGTTATATTGCACAGGGAAATTAAGGAAAAAATCCATCTTAAATCGGGCCTGAGTACCGCATGTCTATCATTTTTTGTCTAGTGTTCTGGTCGGTCGGCAAAGGACGCGCGTCAACGCTTCAAGATAACTAGCGGTGCTTAGTTAAACTTTTATGGATAATTGTCTTCTCTTATTCTTAATCCGCTCAACTGCGTCAGAACACAAAATCAAACTCGAGAGAAAGAAAAGGAAAAACAGAAAAAAAAAAGAAACAAACGTATTGAAAGACAAGGGCAGTCATATATATAGTCACCACACTTTAGAACCACAGTTAATATGACTTGACATTTGACTTTCGGGTAAGGTCAGTGCCCACACTCGACTTAAACTGTTCAACAAGAACAAGTAAAACTCTATAAAATGGTTAAATGGAATAAACAACAACAACAATTACAGCAACAAGAAAAACCGTCAAGGAGGACGGGTGGTAAAAACTGAACAATATCAAAACGGATTGTCTTTCAAAGCCAAATTTGTCATCTTTGTAGAGCCGATACTTTATAAGTTGATTTGTTCGGAAATCTTTTTTTCTTTTGCGTGCTGAGAAATCCTCTTTGTTTGTTAATGTATAAAATTGAACGCGCTGAATAAATATTTCCTTTCAGAACAATTTTAAAATGAGTTATAAACATTAGCATTTCCTTCCTAAACAGTTTTGTGAATTGAAACTCTGATATAAACTGAGATTTCCTAAAAACGCCCAAAATACAGGGAAAGAAATTTAGCAAGCAGGAATTTGTTTCCACGAAGTAATACTCCAATCAAGCTTTCGGGCTCGGGGGCGTGCTGAGGGGGATCAGGCTACATGTACATACAGTTCAGTTTGCAACCACATCCTGCTTACAGGATAATTTCTGCGATATTTGTAATACCACTCAAATGATGTGTTGACTAAGTGGACCCTTGTTTCTTTAGACAATGTGGAAGCTTTATTATTTATGACTATATCTACACTCACGCTCCTACCTCGGTGCTTTTAGCAATGCTGAGCCCCGCCCTTTTCCTACTTCGTCCACTTAGGCGCCAACCTCTCTACATTTATAATAGATGGTTGAATTTATTTCCTGTTTACTCCCGGTCCGCGCAAGAGTAATAAATTGGTCCAATTTCAACCAATTTATCGATTTTAAAAAAAGAAAAATATATATAATTTTTTTTGAGCATTATTATTCAAGCGACAGTGAAGAAAAGAACTTTCCAGATAGACTCCCTTGTGATCAAAATAGGATTATTTTAATATATTACGTTACCCGCTCGGCGTATGCACGCGAATCGCTTGCTCCTTGATCCGGCTACTGCAAATGGAATTATTTAAAAAGACGATCACATTAGACCTGTCTGTAACTGAGAATGGCAGAAGCAGTGAAAATTTATCGGAGATTAGTCGAAACGTTACGTGTGCAACTGTAACTAGAGAAAATAGAGAATAAAAATAACTCGAGAGGCATCTTGTAAAACTCTGAAAATAGTTGTAAATGAGACAAATATTTGTTGGTTCAGCTTATTTTGGTTTAATTAATTCGAAACCATTCTCAAAATAAAGTTTTCAAATTATATATATAGTAGCTTAGTTGCTATTTATAAAGTTGTAATTTGACAAAGTACTGGTTGTTCTCAGTTACTTTTGAGTGGTATTACAATGAAATGCCATTTTTGCGCTACTTGTTACCAGTTTTATGAATTTATTTCATTAACGTTTCAAACAACCCACAAATACTTTCAATTATCCTGTATATTAAGGTTATGTGACCTTTTTTTTTTTTTTTTTTTTTAATTTTGGGGTTATTTTTAGGAGTGTGTGAGAGGTAAAAAAAGGATGGGCGGATTTGTGAAATTTAGAAAAATAACAAACATTGGAGATTTAATGAAGTTTTAAAATTAGAATATGAAGTTAATAATTAGTAGATGTGCACCCAAACAATCTGGGGTGCTCTTGTGTGAGTATCAACTGCTTGTTGGTACTCAAAAAATAATTTTATTTTTTTCTCTCTTTAAGTCTCTGTGGTGCTATTAAATTTTCGATAGTTTCGAAATAAATTAGGATATTTTCAAAATAATGAGATAATAATATAAAATGTGTGGAATATATTAGTTAGACTGCTGTCCAAGGGATACCCGCATTTAAATTGTCACCCATTTTTAGTACCACTTTCAGAAGCTACAAAGCATAAACCTAAAAATAACATTCCAGTTTTGCTAATATTTACCTTATTAGTGCACTAAAACTATTGTTAAGGGTCCTTTACTGCGAATAGAGAGGCCAGTTGAAATAAATTACCACAACTTGAAAATTTGAGGTAACTTTTCAGGTACTGCCGTGTCTTTGAAAAACTGTTTAACCCTCCCAAGAGTGCCAAAAATCAAATATTCAAGAAAAATCCCAAATTGTATTTTGTAAAATATTGAAAAACAAATGGTACCATGAAAAAGTACTGCCGAAGAGGATTCATTTGAATGGTTACGTCATAGGATTTTATATACTGCATGTCTCACATAAAAAATAAAATAAAAAATAAAAATACTGCATGTCTTCAAAATTGACTATGGGAGTGAAAGGGTTAAAAATGGCCGCGGTTTGCTCTTCAGTCCTTTGGGGAATTCACTTTGTATCTTCATCTTCATTCTCAAAGATAGTTTTGTGCATGAGCTAAGGGACTTGTCAATAATTCTTTAGCATATTATTGACTAAAAATAGACATAGCTTCTATGCACAGCACAGCAGACAATCCAAATACTAAAACAGAAATTTAAGCAAGCATGCCAACTAATACCTCGAGCAGAGTTTTGGTGAGCAAAAGTACACTGTTATTCTGTAGTAAAAAATGTTCAACACAACAAACTATGGAAACCTTTTCACCATGATAGTCAAAGATTGAGTGATGTTATGTTTCTTCAAGTTAGTGCAAATATTTTTATATTCGTCCTTCTTCTTTCCCTATCCTTTTCTCCCGGGCCTTATTCCCTATGTTTGTTTTAAGTTATCATGATCTTAATAAACTGTCATTTGTTTTTAATGTAGGTCTGATGCAAGTTGTTAGTGTAAGTCTGGAAACAATTAACTCCATCATAAACGATCATGACAATCTTTATAACAAGCACGCCGATTTTCTCGTGCCACCGCCGACAGATTTACAGGCTAGCAGTATACTCATGGATAAATAAGTGCGCTCGGCATGGAGTAGCACATGAGTACGTTGTAGTACACCTCGGGTTTCAATAAATCTAACGTAAGATAAGCGAATTCTTAGTTTTTCTTATCAATAGGTCAAAATACGTTTGCTTCCAGGAAGATCCAAATCAGTACAAAGGCATTACAAATTAAATAAAAAGAAACATTTAAAAAATCAGCTCTGTGGTGGTCTTTAAAGCAAAGTTATGGAGAAAATATATTTCGGAAAATTACAAGAGTTATTAGGATCTTAGTATGCATTGCCATGGCGGTCATAAAACTGATTTAAGAAATAAAGCAGTTTGTGAAATAAATGTGCCCAGTTTTCTCTTCAGAACTATTAAAATGACACTTTTACAATGCTATAGTTTCTGAAAATTAAAAAGAAATGCAAAAATGTCGAGTTGGTGTTTCGGGCCGAACAAAATTTGATGCAACTTTAAAATGCTATATTTTTGAAGGAAGCACTCTTTGTATGTGACAATTTTCACAACGATTTATCTCACTGATTGCAAAATATGTTAAAAGAATAACTTTGTGGTGATAGTAGTTTAAGTTTTAGAATTTTGATTGTGTCACATGAAGAACCAGCAATAACATCCAATTTTATTAGTAAAATAACAAGGTTTGACTTACGCTGGCTTGGGAACCTAGCAGCCATTAAACAGAAGCACAGGAACACTGTAAAACAGCCGTTTGATGGCTGAGAACAGTCTGCAATCACAGGACATCAATTGAAGACAGAATAAAGCCAACGGGGTTAGATATTGTTGGAAGCAAACAGTGAACGAAATCGGTAAAGGAGTCAATAGAGGCTATTGCTTTCTTGGCACTTAAAGCCTTACTCCAGTTTGTTCTACGCAAACTAACTGAGCATCAATAAAAAGCACCATTGAAGACAGAATTCTGAAGCCGTAAGATAGTTTTCAACCGCACTTTATTTAAATTCATCATTCGTGACTTATTGCCGAAAAAACAAAATTAACTCCTATTAAAACAAGTGGTAAGTTTCACCCCCAACTTTAAAAATATCACAGAGCTATTTTAAGCATTTAAGTCAATTATTAGAAGTTACACCTGTGATAACACAATGCTCCAACTCGAGAGTAGAAATGTTGGCATGGAAAAACATTTGATGTGTGATCCCCTCAATAAATGCTTGTACAATAATGCTAAGTTTACACTAGAGCAAAACTCACCGGATTCTTAAATGTCACCGGATTCGTCGCATACAGAAAAATTAGCTTAGGTTTAGGTTCAATATTGTCCAGTTGTGATGTTTGTTTGTTTATGTTTTACAAAGTGAAATTTGGAACATTTCCAATCGTGACGGCACACAATTCACTTACCCAACTAAGTAAGGTTAGTTAATTGTGTACCTAAAGTCACGATTTGGTAGAAACGTTCGCCGGGTGGAGTCAAGCTGATTCAGTACTGATCAGAAATGAACGGAAGATCACGGTAATCTACTGGAAGGAAAGAAGCTCGGTATATTGCCAAGATATTGCCTAATTGATGTAGTTTTCAACGTTTCCTGATCTACTTAGTTTTATTATTATTGGAACAGTCCTTTTACCTAATCTTATCAATCTTATTTTCCTATGCGTTATTAACAAGCAGACACACTATATATATACGAACAAAGCTGAAAGAGCAACAACAAATTAAAGCGGGACACAGTTCCTTGTTTTACTTCCAAATTCACAATGACCAACATTAACCCTTTCACTCTCGGGTGCCAAAAATCAAACCGAAGAGGTTTCATAGCATTTCGTCCACAGACTCAAAAGTTTAAACTGCTTAACACTACATGTCTCCATAATTGACTCCGGGAGTGAAAGGGTTAAAAATATATTAAAAACCACTTATTTTTCGATCATAGCAAGGCATAGATATGACTCTGTGTTTTGTCATGATTCGTGTGTGGTGGATGCCTTACCAAAATGATGGCCAATACTTATACTGGTAATCCTGTTTGATTTGGCATCACACTGACGATCACGCATACTGATATACGACGGAACTTCGCCTATTAATCTCCTCTTAAGTACAGCCATTAGTTTGGCAACAATAAAAGAAAACACTTCATTATTTAGACCAATGATATCAAGGCCTCCTGTTTGCGGTTAGATTTTAGCGATCCCAGTGGGGCTGAATAAACTGGATTCTGTGCAACACAACCCAGTGCTCAGCCACACCCAGGTTAGGAAATTGCTAAACAAACAAGACGGGTGGTTTTTGGGTTTAGGTCGTTTTATACGATTTATTCCCTTATGTTTATTAAAATAATTGAGTGGATTGAAATTCATACTTAAGATTGATAAGAAACTAACAAAATTCTAAAAGAAATATATCACTTTTATTAAAATGGTTACATTTTGGCAGCCGTCGCAATGAGATTGTTTATACAGACTCAAAAGTTGGCGCCACGTTGGATGATCATAAATCAAGGTTTGTATCTTGGATGAAGTGGAAGAAGGGATGAAGAAGCAATTAATTCAGCCCTAGCCATACAAACTAAGGCGAATGATACACAGTTTAGCATCGTTCAACACTTTAAAACGATTTACTGAAACGGTCGTTTAACAAGTTGGAATTCTTTGTTTGCACTAAAGCCACATAAAAATTCAGAAGCGTTAAAAAGCAGATTTCGATTCCAAAATGTTTAAAGAATTGTAGAGAGTTTAAAACTACACATCTGGGCCTAAGTTTGAAGCGCAAGAGCATTTCGTTCAAGAATTATAGTATTAGACATTCTCAGCAAGAAACTGTATGGAGCGGCCATCTTGGTGCCGCACTTAGGGACACCATGGCGGCGAAAACCTCAAAGTCTTAATTACACCAAAAATCTCATCACAAAAGATTGGATTCACTATAAGTTTCATTAAATCGGCTTATAAGCATCTATAATGCAAAAATAACTTTCAACTGGTTCAATTTTGTTTATTTTCACGGCTTATCTGAAAAATAGCCTGACGCATTGCGTGACACATTTAAAGCCTTTAATCGGAAGCAAAACAGTTAAAACCTGGAACTTTTTGTGAAGGATTGTAACACTGGTATCGACATGCCACGTTAGAAACAGCTTTGTAGGATGTAGAGTTTAATTTTTTTAATTGTTATGACGTCATGTGCAAACCAAGAATAGAGCCTGCCTCTATTTTCGTTCAACAAAGTTCAACATGTTAAATGGCCTATTTCAACATTCAACAAGGCATGATACACTTTTCAACCTTTGTTGAACAGCCGTTGCAACATCCTATCTGTTGATCAACAATTGCTGAACAGTGTATCATGAAAAAACATAGCAATTCAAACACTTCGATAATTAAAGTTATATAGTAGCCCTCAAATAGTATCGCGCGGGAGTCTTTTACAGCGAAGAAGCGGTCAGACTAGTCACTTGCCATTCTTGACTTGTCCCGGAAAAAAACAGTTAACATACCATTTAAAATGTGTGCTTATTTGTTTGATTTCAGACATTAAGATTATAACAGAGCTATTTTAAGCATAAGTCAATTATTTGAATTCAGTTACACCTGTCATACATAATACATGCTCCCCTCAATTCGAGTGACAAAATATTGGAAAAAACCATTTGATTGTCAACACCAGGCCCCGGTTGTTCAAAAGGTGGATAGTGCTATCCACCTTTTGAACAACCCGGGCCAGATAAAAAAGAATTCTAGACATAACGATTTTGATAAGAATGAACATATGAAAGAAATCATATATGAACTGGTCGTCCAGGCTCGCTAGTTTTGAGGAAACTGGGAAAAGGCTGTGTGATTTGAATATCGTCCTATAATGCATTGCAAACCGCAAACCCGAGAAGGCCTGGGTTTGAGCCGCAGCAGATGCAAAATGGCGTCTTCAACTGTGATCGCCGGCCGACGCTGAAAACTTTGCTTCTGGAGAGGGAAATATTTGTCTCCTCCATTTTATAACCTAAAGGTTGCCCTATAACATTTACAGATAAAACGTTCTACTGGCAAATTATTAACCTGTGTTCTTTTTCTTATCGGACATCGACACAGAAACGTACTTCAGCTGTTTACAGTAAAGATCTTATTGGATTCATGGCTGGGTCGTCGTTAATTTTTTCTCGGGCAACCAGGCTTGTAATTTTACTGAAAAATGGTTGCCCGGTAAATTTCCGGACCGGACGACCACGTGCTAATTTCGAGCACTGGTAGCCGGCG
Source organism: Dendrophyllia cribrosa (assembly GCA_024195265.1). Classification (NCBI taxonomy): domain Eukaryota; kingdom Metazoa; phylum Cnidaria; class Anthozoa; order Scleractinia; family Dendrophylliidae; genus Dendrophyllia; species Dendrophyllia cribrosa. Next base: position 58,159,464 of record JAJLRJ010000002.1, read on the forward strand.
CCAAGCGATTGGTTTTGGTGCAAGTTCTTGTTTTAAACAATCTCAAAGCGTAGTAATGAATGCAAAACCAAAGCAATTGCGAAATTACTTTCGACACTCAATTGAATACCGCTCAATGAACTACGGAAATGGAAGGAAATGAAGAAATGATGCTTGCAGCGATGACAGCTGTCATTCATATAATTGCGAGTAAAGGCCGCTGAAACATTTTTGGTTTCTGTTTTTGCCTTAATTATTAAATGCTTGTACATAAAATTAAAAAGTAAATATAAAAGATTCTAGCCTAACCTAGTATAAAAATTTAAGCTAAACAAAACCGTACGAAAAAAATTGAAAAAAGTTAAATTTTATACCGTGCAAAGCAATTCATCCTCTTTAAATCCAGTTATAGTTTGATGGGATATTGTGACATACGTTTCCCTTACTAAATTGTCGCCTAGAAAATGTCACCTAAAATTTGACCAGACCAAAAAATGTCTAATTAAGTTTTGGAAAGCCGATTGATAGCTCATTTAGCAGTTTGGCAAAGGGAATCATTTTCGAGCTCGCTAGTTCGAGGAATATCCATCTCCTAAAGCACTGATATTCAGCTAATGAATGCGGCTATGTGTACAGGTCAATCTGACGTCGATTAAAGGAGCCTATAGAAAACTAAAGCACAAGAGAGACACTATTAAAAGACTTCCCCCGACTACGAAGCAAATATTTGTCTTACATACAAACAAACAAATAAACAAACAAAAACATGCGAACGATAATTTAGGTCATATTGTATAACAAAGGGCGTTTGAAATGCTTCTTATTCTCGTTTAAGGGTTAAAATTCCATATGAGCTGCGCTCAATCTTGATAGCACTCAACTCACAGGGTTCTACGCCCATATGGGATATTAATTTGATTGTTTTGTTAACAACTTTAACTCTCGAGTTCCAATTATTTTAATGTAATACCGGAGTCCTATTCGCGTTAAGGGTTAAGCATTGACTTTATTAATTGTTTCGGCTTTTTATTGCTTAAAAAAATTGATCAATATTTCAAGGTAGGTAGGGTTACTGATTTTAGTATTTTTAGAAGGCACTATTTTGAACGGTACTGTTCTTACATATCTGATATGGTTAGAGATGCTGTGTACCAGTATACTGACTGGAACTTATTAAACAAACTTAACGAGAACTCCGTTTGAACTCACAATTATGATTCAAAGTTTATGAACTCCCATTTGTATTTAAAGTTCAAATATGACTCAACGTCTAGTGGATTCTTTCACATGACACGATGAACATTACATCTTCGTCATTTCATTACCAAGCTTAACATTTACTATGTGTCTAAAATGTGTCCATTCAAGCGTAAGCTGCAATATTGTCAATATTTTCCAATGACTGTTTGTTTATTGTTTGTTTATATTTTACAAAATAAATTTAATCACAAAGTCAATTAACTTACCTTTTAGAACTCTCGGGTGGAGTTGAGCATTCAACAGCTAGCGTTTACCTGCAATGAGAACTAGATGTAACTAAGGAAGGAATAAAACTGTATATTGCCAATATATGTTGCCTAATTGTCAGCATTTCCTGAGCTGCTTAGCTATGTTTATTATTACGATAGTCCCTAAAATCTCATTATTATTTCTTTGATCATTTCGGCAGCTTGTATTGTATCAAGTGCGGCTTTAAATTGTTTTGGAAACTTACTTCCTGCTCAGACCACTTACTCTTCCGGTGAAAACCAAAAATAGACACGTGACTATGATTTTCGCGCGCGCAGTTTGCAGTTTTCAGATATTTGTTAAATTCATATAATGACCAGGGGCTAATTATCCTCCTTTTAAGGATGGTTAACTGATTTAGATAAAAAAGCGACTGTTAGATTCAACCTGGTAGTTTTAAGGATATATCAAAAGCTGATATATCCATTGTCTCTCGAGACATGGCGGCTATAGTAGTACAGTCAAGCTCAAAAAAATGCAACCGGAAAAAGAATGATTTAAAACTACTAAAACGAGATCTATAGTATTAAATAAAAGAACATTTATTTACTAATAACATTGTTTAAAAAAGGTAGATATGTAGTATATTCATTTTGCCCGTTTAGCATGGTAAAGAAGTCTACAAATCTCTTGGTTTTCAGTTAAATGGAGCAATGCCTTGGGGAGTTTGCTGTTTTCGGTCAAAACTGTAATTAAGATTTCATAATTACCTTTAACCTTACACAAAATGTTCTTAGAGCATCGCGAGGGAAAAATAACAAGTGATTTCTCGATGAGTGAACTATCCATAATCAAATTTAAGCGATTTCCCAAAAACACATAAAGGAAGAACTTGAAAAACAAAATGGCCAATCATTTCAAGTTAAAATACATTTCCATCTGAGCCACATGCAGCAAATTAAAGACAATTATCGATAGTTTTAGACCACTAGTAGAGTAATTAATAACCAAATTTTGAGCATGAGTGACATTTTTTGGTTTCCATTGATAAAAAGATGCTTTTGGCTTTTCAAAGTGATACTAACTTTAACTAATTGGCATTTCCTTTCTACTCAGATGAGACGTAGGCAGAAGCTTAGCTGGAATATGTTGCTCGTAATTCTCGATGATTGAATAGAGTTTATTACACGGCAGGTCTCTCCTGTCGTGATCAGAGTTGTTAACCCTGGAATATTTTTAGCCTATTCCAAGCTTTTAATCAAGTTCTGGAAAAATGATCTTAACGCCCGGTTCTCTCTTCGTTCAATCTGATCTGTTAGGTATATAGAGAGAATAATGTGAAATACCTGGTATGCAGATCATAATACCGATCTTATACAAGAAAAATAAAATTCAACTTATGTTAATGGTCATCAGTTACTTCTGTAGTTTTATTTTTCTTGTTTTCGTTAGTATCTAGTATAGGATGCCAAGAATTGCAACACTTAACCGTAATTTCTTATATAACTAACAGTTAACATTAAAATTCCGGACATTGTAACACTTAACTAAAAATATTGCACCCGATAAGACTTTTAACAACAGTAAACCTCACCGGCTAGGTCCCCGTATTGCTCAGTAGCTTTCATTTTTTGTTGACTGGTCACACACTTAAGGATTTCATCTACAGACTCAAAAGCTGGGTAACGCTGTGTAGCATAATAAACAGTACTAGTAAGCGGTCCATTCTAGGAGAACCACCTTGTACCACAGGTAGCCCAAGCTATATGTGTCACAGTAACCGTTACGAGCGAAATTATAAAGATTTGTATGAGAAAAAGCGGTCCATTCTAGGAGCTAAAACAATACGAACAAGATTTCAATAAAAATTGCCTACCTTACTTCGCTTGTGTGTTTCCTTGTCTCCTGTGTGGTTTTTGGAGCGATTTAGAGCATTTCCAGTGAGTTTTAGTTCCATTGCTTTCTCTCTATATATAACGAGAAAGGATATCTTGTTCGTATTTTTTAGCTCCTAGAATGGACCGCTTTTTCTCATACAAATCTTTATAATTTCGCTCGTAACGGTTACTGTGACACATATAGCTTGGGCTACCTGTGCTTGTACAGCATAATAAACAACACCACAGGAAAGTACTGCTCAGTAGCTTTCATTTGAATGGTTATACTTTAGGATTTCATCCACAGACTCAAAACTTAGAACCACCTTGTACAGCATAATAAACAGTACCACAGGAAAGTACTGCTCAATAGCTTTCAGATTTGAATGGACTCACTTTATAGGATTTCCGTTCACAGACAGAAACGGCGTCAGAGACATGCACGTTGTACAGCATAATATAATAAACGGTAGCACAGGAAATTACTGCTTTAAAGACTCGTTTTCATTCAAATTGGAACACTTTAGGATTTCATGTAGACAGACTCAAAAATTGGAAGTATACCCCTTGATGCACTCAGTCGGCGAACAGTACCACAGGAAAGTACTGCTCAAAGTTAGAAAAAGCTCTCTTTAAAAGGTCATGCTTTAGAACTTCATTCACAGTTTCATCAGTTAGAGCCACTTACTAAAAACAGTTAGAGTTAATGGTTGATCTTATGAGTGGAAGGCTAAGCAAAGTCATGGGCTAACACAATAATCGCTTGCACGTATTTGAGGAATGTCTTCTTGTGCAAGTGGGAGACATACACGGGTATTAATACAGCCGGTTAAATAGGATTACAGAATGCTAAATAAAAATCGAGAAAATTACAAGATGATTAAACACGTATCTGCATGAAAACATTTCCAGCGCTTTTAAGTACTTAAAAAGTTTAAAGGTGCATCACATTCCAGAAAAAAATTGAGCTAAAAATATAAGTGGTAAAATCCCGGTTTTGTGTTTGTAATTCTCTAAATGCCGTTCTCATGAAAATTTACACCCTTAACAGTAAGAAGTTCGCAGCTTTTTTAATCCATTGTTGTTGTTTCTGATCAGCTGGTCCGTAATACGTTTACCAGTCTGAGTTTCTTCGAGGAGTTTGGCCGCAAAGCAACCCTTAATCACCTACACGCTATTTGTACTTACTTATCAGACATATCAACCTCTCTCTTTTCCCGGGGGGATACTCCTGTCGATTTAGAATAGGTGTGTGCCGCGAAGGTTCTCTTAAACCCTGACCTTATTTAAGGGAACAAGATCGAAAATTCGGTACCTTTTTAAGGCCCAAAACCGAAAAATGAAACCTGAAAATTAAGGGAAAAACGATAACTCGGAATTGTGTGAACAGGTCCGGTTTTGACTTCTTTTGTTTAGCATCAACGGCCTTACGCACCTTCTGGCGCGGAGAGAGTTAAGGTTAAAGGGGCAATGTCCCGGCTGAAATATCGTGTTTTCATGATTATGGCCAGGAGCTAATGCTTTAAGCTTACTTTATTATCTTGAAATTGAAAGAAACTCGCCAAAAGTGATAGAAGCAAAGAAATATGAACTAAACAGACAAAATAACGGCTAGAAAAGTCAAAATCTCACAAGAATGGCAAGTTTAATTTCTTGACCGCCTGTCAAGAAATCAAATTTCATGAGCTGTAATCCACTTCAATCCTTGCAATTCTGAACTTTATCTCTAAACTACTGCTTTTGTTTTGTTCCGATATATTAAGTTGTTTATTTGGTGGCATTTGGCGATATAACGTGGAAATAAGTTAAGCGAAATTTTGCTATTTCGCATAACAGTGTCCCTTTAAGGTAATGAAGTTTATCATCAAGTATGGAATACTATGGTTCTGCAATTTAGCTAATACAATTTAAAGGATCACAATGCCATACAGGATACCCTTTAAGGACTGAACACCTCAAAAACCATATCCTATCCCGCGGAACATACCTATATAGCTTACATTGGTGGGATTACCTCCCCCTGGATTCTTTTCGCGAAAGATTTGTCGACGTGTACTTGGTTCAGGCATTCTTTCGGTTTATAATCACCTTATTGTTTATATAATCTATATATTCTATTTGCGTATGTAGTAAAATGTTTGTTTATGTTTGTTTGTATGTTTTTTTGACACTTGACTATTGTTCATAAAAGAATCATCGTTCAAAGGCCATTGATTAACCTTCGCGATCAATACGTATTCAATACATGTGAGAATGAATTCGCTTTTGAATGTCAGAGAGGGAACAAAGATTTGCCCCCGACTAGCTCTCTCTCGCCGTACACTCTGTGGGCGCCACAGGGGGTACGGCGAGAAAGCGGCAGGCACTTCAGACTAGCTCTCTCGTTTTGTGTTCTTAGGCAAACACTCTTGTCTTACGTCCACAGATCGGCTTCTATCCACCTAGCGCGGCGGGTATAGACCCAGAAATAGACAGATCAGTGATTTGCGGTGGAAATATGATAAGAGTACTGGAGGTAACGACGATTGTTTAGATCGCTGATCTCATCTAGAGCAAACAGTAATAATCCTTATTAATTTGCACTACAGGGTCCAGAAATAAGCTATGCCCTGAAGGAGACACTAAGCTCAAACGGCAGTAATTTTAAAATGATGCCAATCTCGAAAATTATAACGTGCGCGTTAGCTAGCTTTTTATTAAAGATCCTTATATAAACAATAAAACGCTCAAATTTTTGAAAATGAGTGTCAGCCCGTTGTCGAGAGTGACTGCACATTGGACCTTGCGTTGTGTCACCCAGTGTTTCTTGGCTTATTCAATAAAACTGTTCTCAAGCTCGTGGTGGAATTTATTTCTTTACTTTTCTAAAATAAAACATTCCATAGTTAAATGCGCGGCCACTCGACCCTGGCTGTCACTCTTTTTCGAAATGGACTTTACGGTTATAAATCCGCGCACGCTGATGAACAGAGCTTAAGTAAATTTGCGCGCGCTCAAGCAAAAATGTAGGTTTCTCCGATGTTTGTGAGGTCAGTAAAGCCGAAAAAAGCAAATTTGACAGGGATTTTCTCGCGTTTCCATCAGTAATTTGTTCTAAAACTGCGCATATTTTAAGATACAAACGCTATCTTTCTCATGGTCCCATTTACAGGCTTCCAGACCTAGATCAGTATGAGCACTTAAAGTGAAACAAACTAAACGGCAAACTGATCCTCACGGTTGAAAAGCAGAAACAAAAGTAAATAAAATTAAATTGGAATATAAGCTTTAAATAAGTCTTAAAGAACTTTTAGAATAGTAACAAATGACGAAAGTGAACAGCTTTTGCTGCACGGACAGCTATTTACAAACCGCAATCTATTCAGTAATCTGCTATTTTGTCAGGCACTTGTTCTGTCAACTCAGTTACGGTCATTTGTGCATGGGAAAGATCAAGTGAGGCAGTGATTGAAAAAGATGGATTAGACATATCGAAGACCTGATTGGCATCTCTGCGACATATTTTCCGTGATTTGTCATTCTTTGCATATAAGATGCAGCATTTTGATGTTAATAACAATTGACCAAACTTAACCCAAACTTCTTCAGGTTCCACTCGTCAGCTGAAACTTAACCCGCAGTAGACTGCTGTCTCTATACCACGGGTTTCAGAGTCTACGTTGCACTCAAAGGGAAGCTGTTTCCTAAGTCTTTCCTCGGCGTGCGAATTCAGATGCCAACGAAGACGGAGAGTCATGATTCTTCACGGTTGTCAACTTTCGGCATTTTCTCGGTTACCCTGTAAGGAATATTATCGTGTTTTAACGATTATAGCCAGTCGCTTGCTTTATTATCTTGAAATAGGCAGAAAAATTGCTAAAACTAATGAAAGCAAAGAAGTATTAACTAAAGAGATAAAATAACGGTTAAACAAATAAAATTTGCAATCCTGCCCGGGGGGGGGGGGGGGGGGGTACTCTGCAAATTTTTTTGGTGGGGGTGTTCCGCTGGGACTCTGAGACCCTTAACCTATACTAGACCATTTTAGCTGCATTTTGCAACCCTATTCTAGACTAAACACCGAAAACCCTACCCTATCCTAGACCTATTCCAGACTCGCTATTTTCCAGAAACTCGTTCACTATCACAGTTATTAGTTACCAGGGGTCAGTAAAAATGCCGTACTGCTCGCCGTACCGATTGTTAAATGCCAATTGCTAGTAAACCTTGTCTAGACGAAATTCTTCACGCAACTGATCAGTTTCGCGTAAAATGATACCCTATTCTAGACCAAAAATCTCTGAATACTATACCATATCCCAGACTAAACTGCCTGAAAACCATACCCTTCACAGCGGCACATACCTAAAAAGCTCATATATGGGAGTACCCCCTCCCCCCCGGGCAATCCTGTAGTTTATCTAAACTGACTACTGCTTCTGTTGTGCTCTAATATAATCTTTTTAGCCAATAGACAAATTCGGCTAACGCATTGTTGTACCCAATTCAAACCTTTTGGGATTAGAAGTCTTTGTTCGTCATATTTCCATATCAATGAAGCATTGACATGGAACTTATATGGAAATACCGTGAACAAAGGATCCTATTCCCAGAAGGTTTGAATTGGGTACAACAATGCGTTAGCCGAATTTGTCTATTAGTTGCATATTTGGTAGCATTTGGCGATATAACGTGAAAATAGGGTAAGCGACATTTTGTTATTTCGGCAGGACAGTTCAAAACCTCTTCTTTCTAAGCTAGTAGATTTAAATTCTTGGTTCTTTGTTTATAGCTTACTGTGCGCAGATTGAATGGTACTATTCTGACCTCAAGATGAGTCTCGTCAGTTTGTCCAGTATAACAGGATTTGTATTTAATATCAGTTCAGTACGTGATTAAGTGCTAAGAAGCTAAAACTCAGTGCTAAAACAAAAGGTGCAATAAACGGCTAGGAAAAGTTTATACTGGTCAGGTTTTTCGCGGGGGTTTTCGTTCCTGAAGCCGGACGCCGAATGTAACGTCCGGTTACCTCCTTCAGCGTAGTTACATTTCGAAAATGAAAAGTATTTATAAATACTAAAATATAGACTTGTTAACCCATAAATGTATTAGTCGATTATTACTCGGAAAGGACGTTTCGGTATGAGAAACGCAACGATCAGTGATTAAATTTCCTGAGGCCATGAGGAGAATGGCCGAGACCCTCGTGCCTTTAGACTCGGCGTGCATGGAAAGTCCATTTATACATATCAAGATGCACTCGCTGCATGTCAATGCATTACCAGAGCTCCTTATAAGCGAAAACTCGGGCCCGCACTTTGCAATGCACGTTTAGAAACAATTGCTGATTCAGGTTCCAATTGATGATTCGGCAGGTTCAAATTGATTGAAGGACTTTCTTTGCCCGTGTATACTATTCACTGCTAGCCTGTGTACAGGCGCACGCCTGTATACAGGCTATTCACTGCAATAGCAACTATATAATCGTACCTGTTTTGTCCGTAACAAACTGAATCCTCAGTTTGGCTACGATGGAACACTTTGTAGTGTCTGATAACAGTGCAGGCAAAGGCGTTTCCAATTGCTTTTCGTTTTTTTTTTTGTTCCTTTTTTTCTGCTATTGAATTTGCTGTTGAGTTTCCTATTGTTTTTCGCTCCTCTGACAACAGACCAATGAACGCGCGGAGCTAACATAACCTGCCGAACACTTAAGAGCTTTAGACGTCAGTTTTATGGAGGGGCATTCTGGACAAAAATGCAATTAGATCGTAACCTTCATTCCATTAGATCGTACCTCTATGCAATAAGATCGTAATCTTCATGCCATTAGATCGTACCTTTATGCCATTGGATCATTCCTCTTTGCCATTAGACCGTACCTCTATGCCATTAGATCGTATCTTTATGCCATTGGATCGTACCTTCATGCCATTAGATCGTACCTTGCATTTTGACCGTACCTCCGAGGGAACAATATTCCATTGGATCGGACTTGGATCGTAATAAAATTGGGTCAGTGCAGGCCTGTCATCTCCATTTTACACATAGCAAAGTCAATGTTGTGATCGATATCACCGCTCTCAAGCTTTTCCCTCGTTAGGTCTAATAAACATTTTCCCTCGCTATGTTTTCTTTATTTGGTGACGTGACGGTTATCATGGACCTATTACAACACCTATTCTAAATCGACGGGAGTATCCCCCCCGGGAAAAGAGAGAGGTTGATATGTCTGATAAGTAAGTACAAATAGCGTGTTGGTGATTAAGGGTTGCTTTGCGGCCAAACTCCTCGAAGAAACTCAGACTGGTAAACGTATTACGGACCAGCTGATCAGAAACAACAACAATGGATTAAAAAAAAGTTGGGAAATTAGCTCAAGCGGGGATTGATGTTGTCCTTCTCCTTGTCGAAAAGACATTGCTTTTAGGAGGAGGATGCCAAATCACTGGAGTCTCCTTCACTGATGTAGCCCGATGTTATGTGTCGCATATGATCACGAGTTCTAGTAGATCACGAGTTTTATTAGTTATTATTTTAGTCTTAATTTCTACGCTTAACCACTGACCCAATTTTATTATGATCCAATGGAATATTGTTCCCTCGGAGGGTCGGTCAAATTCAAGGTACGATCTAATGGCATGAAGGTACGATCCAATGGCATAAAGATACGATCTAATGGAATGAAGGTACGATCCAATGGCATAAAGATACGATCTAATGGAATGAAGTCTTAGCAAACGACGCGACATTGTTATCAAAGCGGCCGACAAAGGCGGGGCGGTAGTTGTTTGGCGGACCGACCTTTACCGACAAGAGGCTTTTCGGCAACTTTCTGACACCGCTTTCTATGCCAAAGTTGATAAAGATCTCACTTCTACCAACCAAAAAATTGTCAAAGAAACTATCCAAGACCTCATTACTAAACAACAATTACCAGTTACCGCCAACAATCTCATCATCACTACTCCTAGAACCTCACGCGTTTATTTCAAACCTAAAATTCATAAACCAAACAATCCGGGCCGACCAATTGTTTCCGCTTGTAGCTGTCCTACCGAACTAATTTCTAGCTATTTAGACAAAATCATGGCCCCCATTGTCAAATCACTACCCTCGTACATTAAGGACACCAATCACGCACTCGAAATTTTCCGGGATTTCAGTTTTCCCAGCGAAAACAAATTAATTTTCACTATGGACATTACCTCTTTATATACCGTCATCCCCAATGACGAAGGACTTCAAGCACTAAAATATTTTTTCGACCAGCGCTCCATTCAAAACCCAAGCTCAGAAACACTGCTCCGCTTAGCCGAATTAGTTTTGACACTTAACTGTTTTTCATTTTCCCAAAACTACTACAAACAAGTAAATGGAGTCGCCATGGGCACCAAAATGGGACCAAGCTACGCTAACCTTTTTGTAGGCCACATCGAAGACAAATTTTTTAATCAGTACCACGGAACCAAACCCGAACTCTACGGCCGCTACATCGATGATTGCATTGGCGCTACCTCTTCCAGTAAAGAGGAACTTAATCAATTCATAACTTCTGTCAATACTTTTCATCCCGCTCTAAAATATACCTGGGAAATTTCCGAAACCTCAGTCGCTTTTCTTGACATTAATATTTCAATCAACGGTAACAGTTTATCCACAAGTGTGCACTACAAACCTACAGATTCCCACAGTTATCTGTTACATTCATCCTCACATCCATCGCACGTTAAAAACGCCATTCCGTATTCTCAATTTCTCAGACTTCGACGTCTATGTAGTGATGACTCTGATTTTTCCAACAAATCAGAAGAAATGTGCCAGTTTTTCAAGAAACGTGGGTACCCTGACTCTGTTGTTAATACGGGCCAACAACGTGCACAACAGATCGACAGACAATCAGCACTACAAACGCCACAGAAGGAAGAGAACGAGAGAATTCCATTCACCCTCACTTTCCACCCACACAACAACACAGTCAAAAGCATCATTTTAAAAAATTTCAAATTACTCCAAAACGACCCCGAAACTGGCAGAATTTTTTCACAACCCCCACTAATTTCATTCAAACGTGACAAAAACATTGGCAACTTTCTAGTTACGAGCGCACTGAAATCTGACGATGTACCGGGAACTTTCAAATGCACACGCACACGATGTAACACTTGTCCTTTCATTCACAACGCGGACAAAATAACAGGACCCAAACGATCTATTAAAATCACTGATCGTTTTACATGCACCTCCGTAAATGTTATCTACTGCATAACATGTACTTTTTGCAAAAAGATATACATTGGCGAAACAGGGAGAAGACTGGGCGACCGTTTTCGTGAACATCTCCGAGACGTTGAAAAAAATGACAAAGACGCATCCAAACCAGTCGCGCGCCATTTTAATCTTACTAACCATTCTAAACAACACATGACAATCTGCGGCCTTTCCCTACACCAGGGTAACACAGAAAGCCGTAAAAACCTAGAACAAAAAATCATCTTTCAAATCGGCACTCTCAAACCCCACGGAATCAACGAACGCTTTTCATTCAACTAATCTACATTTGTTTTTCACGTCACCAAATTTCCACCAATAGCGTAGCTCCACCGCTTACTATATAAAACCACACACTACCCACAATTCCTTGATTCGCTCCGACGAAGGGCTAGCGCTCGAAACGTCAGCTATTTGAATCTTTTTACGGTGGTCAATTTACCTTATCAACTCAGTCGATAAAACTAAATTCTAATGGAATGAAGGTTACGATCTAATTGCATTTTTGTTCAGAATGCCCCTCCATACCAGTTTAACTACTTGCACTTTCAAATATATGATGCAGCTTTTAGTTTTCGCAGGGTAACGTGTTCTAATTCTTTGAGTCAGTAGACGAAATCCCTACCAACCATTCAAATGAAACTTTTCAGCAGTATTCAGTTCTGTTGATAGCTCATGCTTCCCTTTTATTTATTTATTACAATCTATGGATTAAAAACCAAAGGATGAACTTCCATGACTCTCGCGAAAATTTCAGAGTACTGAACAGCTTTTGTTGTTATGTTATCTCTCATCTTGTATATATATATATATATATATATATATATATCTTTTCTGTATCTCATCCATGCACCTAGCATTAGTTCGAGAGTACATGTATTGGTCTATTATAAAATAGCTGTAAACATGGGGCCAATGAAAACAGTGATAGAGAAAAGCTTTAAAATTCGCAGAGGAGAATGCTTTAAAATGCACAGAGGAGAGTGATCAAAAAGCTAGAGTTGCTTTCGGCTGCGCTTCAAACAACTATATATATTTATAATTCAACACATTGATACACTGCCCAAATATGGTCAAAAAGTTGTCGATATATGTTATGTCCACATGACGTATAACCAGCGATGGCGGTAAATTTGGCATTTTGAAGGAAAGTGAAAATGACTGCTGCCTGCAATTTCGTGTTTTTGGGAGAAAAAGTGCGTGAACTATTAGTTAAAAAAGGGAAAAGAAAGAAAAAAAGAGAAGAAAAGAAAAGAGAAAAAATATTGTTCACATGATTGGTCAGGACAAAAAAGGCGCGAAATTTTCGCGTTGTCGCGGTCGCAGTGTTTCTTGGCGTAGCTGAATGAAAACTGGTTCAAAGTTTAACCGCTCGACAAGGAGTGAATGAAGGAGCACAATTTTCGTAAAATTCCTTTGGTAATCACCTCTGGAATATGATATAGACTTGATGCTTTCTCAGAAAGTTTCTGATCTCGTCATTACGGCTGTAGGAGCTAAAAAACGAGCAAGTTTGTAAACAACATTGATCGACTTGTACTTCGATGTTTGAAAATTTGGTGCTGATGGAAGGGAATAAAAAGCCAAATCAACTACAGGTACGATGTTTTAACCGTTTCTTGTATCCTTTAGCTGTGAATTTTTGTACGCTGCAGTTCTTTCCGACTTTTCGCCGCTATGTTTAGGTTCGTAGCCGTGTGTTTGTTCAATTTGTTTTGATTCTGAATTGAATTTTTTAAGATACGAAACACTTGTAACTAAGACATTCTATGCCATTTTACTGTGTTTTAATTATTGTAGTCACTACTCTGTCCCATTCTTTGAGTAGACGAAAGCTCTTCGTAGAAACTCTCAACTGATTGTGTACGCTAAATTAATTTTAGCCTGGCAAAAGTTTCGGCATTCGCTGTTTGTTGTTTAAGAAATGGTCCGAGGTAAAATATTGTTGTTAGCCTTTTTACTTAATGAAAGGTTGTATATCTCAATGATTTTTTTCTCGAAACTGTGATTTGTTATCAATGTGTTGAATTATAAAATGGTTATAGTGGTCAAGTTTGCGCAATATTGACAAAGGCGCCACTTTCATTCCTGAACTGTGTGATGTTGCAAGTTTCGCGCGTTAAAACATACGTACTGCTTTTTTTAAAATAAAAGGCTTGTCGGCGATATTTTCTCTTCAAACTGTGCTTTGTGTTATCAATGGGTTGAATTATAAAACTATTATAGCGCTCAAGCTTGCGTGATATCGCCTAATTTTAGCCGACTCGGCCTACGGCCTCGTCGGCTGAGTATTAGGCGATATCACGCGCGCTTTCGCGCTATAATAGTTAAATATATGAAAACATGGTCGATGAAAATTACAGCAATTTCACTACAACTACAGACTTTTTATGACCCCGACCAGCCCGAAAATCACAGAAAAGAGAAAGAAAAGGGAAAGGGAGCGAGAGAGGGAGAAAAAAAGACTAGCAACAGTCTTTTGTCTTTATATTATGGACTAACTCTCAGATAACTCCCAGGCGCTTCCTCAGAGCGACATGGTTTTCAAAAATCCAGCTATATATATATTTTTAATTAATAACAACTGTATTCGTTGCCCTTGGCTTACGCTTCTCTCGTGCTCTCCAAAGTTCTCGTGTGCTTCATAACTCGATCTAATACGCACGCTAAAACCTGAACCAATTGTGAATTATACTTTCCTTGTTGTTTCCTTATGATTCGCAACCAACACAAAAATTTATTGATGGTTGTTGGACGGGTGGAAACCATAAAGTGCATGCAACGATCGAAAGAACCAGAAAAGTCAAATTGTATACTTGCGTAGCAACCGCGTTACTTAGCAACGAAATACTAAAATGGACCCTTACCAAAAAATACTAGCGCAGTCATCCCCACACGCAAAGCGTATCGCTAACGTTCAGGCACTTGATCTGTCAACGTTCAGGCACTTGATCTGTGTTGTCTTTTCGCGAAACTCCTTAAAACTCGGAAATGCTTAAGTGTTGAATTAATGGGAGCAGACGGATTAGCGGCTATGTAAGACTGACAGGCACCTCCGCGATTTGATAACAGATTTTATTGACAAGCCGCACGCGAACAAAATCGAAACATTTCCACTCTCCACTGTTCAACTCAAATGGTTTAGTCTCAAGCTGAATGGGCTGACGGCTTTCTTTGTGTCGTATTAAATTTTCCTCTTTCTGATCGAGAGATCTGAATGGGGTTCAACTATGCCGTGATATCAGCTAAAATGTTATCATCTTAGCTGAAAGGTATTTTCAGTTGTCAGTTAAAAGAAAAACTCCTTCCTGAGATAAAAGTGAATTTTTTGCCCATTTAGTCTTCTCCAGCATAAGACCATGAGTGACATGTAACGTAGTTGTATCTTGTGAGTCTGTGGATGAAATCCTAAGGTGGCCATTGAAATGAAAGCTACTGAGCAGTACTTTACTGTGGTACTGTTTATTATGCTGTATAAGGTGATTCTAACTTTTGAGCATGTGGATGAAACCCTAAAGTTCGACCATTCAAAAAATAAAAAATGAAAATAATAATAATAATACCAGCCTTCCATCCAATGCTCAGTCACGCTTAGAAGAATTTAGAACTTAGAAAAATTAACAAACAAAAAGTATAAATATGAATATGAATGCTGACTAACAATCAACACATACACAGCACATAAAAAACCTTTTTGAATAGATAAGGGCGCGGTTTTGGGGGGAATATTCTGGTCATTCTGAAATCAGAATACGCTCACAAACCTATGTTGTTTACATTCTCACACACCAAAAATTTCCAAGTGCACATAGTCGAAGTAAAGACCTCATTTCAATATTTTACGAGAGGAATACGTGGAATATTTAAAGCTATTCTGTATTTGAAATGGCCAGAACATGTCCTAAAAAACCTCGTCCGTAATTAAAGATTTTAAAGTATTCCTAATGTATGGTTCCACAGTGCAGGAGTGGCGACAGCCTCGCGACAACGACACGGTTTCCAAATGATATTTTTAGGCGGTAAGAAGTCTAAAAGGTCTTGTAGATATTGAGGCGCTTGACCACGTAAAACTTTGAATGTGAGTTATGGGAACTTAAACTTGATTGGTTGGCTCACAGGCAACCAGTGTAACCCGGGCAAATGAGAAGAGATGTGGCAAAATTTAATCGGAGCAGCGAAGAAGAGTCTAGCGCAGGCATTCTGAACCGAGTCGCTGAACCTTCGTGATCTAAGAATGGAAGCCCATGCATAAAAAGGATTATTGCAATGATCTAGGTCGAGAATTAACGTTTCTGTGATATCTCTAGATAAATGAAAGTTATTGAGCATTTTATTGTACAGAGTATGACTCAGAGTTGCCGGTTTTGTGGAGTACGTGCCGGTGTTTCTTGGGCCGGTCATTGAACAGGGCTAACCTAAAGCAGTCCTTCCCAACTCAGGATTTCTCAAATACATTCTCGGTAAATCACTTTGATCCATGAACTGATAAATAACAACATTTTTTCCAGACTTTTCATCGTTTAAGAAACTTCAAAATGTTTATCAGTACACTGACTGAGCTAACCGGTAAAATATGGGGCGATGAGGTGATCCCTATGTGTGACACGAAAGGAATCTGAGCTACAAAATATTCATCTACACACTGAGCTAATCGGTGAAATATGCATAGATGAATTGGTTCATTTATGCGACACTATAAGAACACGAGACACGTTCCACCGAAAGACACAACTACACACTCTTTGTTATAGCGATACAAGGTTTCGATGTATTCCACGTCATTATCAAGTAGAGAATGACAGTTAGAAGACTCTTAGAAGGAGAAAGGTGACTATAAATTAGTGAAAACAATTAACATTTTATTTTAGTTGTTGTTGCCAACCCAATCAAGAATTATATACTTTAGAAGGTATATCGGTCGTGTTAACCTGTATGTGTCATCAATACCAAAGGAAATGTCAAACTAATAAGTTATTCAACAAATCGGAGTTTCGATGGAAAGAAGCTGTTCGGAACAGGCCTCAGTCATCTTAAAAATTCGTAATAAATTAGATTAAAAACTAGAGATTTCTTAAGTTAAGGGTCGCCTCAGTCAAACTTTCGTAACATCGGAAAATGATTTCGGAGGAACAAAAAATGTCGTTTTGGGTACGAAATAAGGGAAGCAAGGATTTCTGAAAAAGTAGCTAGCAAATTCGGAAATAAGATTCCTTTCCCTAAAATGTTCTGCCCCTGAAATATTCAGCTATAGGAACTGAAAAGTTCAAATGTATTAGCGTTCACATAGTTTCTGTTAAATGTACTAAATATATGGAAAAAATAGTACAACGCCATTCCGAGCCTTTCCTTGAACATTCCTCGTTGTTGTCGTCGTCTTGGTTTTGAAAAGTCTTCAAGTAACTGATCATGAAATCCTACAGTGTGACCATCAGTGACATAAAACCCACTGAGGAGCAGTTGAACATTTCTGTGGTTCTGTTTATTATGCTGTACAAGGTGGGCAGTACAAGCTACTGGGCAGTACTTTCCTGTGGTTCTGTTTATTATGCTGTACAAGGTGGTTCTAACTTCTGAGTCTGTGGATGAAATCTTAAAGTGTGATCGAAAGCTATTGAGCAGTACTTCTCCTGTAGATACACACACGTGTAAACTTCATTTCACCGGATTTACAGGGTAGCGGGAATGACTAATATATCGGAGAAAATAAAATGTCCTGTACAAATTGACTCGAAAAATCTTCGGTGCTGTTTATTATGCTGTACAAGGTGGTTCTAACTTTTGAGTCTGTGGATGAAATCCTAAAGTGTGACCATTCAAATGAAAGCTGTTGAATAGTACTTTCCCGTGGTGCTGTTTATTCTGCTGTACAAGGTTTTTCCAATTTTTCAGACTGTGCATGATGAAATTCAATTCAAATAGAAGTTACGGTGCAGTTCTTTCCTGTGGTGCTATATATTTATTATGCTAGCGCTGTTCAAGATGGTTCTAGCTTTTGAGTCTGTGGGTGTGTTGTTATATTGAAGCTATTGGTTGGCACTTTACTTTGATGTTTTTCGTTTTTCGAAAGGTGAAAGCGGCTAGTCAAATCGCCGGGGGATAAGACATTCCTTTCCCTAAAATAATCCGCCCGCGCTGAAATATTCAGCTAAAAGAACAAAAAAATCTCAAGCTGTATTAGCTTTCACACAGTTTCCTTTGAAGACTTTCAAGGCTCTAAAATGATATGGAAAAACATTACAACACCGTGATCATTCTAAACAACTAATCCTCGCTAGGTGCCCTGACACGATTAGACTCTTGTTGCACACAGCGGGAGAGAATGGCCCAGTAAGCGGAGAAGAAGTTTTTCTGAGCGCAAAACATCCATTAGTTTTGATTCACTAAACTTTCAGTTGGAAGTTTATATGGGCCTTAATACATATTTAGACTTTTGACGAACAGCTTTCAGCTAAAGGCTTTATCGAGAACAGTCTAGGGGCTCTTCAAGGAAACTCTAGCACTCAGTCGGTAAACGTTCGAACGCTTTAAAGTTATGTTCACTCTAGCTAGTTTATCCTGAAATTTAGATCTGGTCAAGTTTACTGAACAGGCAGAATGTAAATAACTTATCGCTGGATGCAGCCTTGAAAAGAAAGATAGGGGCAAACAGTGATACTGAAGCCGAAAAATGAACATGAGTAAACACTAAATTCTTTGTCAAAGCATCAAATTCGTTTACCTAACCCTACAGCTTTGCCCTATATAAACAACATAGTATACACGATCACTGCGAGGAACCGTTGAGAATGGCCGGATCTGGGCTTACAGACCTAGATCAGTATTAATACTTGAAGTGAAACAAACGAAACGGCAAACTGATCCTTACGCGGCATAAAATAAGGTGAAATATAATAGTGCCAAACATTTCACTTTGCAAAACAAAGCTTCTTCGGGGGATAAAACTGTAAATGATTGATCATCTATAGCCCTACAGCGAGTTAAACTTTTCAAGTAGTACAAAGGGTGCCTAACTTCACAGATTTTCAAATTTTCTAAAATTCCCACTTGTAAAATAATGGTTAATTATGAGTTTGAATGCGGACCACACTTAAGGATTTCCTCCACGACGGTAAGGTGTTCGGAACAGGCCTTAGTCATCTATAACAATTCGTAATAAATTAGATTAAAAACTAGAGGCGTCTAAGTAAAATGTCACCTCAAAACTTTCGCACATCATTTTGTTTTCAGACGGATAAAAAATGTCATTTTGAGTGCGAAATATAAGGTCAGCTAAGATTTTCAGAAAGGTGAAAGGAGCTAGTCAAATCGGGGGAGAAGATTCCCCTTCCCTAAAAATATTCTGCGGCTGAAGTAGTCAGTTAAAAAAAAAACTGAAAAGCTCAAGCTGTATTAACTTTCATACAGTTTCCTTTGAAGGCTCTAAAATGAGATGGAAAAACAGCACAACACTATTAATCCAAGCATCTAAACAATTCTCGATGGGTGCCCCGGACTAAAGATAAGACTTGTACACAGCGGGAGAGAATGGCCCAACATATAAATCATTAATCTTTCACGATGTTTTCAACTTAATGTTACTGACAGTGTCACTTAACTAAAAAAAACCTGTTTCTGAACGCAAAACAACCATTAGTTTTGACTTTACTAAAAGTTTAGTTGGAAGTCAGTTTATTTGGGCCTAAAAACATATTTGGACTTTGGCGAACAGCTTTCAGAAACACCCATCGAATCGTTTCGGCGGAAAGCTGTTCAGAACGACCCTTAGTCATCTATAACAATTCGTAATAAATTAGATTGAAAACTAGAGGCTTCTAAGTAAAATGTCGCCTCAAAACTTTCATAACATCCTTTTGTTTTCGGACGGACATTTTGAGTGCCCCGACACGATTAGACTCTTGTTGCACACAGCTGGAGAGAATGGCCCAGTAAGCGGAGAAGAAGTATTTCTGAACGCAAAACACCCATTAGTTTTGATTCACTAAACTTTCACAGTTGGGAGTTTATATGGGCCTTAAAACATATTTGGACTTTTGGCGAACAGCTTACAGCCAAAAGACTTTATCGAGAACAGTCTAGGGGCTCTTCAAGGAAACTCTAGCACTCAGTTAGTAAACGTTCGAACGCTTTAAAGTTATGTTTACTCTAGCTAGTTTATCCTGAAATTTGTATCTGGTCAAGTTTACTGAACAGGCAGAATGTAAATAACTTATCGCTGGATGCAGCCTTGAAAAGAAAGATACGGACAAACAGTGATACTGAAGCCGAAAAATGAACGAGAATAAACACTAAATTCTTGTCAAAGCAGCAAATTCATGTACCTAACCCTACATCTTTGCCCTATATAAACAACACATATAGCGATATAGTATGCACGATCACTGCAACAAACCGTTGAGAATGGCCGGATCTGGGCTTACAGACCTAGATCAGTATTAAAACCTAGAGTGAAATAAACGAAACGGCAAACTTATCCTTACGCGGCATAAAATAAGAAACAAAAGCAAATAAAATAAAGGTGAAATATAATAGTGCCCAACATTTCGCTTTGTAAAACAGAGCTTCTTCGGGTGATAAAACTATAAATGATTGATCATCTATAGCCTACAGCGAGTTAAACTTTTCAAGTAGTACAAAGGGTGCCTAACTTCACAGATTTTCATACTTTCTAAAATTCCCACTTGTAAACTAATGGTTCGTTATGAATTGAATGCGGACCACAATTAAGGATTTCCTCCACGACGGTAAGGTGTTGGAAACGGGCCTCAGTCAAGTCTTTAAAAATTTGTAATAAAATGAAATTAAAAGTAGAGGCTTCTTAGTAAAATGTCGTATCAAAACTTTCAACATAACATCCTTTTGTTTTCGGAGTGATAAAAAATGTCATTTTGAGTACTAAATAAGGTAAGCTAGGATTTTCAGAAAGGTGAAAGCAGATGGTCAAATCAGGAGATAACATTCCTTTCCCTAAAATATTCTGCCGCTGAAATATTCAGCTAAAAGAATGGAAAAGCTCTTGAAAGCTGTATTAGTGTTCACACAGTTTCCTTTAAAGGCTCTAAAGTAAGATGGAACAACAGTACAACACCATTAATCCAAGCGTATCATGATAAGAAATATATCGCACGTTGGAAACATAGCTTACAATATTCCAAAAACTAAAATTTTATAGCGTTTTTAAAAACAATTACAAGCCCTCGATCATGATATTTAGATCTGACTAGAAATAATCTGAATAGAAAAGCTTTAGTGAAACTAAGGATCAGTAACCACAAACTTAAGATTGAAACTGGTGGATATGACGAAATCTCGAGAGATGAAGGACTTCGTTCTGTCTGTGGTCTCTATAATATCGAAGATGAAATCCATTTTCTGTTTTATTGTCATAATTATTCATCAATTAGAGATGATTTCTACAATAAAATATATTTAATCGATTGCCAAATTTCAAACAATTACCACTGAATGAATTGATTATAAAATTGACGAACTCCGAGGATTATTTTATAAACATGCAGCTGTTAAGGGTTCATTTCTTCCTGTTTTGAATGGAGCGAAACAAAATTGTTACCAGTCCAGTCTAGTAAGATTTAATGCATTGTAATCTGTTTATTATGATTATTTTTGTTTGTTTGTTAGTTTTATTTGTTAACTTTCTATATAATCTTACGCTTTTGCAATGCTGTAATCGATTTATAGTCATGCAAATAAAGCTTGTTGTTGAGTACTCAGCGGGAGAGAATCGCCCAGTACAATCGTAATCTTCACGATTTTTTCAACTTATGTTATATAGCGTCACTTAACTAAGGGAAGAACTGTTTCTGAACGTAAAACATCCATTTGTTTTTGAATGTTTATGTGGGTCTAAAAACATGTTTTGGACTTTTGGCAAACAGCTTTCAGGAGCACCCATCGAATCGTTTCGACGGAAAGCTGTTGGGAATAAAAATTCGTCATAAATTAGATTAAAAACTAGGAGGCATCTAAGTAAAATGTCGCCTCAAAACTTTCATAACATCCTTTTGTTTTCGGAGTGATAAAGAATGTCATTTTGAGTACCAAATAAGGTCAGCTAGGATTTTCAGAAAGGTGAAAGCGGCTACAGTAGTAAAATCGGGAGATAACATTCCTTTCCCTAAAATTTTCCTTCGCTGAAGTAGTCAGCTAAAAAAAAAACAGAAAAGCTCAAGCTCGGAGCTTTGAAGACTTTCAAGGCTCTAAAATGATATGGAAAAACATTACAACACCGTGATCTTTCTAAACAATCCTCACTTGGTGCCCCGACACGATTAGCTCTTGTTGCACACAGCGGGAGAGAATGGCCCAGTAAGCGGAGAAGACGTGTTTCTGAACGCAAAACACCATTAGTTTTGATTCACTAAACTTTCAGTTGGAAGTTTATATGGGCCTTAAAACATATTTGGACTTTTGACGAACAGCTTTCAGCTAAAGGCTTTATCGAGAACAGTCTAGGGGCTCTTCAAGGAAACTCTAGCACTCAGTCAGTAAACGTTCGAACGCTTTAAAGTTATGTTTACTCTCGGCTAGTTTATCCTGAAATTTAGATCTAGTCAAGTTTACTGAACAGGCAGAATGTAAATAACTTATCGCTGGATGCAGCCTTGAAAAGAACGATAGGGGAAAACAGTGATACTGAAGCCGAAAAATGAACATGAATGAATACTAATTCTTAGACTGGGCTCGTTTATTACAGAAAGGCCAGTTTTACATCCAAGACTCAGGTCGCGGCAAAGTTCAAAAACTAAGAATATTTGAAATATAGACATTATCATTAGAAAGTACTATTTAAACGTTGACAGCTTTTGATGGCCATAGCCTCAAATTTTAGGTTAATGACCTAAAGTTTGAATTTCGGACGGTCTTGAAGTGTTGAAACAAATAATTTGATTTCTATAAACTTCCCGTATGTTGTGAAACCGAGCAGTTTGCATGCGTGTTCTTAAACTCACTTAAACGGCTTTTTTCTCGCTCTAATATAATCATTTGTTCATTTTGTAACTCGATTTAAACGGATGGAATGTACTTTTATACGACTTGCCTAAAGATGATCTACTGGATAAATGAATACAAAGTTTAACTGGGATTTAGGGTAAAACAGGAAGTGATGTGTGTTACTGTACTGCACAAGAAGTTATTCGCAATGCCATACCTCTTTCTTTGATACTGGATTTCCCGTTTGGCTAGGAATACATTGCCTGAGTAAACTCTAGCTGGAGTATGCCTTCTATAAGTTAAGTTCATTGTATATTGAATCGCTTTCATTGGTGTTTTCTGTTAACGTATCAACGTACGTGCTGAGACATAATAACCCGTCCGTCAGCTAAGAACTTTACATGTCAGCTTAAAGTATTCTTTTTTAAATTATGCGTATGTGCTAATCTTCTACGAAATTTATATATTGCGAAACAATCGCTTGTTCGAGACTGACAAGGGGCGTGGCACGTTTTACTGAAGGAATGAGAACGTTTAACCCCGGCCGATTTTACTCGCAAGGTGACACTAACGATTTGTAATTCAGGTTAAATGGCCAAAATTATATTTAAAATCAATTTATTACATATTAACGAAGCATTGAGCGTGCGTCCATACGATAGTGAACAATATTAACCAATTTCTGTCGACTTCTGTTATGGTTCGTCGAGTTTTATGCAAATTTAAGATAAAAGTGAATGGGTATTATCCAAAGACCAAAAAATGCACGGGAGCTGAAAGTACCACATGTGTAAACAAAACGTTTATATTCTCCATGTTCACATATAAACATGAAAACATTTTTGTCTAACCGTTTATGCTTTTCATACGATCCGAAATTTGTTCATGTTTGGCTAGGAAAGGCATAGACTTTCTCAAAGTTCATAAGTCGACTTGTGGTAAAGTCTAGGAAAGGTACTAACTTTTATAATGTACATACAAAGCTGTTGCATTGCTCTGATTAAATGAAGAGATGTTTTCGTGGTAAATAGTCTCTTGTCTTTTGCATTCAAGTCATGTTTAGTGTATTTTATTCAGTGACAGCTTCGTCGAATCACAGTTTATAAGCATATAATCTATATAATATTTGAAAATTGTAAACTATTTCCTTAAAGGTCATGCAAGTTAGTGATGATCAGTTAAAACGTTTATGTTACAACGTGGGGCGCGTTGTCATGCGTGTTTCCACTTCACGTCGGATTCTGGCTTGTTCGATCTTTTCAAACAGATACAACTGGGAATTCCGGAAAAAGCGTTTAAAAATTCATTCACTTGTTTTGATATCTAGGAAGGAGAGACAAGTGGAATTAGAAACTAAGTTGTAATCCACCTGAATTACAAATATTCACACTTCCTGTAACCGCGCAAATAAGCTCCTCGTATCTTTGGTACAAAAATCCGTCCGATTATACTCTTTACTCCTACTTGTTACCCTTCTTTAAGGAGGCGTGGTCTTTTTGTGGTTCTCTTGTTCTGTTCAGTTGGGGTCGATGTTTAATGTGGGACAAAATGTAACTTCGTGCAGTATCCGTAACTTAACATCCATTCAACCTCTCTGCATGAAAAGTCGCATACGAGCCATAGGTGATCTATCCACACGGCCAGAGCTTAACCCAGCTTCTAATGCATGAAACATTTAGGAGTATTGCTACTCCCCACTGGATGGGATGCTAGTCCATCGCAGGGTTACCCCAGCATTACAGCATTTATAAACCTAGGCGAAGAGAGACTCGTTGGATGAGTAGAAAGCACATTCAACATTTTAAAATGATTGAGCGAGATCGTTCAACCTCAATTTGTTGAACGTAATGGAGCCTGTCTCTATATTTGTTCAACAACGTTCAACAAGTTGAATGGCCTATTTCAAAATTCAACAGGCATGATACACTTTGAGGTAGTGAGAACTGAACAACAACCCTTTTGAGCAAGATGTGAGCAAATAGGAGTTAGCGGTCAAACGAGGGATAGAGGAAGTTTATTTCATGCCAGTAACCAATGATGCACACCTTTGAGAGCGTATAAGAGTCGAACACGTCGCACGAGAGTACTAGGGTTGGAACTGTAGTCGGTTCTACTAATAATAATTCGGTGTAATTAAAATAGTATTTAAGTGTGCACGATCGCGAGAGCCAACGAGATCGCATAAACGAGAGTTGAAGTCTAACGAAAACGAATGCTCGATCAACTCTCTACCTCGTTTGAAGCAACTGCTTCGTGCCACGAAAGAGATTAGGGAGATTAAGCGAAAACGACGACGGCAAAACCAAGGAAACGCCTCTTGAATAAAAAGGATTTGTGCTATTTTAAACTAATTTGCAGTTGTTCAATTTGTTTAGTTTGTCTAACGTCACCGTAAATTATCCAGGAGTTAAATTTGTAGGTACGGCTTTCAAGTTCAAATAGAGAAAGGAAAATTGACCGTCATTTGAAGTTGTTGTTTTGCAGGGAACGGCAAAGAAATGTATCAAAATGTAAAACGCACGTGCAGAGGCATTGTTTTCGCTCACTAAACCTATTGTTTTCTGCCGTTCTCGCTGCCGTCGCCTATTCGGTCCTCTGTTGTACAATGTTGGAGCAGCATGACCTACCTTAGTATTAACTTAGGGTCGATGGTTTGAATTCTAGTCGCAAGCCTTATGTTGTTCCCTGTGAATATACAGCTTCACCTTTAGCTGGTCCACTTTCACCTCTACCCACCTTGAACATCTCACAGAAGTGACAGAGGGGTATCTGCCTTCACGCGAAGTACGCAATGAGCGCTGGGTATAAATTGTCTAAAACTAGCATCGTATGCAACAAGTCAAAGCAGGATTATGTTTATTTAGGATAAGTGTCGGCTTTTAAATTCGGTTTTATTGCTTGTCAAAGAATGAGAATGGCCGGATCTGGGCTTACAGACCTAGATCAGTATAAACACTTAAAAGTGGAACAAACGAAACGGCAAACTGATCTTACGCGGCATAAAATAAGAAACAAAAGCAAATAAAATAAAGGTGAAATATAATAGTGCCAACATTTCGCTTTGTAAAACAAAGCTTCTTCGGAGGATAAAACTATAGATGAATGATTTAAACTGAACAAGCAGTACATTTTCTTTTAACCTTAATCTCCAGAGGGTGCCTTACTTCACAGATTTTCAAATTTTCTAAAATTCCCACTTGTAAAATAATGGTTCATTATGAATTGAATGCGGACCACACTTTAGGATTTCCTCCACGACTCAAATTCTCAAAATTTGGAACCACCTTTTATTACATACATATTCAGACATACTCGCTGAAAGGTCATGTGAATAAAAATACAGTGGAATCCCGATTTTTCAAACCTCCAACGGAAACGGAAATTGGTTCGAAAAATCGGGAGTTCGAAAAATCGGAGGTGGTATTGACTGAAATCAAATCCAAGGGAAACGAGTTTTGGTTCGAATAATCGGGAGTTTCGAAGAATCGAGTATTCGAAAAATCGGGATTCCACTGTAAAATGAAATAAATAGGAATTTCAGTGGAATCCACTAGGTGGCTCTTACTTTCACTGTTTTTATACGGAAATGAGTTCTGGCCAATCAGAAACCGCGAACTATGCTTCTTCGCTGCAGCAGATTTCCCCGGCCGCCACCTGCGTCGTGTCTCGACAGCGACTCGCTTCATTAGAGAGATTTAGCATCGCGTTTTAATACAGCAAACGGCGAACGGAAGCTTGCCTGATTTGAGGTTTCTCGTAAAAAACGTGCAAACTGTTGCATAAGCTTTGCTTAAACTCGCTAAAAATATAAATCGCAGGAAAACGACCTTATAGTGTATTAACTTAAGTAAGTGTTTCCGGTTAAAAGTGGTTTGTCAAGATTTTTAAAGGTGTTTACTAAAGATTTATTTGGTGAAAATGCGACAGCCTGTCAGTGACCGATCAGCTAGACGGATCAGTGGTGGATATTTAGCTCGCCGCTTCGCGGCTCGGTAAATATCCACCACTACCCACCTCCACTTCGGTGAATAGTTGAATGTTTACTATTCATAATCCACTCATTCAACGAGAAGATTTTTTTAGAGGGAAGTTTTGGTTCGACCAAAGAGTTGTTTTTCTGTATTAAAAGTCATCTAAAATTCGAAAAATGGAATAGAATCGATTCGCCAACTTCGATATTTCAGTCCGGATAACGTGGAGAGTCTTGAAAACAAATCGGGATGTCAAATCTTTGAACGAATTTTTGACAAACGAAAAAAACAGACGAGCGCTATATCTTGTCTTCCTCTACTCTCTAAAAGACGAGTGAAAACTGAGCGCTTTGTTACCGAAAGAAACACCACCAAAAAGTTACTTAATTACTGTTAAATTTGGAGGTTATTATGGAAAATTGACGCTAGGTGTCAAAATGTTTAACCGAGAGAAACATTTTATTATCACTTTATCCATATAAACTCACCTTGATGGTTTTTTGTTCGTTCAGTTTGTATATATATTTCGGTCACATATCTCGACAGCCTTCTCTTCCGCGGCGGCCTAAATAAAAAACTGCGTGAAAACCATACAAATATTTGTAGAAGTCGCTCTGGATCTGTCCATGAATTATTTAACACAGACCAGAAAGTACTGGCGAAGCTTCATCATATCTCCAGCTGCTTTTGAAGATTTGTGCGTTGGTTTAGGATTAATCTCTTTCGGGTATTGCTTTCACGTTCCTTCAAACATTTTGTCGCGGGAAGAAATTCTCTGTCTTGCAAAATGTTTATAAGCTCAGTTCCTCTGCTGAATGGAGTTGAAATTAATTCGGTCGATGAATCGCTGCTCGTATACCAGTGAGTTAATGGTTGGCCCTTTTCCGATTTAACTTCGACAAAGAATTTAAGTAGTACTTCATTCCTTCATTTAGCTCGGCCGGGGTAGACAGCTTAAATTCAAGTTCACTTTGAGCTTTTGCTTCTTGCGCCACTTTTCATCGAATTTGTTAACACCCCAAGAAATGGCTCTCCTCTTATTTTCCGCCTGTGATTTTGCTTCTAGTTTATCCAATTCATCTGTCCCCAAATTAGAATTTTGACTGCGTATTTCTTCCATTTTAAAGTGATAAAATAGGCTTGAGAAACTGCAGTTCAAAACTCTTCAAAACTTAACTTGAATGGCTCTCCGCGCGCGCGCGTCAACAACAAACTCTGATTGGTTGAAATCCATCGGACGATGAACCAAGAACCAATCAGCTGCAGCCGGCTGGCAGTCATTTCCCGCCAGCAGAGCGTGTGCTTGGCCGGCGCGAATATTGATAAAACACTGTTTCTCCCAGCCAGGGGGGGGGGGGGAGGTGAAAAACGTTTTCTCCCAGCCAGCTGAGATCTGCATCACTGAACACCTTTTCTGTGGAACAGCTCCATTTTGTCCTCCTGAAATAATTACTGACCATTTTGAGCAGTTTCACGGAATAGTTGAGGAAAAAACGTCCGAAATGTGGCGACAATATTTTATCCGAAGTTGAAAAATGTTTGAAAATTAGCTATCGGGAATCTCTCTTCTTTCCGTCTCATTCCACAACATGAGCTAGTCTGAAGAAAACGATTAAAGTTCTCTACTGGGGATTACTGATGTCCAATAGACACGTGACAAGACCAGCTCTCTCATGCTAGAGACTGGGAACGAAATTGGACGGGAAAAAGAGAGAAATCCTGGGTGCAAATGACGTCATAAAAATTTAAAAATCTAAACTTTACATCCTACTGAGCTGTTTCTAACTTGGTATGTGGATACCAGTGTTACAATCTTCACCAAAAGTTTCAGGTTTTAACGATGTTTTGCTTCCGATCCGATTTGTGAAGGTTTTATCTGTCACGCAATTCGTCACGCTACTTTATTTATTAACCGCATAGGTCTGTCGCTCAATGTTGAGCATTTTTGATCGCTTTAAAAGAAAAAGAATATTAATAAAAAGGTAGCAAAGTGAAAAATACAAGTTTGAAATGGCGATTATAAGCGCAAAGTAATAAGCCGTGAAAATAAACAAAATTAAACCAGTCGAAAGTTATTTTTACATAATAGATGCTTATAAGCCAATAGAGCAAAACCAAAGTAATTACTCTGACCAATCACAGCAGTCGTAAACAATCCAATGAACCAATCAGAGCTCGTAGCAATAACATGTCGGCGGCGCCAAGCGCGGGAAAACGCGTGCGAGCAAGTCACGATTGGTTTTGGTTTTACTTCTGATTGGTCGAGAAAGTGGCGCGAGATTTTTTAGCAAATCACAAAGCGTAGCAATGCAAAACCAAAGCAATTGTGTAATTACTTTTGACACTCAATTGAAAACTGCTCTATAATGTAACTTATAGTGAATACAATCTTTTGTGATGAGATTTTTTGGGTAATTATGACTTTGAAGTTTTGGCCGCCATGTTGGTATACCAAAGTGGTACACCAAGATGGCCGCTCCATACATTTTTACTAAATATGTCTTATACTCGTTCGTCTATAACTCTAGAACAAAATGCTCTGGCGCTTCAAAATTTGGCCCAGATGTGTAGTTTTTAACTCTCTACAATTCCATACACGTTGTGGAATCGAAATCTGTTTTTTAATGCTCCTGAATTTTGATATGACGTAAGTGCAAGCCAAGAATCGATCAAAGTTATCTAAACACGAGGAGTTTACGAAAATCGAAATTTTCAGCAGTCGTTGGAGGAAAGGGAGGGTGGAGAGTTGGACGCAGCGGGTGAGGTGTCGGGTGGAGCAAAACTCCTGAGCAGAGGGTCCGAAGGTGGATTTCTCGTACCAATTTTCAGACAGTGAATGTAGTTTCGCCATCAGTACTGCCTTTTTATCAAGCTAAAATAGGAAAAATCTGTACCCATTATTACGTTGAAGGTAGTTGGACGCAGGGGATGGGAGTCGGTGGAGCGAAACGCCTAGGACAGGGGAAGGCCCGATCGTTTCGTACGAGTTTTGTGTTTCACAGCTGGGTTATATTCAGAGCAGCCCGCCAGACGGGCGCAGGAAGAGAACACTTTATCAGAAGGCCGGTTTCGCGCAAGAAGCGCGGTTGGACATGCGTAAAAGCGAGGTTATCAAGCCAGAGCCTCGAACATTTTGGTCAGTACCAAGGATTGACCAAACGAAGACGGCCTTCGCGAACACGTTCAGAAGACAAAATTTGCAGCAAAGTAAACATAAATACAGTGTTTCTTCTACAACTATCCTTTATTTAACAATACAAAAAATAATACTTTGTGACATTTATCAGAATTTTCTTATATATTTTGTTTCATTTATTTTTTTGCGCTAGTTTGAGGCCCAACAAAATTGCGAAAACACAAAACGTTTTATCATAAACACTCTTGTTCTTCGACCATTTCACTTTGATGAGGAATAAAAAACAAACTGCGGTAATAAACATGACATATGTACTACGCATGGTTTGAAAAAGCTTTGAATTAACTTGACGTTTCGTATGCTACAACATACATCTTCAGAAGTAATTGTGACGGTTCAAATTTGTATAACTATCACAATTACTTCTGAAGATGTATGTTGAAGCATACGAAACGTCAAGTTAATTCAAAGCTTTTTCAAACCATGCGTAGTCCATATGTCATGTTTATTACCGCAGTTTGTTTTTTATTCCTCACAAAACGTTTTATAATTGAAGCCCAGTGAAGATGAATGTAAATGGGACTAGTTATTCGGGATCAGATTAATGTCAATCCACATTAATCAATGCTCCATTATGTCTTCACTGCAATCGTTTTAATGCTAAATTTAAGTTTTAGTTTGAGATCTGTCAACTTAATGTTTTTTAGTTAGGGGGAAGATAGGTCAATTAGGCTTAGGCGGGAATTTATGGTATCTGATTGGCTGACTGTAAACAGAGAGATGTCAAAAATGGCCAGTGACCGAGTAACTTTACAAACCAGATAGAGCGACAACTGATAGCCAAGAGGCAATTTTTCTTACATGTTGCGAAAAAATTACATGTGAAACTCTTCGGAATGTGTCTAGCAACGAAACGTTTAGTTGCAGGAAACTTAGAGTAGCTTTCCCCTCTCTGGAAATTGCAAGATACCTTGCATTAATATAATGCTTTCGTCAGCACTACATTGCAAATTGCAAGAAAAAATTGCCCCGTTTTACACCGTCACAAGATACTGATGGGAATTAATGTCATTATTCCCTGGTTTTATGTAATGCCAACACAAGATGCAGTCAAATAGAAACTGTACATAAATTTCTGTTTCAACTTTACGCCGTCAAGTTGGCCAAGCGAAATGTTCTACGTGACAAACTACTCCCGGATGGGTTTCTTCATATTACCAAGAATACACATTGAAACGTCAACTTAATACGACGCTAAATTGAAATCTTTGACCTACCTACTGCATTATCTTTTTATTCACAACGTACCCTATAACAAGGATTTAAGATTCTACATTTCTTATTGTATTTATTTTAATTAATTGCTCAATAAAAATCTTCCACTGGAGAAACCATTCCTGGTAAGAGAAGTCTCTATTTAATGTGGTTTTTAATAGTCGTACAGCAGGCTCATCGCTTCCGCGGCTTTACATCTCACTCGAGGTGAAGGGTCTTTCAACAGAAGAATTAGCGCTAAAAGGAAAAAAGAGAGATACAGTCAAACCTCTATGAAGCGGTCACCCTCGGGAAATAGCCAACTGACCGCTTAATCTAAAATTTAGCATGTAATATGGCAAAAATTGAATTATATTAGAATGCGAAATTGCTGACATGATGTATATTTTATAGCTAACAGTAACAGTAACACAAAATGTGATGCATAGAAATTTAGTAATTGCATGTTTAAGGAAGTTCATGCCTGGCTATCGGATTTTATAATGTTTTTCGTTAAACAAGTCTTTGTTGTAAACCACCTCATTAAAAGTTTTGCCATCACATTCAACATGAAACGAAAAAAAATCAGTTACGGTTGTCTGTGATTTGGGGCCGCGTCCTTAATTTCGTGAAGCAAGTCACTCACTTTCCAAGGTGACCGTTTATTTTATCGCCAATTGGGACATCTAAACGGTGACCGCGTCCGCGTCCGCGGTCCCGTTTTTGCTGCGTAGCACTCACATTGAATGATAGTAATGAAAATGTTTGTAACGAGTGCTGAAAAAAAACTATATCAAAAACAGTCAGACGCTTCGGGAATAACCAACATTAGTCTTTCTTGTGGTACTGTACAAAGTGGTTCTAACTTTTGAGTCTGTGGATGAAATCCTAAAGTGTATCCATTCAAATGAAAGCTACTGAGCAGTACTTTCCTGTGGTGCTGTTTATTATGCTGTACAAGGTGGTTCTAACTTTTGAGTCTGTGGATTAAATCCTAAAGTGTGACCATTCAATTGAAAGCTATTGAGCAGTACTTTCCTGTGGTACTGTTTATTATTCTGTACAAGGTGGTTCTAACTTTTGAGTCTGTGGATGAAATCCTAAAGTGTGACCATTCAAATGAAAGCTATTGAGCAGTACTTTCCTGTGGTACTGTTTATTATGCTGTACAAAGTGGTTCTAACTTTTGAGTCTGTGGATGAAATCCTAAAGTGTGACCATTCAAATGAAAGCTACTGAGCAGTACTTTCCTGTGGTACTGTTTATTATGCTGTACAATTAAGGTGGTTCTAACTTTAGAGTCTGTGGATGAAATCCTGAAGTGTGACCATTCAAATGAAAGCTATTGAGCAGTACTTTCCTGTGGTACTGTTTATTATGCTGTACAAGGTGGTTCTAACTTTTGAGTTTGTGGATGAAATCCTAAAGTGTGACCATTCAAGTGAAAGCTATTGAGCAGTACTTTCCTGTGGTACTGTTTATTATGCTGTACAAGGTGGTTCTAACTTTTGAGTCTGTGGATAAAATCCTAAAGTGCGACCATTCAAATGAAAGCTACTGAGCAGTACTTTCCTATGGTACTGTTTGTTATGCTGCACAAGGTTCTAACTCAGTTTTAAGCCTGTGAATGAAATCCTAAAGTGCGACTATTCAAATGAAAGCAATTGAGCAGTACGTTCCTGTGGTGCTGTTTATTAGTATTCTGTACACACTTTTTTAGACTGTGGAGTGAAATCACGAGGCGTGGCT
Source organism: Dendrophyllia cribrosa (assembly GCA_024195265.1). Lineage (NCBI taxonomy): Eukaryota > Metazoa > Cnidaria > Anthozoa > Scleractinia > Dendrophylliidae > Dendrophyllia > Dendrophyllia cribrosa. The sequence continues at coordinate 58,192,076 of JAJLRJ010000002.1, forward strand.
AATCAAATGAAAGCGAGTGAGCAGTATTTTTCCCAGGAGCTTTGTTTTCAGTAGAAAGTAACTACTAGATGAAATGAAATGCAATGTAAATATAAGTTTTATAAGAAAGGCTATGGAGATAACGAGAAACAAAGAAAAAAAAATTTTGACCTCGGCGAGGTCCAGAGGGATTTTTAAGGGTTTAACACTTCCCAGCAATCACAAAAAATTATATTTACGTTTTATTTCACTTCATACGAGTGCCACGCGGCTCTCACATTGTTTACCACAGTAACTACTAGATCCCTGGCAATAATGTATCTGATTAGAAATAAACAGCTTTCCAATTGACAGCTTAAAGGAGCTATGTCATGGTGATTTTGAGGTTTTCGGGTCAAAACCGTCCCAAATTAAAACTAGGTACCTTTGTCGTACACGAAATGCTTAAAGAACACTAACAGGAAGATATCAAGTGAATTTTAGCAGAGAAAATAAACCATAATCGGAGTTTTAGCGAATTTTCTAAGACACAAGCGATAAACTTGAAAAAATTGGCCCAATTTTTTCAAGATACAATCCATTTCCATCCTGACCATCTGCAGCCCAAGACACTTATTTTTACTTTTAGAGCACTAGTAGAATAATTTTAAACAAAACTGGATTCTTAGTTTTGGAATTTCACTGATATAAAGATGTATTTTGGCTTTTTAAAGTAACGCTAAAAATGGTGACATAGCCCCTTTAAAGGAAGCGAATAAACTTTCCGTTTCCATAGAAGACAAGGAGGCAATTTTACACCTATTTTGTAGCACTCAGGAGACGGTAATAACTTTCCTGATACCATGCGATGGCCTAGCAATATTGAATAAACAATGAACGTCCTCTAGCCTGTATAGCAGATGTCGGTTTATAGTATAGGGTGAAATTTCTAGGACACGCGCCTTTTTCCCTCGCGCGCGCGAAATAAACCGGCGCCTGCTACACAGGCCACTAAACGTCCTCAAACTTAGCGGCAAAAGGGAAGGGGAACAAGCTTACCCCCACAAACGTGATCTTTGGAAATTTCATCTCTTCTTTCCTTTGGCAAGTTGCCGAGAATAAAACCTGAAAGTCACAAAGAAAAGAAAATGATTACAAAATGGGCTTTGAAACTATACATCTTCCCATATAATGCAATGAAAATTACTACATTACTACATTGTGATTAGTTGCTGACGTCATCGTTTACATTTTGTGTCATTAGCATACGAACTTACGAAAAGAAGCCATCGTACTAAATACGAATTGACTTCAAAAGTTCAAAGAGCTTGTTAAACTTTTTAGCTCTTTTCATGTACTTTTTAAGGAAATATCAGCTATCAAATCCTGCAGAATTGTTGGGTGACAAAAGCGCCGCTAATGGGCCAAGCAATCTTGAGTTTTTTAAAGTGCCTATCACCACTAGAAAGTTATTTTCAAAATCAACTCTATGTACATTGAATAGTTGAATGGTAAAATATTTCTGGTTTTGAACGTCGCGTTTGTGAGTTATAGAGATTTAAATTTACAAAATGCTAATTAGATGACGTCAACCCGGGAATTTGCCATTATTTCTACGCCAATTTACAATGCGCAGTTTGCAGCTTGAGGATAATTAATTTGATAAATACTAAAAATAAACTGTGGATAGTCGATTGATTCGTAAAACAAGTTACTTAGAGGTGAAACCAAGCAGTTGTATAATAAATGATTCCCGGGTTGACGTCATCTAATTAGCATTTTGTAAATTCAAATCTCTATAACTCACAAACGCGACGTTCAAAACCAGAAATATTTTACCATTCAACTATTCAATGTACATAGAGTTGATTCTGAAAACAACTTTCTAGGGGTGATAGGCACTTTAAGCATTATGCACGAAGAGTATCTAGCATATTGCGCTCAAATTTCCAGAGAAAGCTGATTGTTCTATAAGCCCTTTCAATATTCAGAGTTGAGCTTTTATACCTTGATAAGAGAATGAGGCGCATATGATAATAAGACAAAAATTGAAAACAAAGATTCGCCTCAGTTGCTTCTTTACTTGAGCGGTTTTCACTCTGACCAATAACAGCAGACGCAGACAATCCAATGAACCAATCAGAGCTCGAAGAAAATACATGTAACTGGCGCCAAGCGCGGGAAAACGCGTGCGAGCAAGTCACGATTGGTTTTGGTTTTACTTCTGATTGGTTGAGAAAGTGGCGCGAGATTTTTTAGCCAATCACAAGGCGTAACAATGCAAAACCAAACCAATCAAAAAACAAAATTACTTTCAACACTCAGTTGAAAATCGCACTAATGGAAACTTACCAGTAAACAGGGCAGCGTTTGCTTTGATGTCATCTCGAGAGCTCTTGTAAAACGACACGCAGCCCATAACGTAAAAACTAATTTTATCGGCGAAATCAACAATCTAACGGAAAATAACACATAAAAATAAGCAGAGGAAACTGTAGGAGAGGAAATTGATCATAAGACGTTTGCAAGCAATGAAGGGTAAACTTATTAAAGTGCACCTAACCCCAATTTTTGTTTTCTTATAATCAACTCAATGTACGTTGAAAAGTCGAATAGTGAAATATTTCTTGTTTTTAACGTCGCGTTAGTGAGTTATAGAGATTTGAATTTACACTAAATGCTAATTAGATGACATCAAATGCAGACTCGTTTATTATACAACTACTTGTTTCCACCTCAAAGTAATAATTTTTTTACAAATCAATTGACTATAAACAGTTTTATTAGTATTTCTTAAATTGATTATCCTTAAGCTGTGAACTGCGTATTGTAAATTGAAGTAGAAATAATGGTAAAGTCTGCATTTAACGTCATCTAATTAGCATTTTGTAAATTCAAATGTGTATAACTCACTAACGCGACGTTAAAAACAAGAAATATTTCACTATTAGACTTTTCAACGTACATTAGGTTGATTAAAAGAAAAAAAAATCAAGTTTGAACAAAGGAAATCATTTGCATTGATTTTGGTGATTTTATTCCTGGTTTTCTATGTATTTAATGATCAGTTTGAGAAGTTATATCCAACACTCGAAAGAGTGTTTCCTCTAAGTGGGTTAAAAAAGAACTGCGTCTCGTTTTTCAACCCACTTCTCTGTGTTTTGATATCCTGATGAAACACTCTTCCTCGTGTTTGATATATTACTCTCCCCTCCCCCCCCTTGTTTTTCAACCCCCTTCTCTGTGTTTTGATATCCTGATGAAACACTCTTCCTCGTGTTTGATATATTACTCTCCCCTCTCCCCCCCCCCCTTGTTTTTCAACCCACTTCTCTGTGTTTGGATATGCTGATGAAACACTCTTCCTCGTGTTTGATATATTACTCTCCCCTCCCCCCCCCCCCCTTGTTTTTCAACCCACTTCTCTGTGTTTGGATATGCTGATGAAACACTCTTCCTCGTGTTTGATATATTACTCTCCCCTCTCCCCCCCCCCCCCCCTTGTTTTTCAACCCACTTCTCTGTGTTTGGATATGCTGATGAAAAACTCTTCCTCGTGTTTGTTATATTACTCTCCCCTCTCCCCCCCCCCCCCCTTGTTTTTCAACCCACTTCTCTGTGTTTTGATATCCTGATGAAACACTCTTCCTCGTGTTTGATATATTACTCTCCCCTCCCTCCCCCCCCCCCTTGTTTTTCAACCCACTTCTCTGTGTTTTGATATCCTGATGAAACACTCTTCCTCGTGTTTGATATATTACTCCCCCCTCCCCCCTTGTTTTTCAACCCACTTCTCTGTGTTTGGATATGCTGATGAAACACTCTTCCTCGTGTTTGATATATTACTCTCCCCTCCCTCCCCCCCCCCTTGTTTTTCAACCCACTTCTCAGTGTTTTGATATCCTGATGAAACACTCTTCCTCGTGTTTGATATATTACTCCCCCCTCCCCCCTTGTTTTTCAACCCACTTCTCTGTGTTTTGATATCCTGATGAAACACTCTTCTTCGTGTTTGATATATTACTCTCCCCTCTCCCCCCCCCCCCCCCTTGTTTTTCAACCCACTTCTCAGTGTTTTGATATCCTGATGAAACACTCTTCCTCGTGTTTGATATATTACTTCTGCTCCAGTCTACTGGTAGTTAGCTTAACTCTGTTTACTCCTATTTTTGTGTGCGTGTCTTTGTTTGTTTGTGTAGCCAGTACCCCTATTATTTTTATTCAAAATTGTAATTACTTATTGTAGACTTTGGGGTAAAATAAAGTTCGTTGTTGTTGTTCTTGTTGTCTCCAATCTAAAGATCTTCTTGTTTGCTCAAAATCAACAATTAGGTAATCCGGTAGGGTCGCAGCTCTTAGAAGCCTCTATTTTCATTGGCCTTGTAAAACACAGCTGCTATTGTTTTTAGGGTTAGGGTCCATTGTTGTGTTGTTTGTCCTATTGTTATCTCTAAGGGTGGCAAGCCAATGGTGTGAGACCTTCTAAGAGCTGCGACGTCACCCAGGTAATCCAATGAAATCATTCGGTAAAAGCAATAAAACCAAACTCACGATCAGCCTGGAGAGGTCATTCATGAACTCGCCATAATGAAGATGCCCTTCTTCTAATAAATGTTTCTGGAACATCTTGTTAATGGAGTCTGAGCCCATAAGCGGAGCTATTAACCGTAAACAGCCTTTACAAGCCTAGGAATGGAAATATTTGAAAATTTACGATTAAACTAAAACAAATTACCTTGCCCAAATATCACGTAGATTAGTAGTTTATAAATTAGAAATAGTGGGGTGGGGGTGGGGATAGGCGATGGGGGATGGGGGGTGGGGGGGGGGGGGGGGGGGGGCGGGGGAAGAGGGGGAGAGCGAGCGCCGTGTCTACGCGCCATTTTGGATTCGGTAAACAGGCAGGCTGAAAGACACTCCATTTTTTTTTCTGCCTCTCGAACTCTCCGAAAGGAAACAACTGCTACTCCGGCTCTAGCGTTTTAGGTGGCCGCTTAACTGTATACGGCCAACACTTATTTTTCAAAGATAACGTGTTGTACCTTTATGACATCATCCTCTTCATTCATATGTAACAGGACACTAATCAGGTTTGTGTGAACTTGCTCCAGGAATGGCGCTTTAGATGGACCATCACCGAAACGAGACAGCTTCCCAAATAAGGTAAAGGCGGCGGCTCGCACTGCATCCTTGTCCTAAACAAGAGAAAAGGTAAAAAAGTTTTTTGTTTTAACGAACAAAAGGCCTGTATAAGATCTAAGATTTCCATTCACGCTTAAGACAATTTTTGTAGAAATGTTACACTTATTACTATCTGCTCTTCTTATTTATGTGGAGTTTGCTAAAGTAACTATTGTGACTATTTTATCAAGGCACAATCACCATTCAAATCAAGACAAGTCGGTCCAGCGTTTGCATAAGCCAGTGGTGCACCAGTCCTTTAGGCGGGGGGGGGGGGCTGTGAAGGGTATGGTTTTCAAGCAGTTTAGTCTGGGATAGGGTGTAGAATTCAGAGAGGTTTAGTCTAGAATAGGGTGTTATTTACCGGAAAACTAATCGGTGGTATCAAGATATAGAGTTTCTAAAAAAGTCTGGGATAGGGTATGGATTTTTCGTATCTAGTCTAGTATAGCGTTGCAAAATGCAGCCGACCGTGGTCTGGTTAAGGCTTAGGGTTTCAGAGTACCGGCGGCACACCCCAACCCAAAAATATACAGAGTACCCCCCTCCCCCCATCCCTGCCACATTAGGGAGCTTAAGCAACGACGACGGCAACGCCAAGGAAAACGTCAGTTGAAAAAAGGATTCGCGCTATTTTAAACTACCTTGCAGTTGTTCCAATCTGTTTAGTTTGTCTAATGTGACTGGATTGTCCAGGAGCTGAATTTGAAGGAATGACTTACCAGTTCAAATGGAGAAAGGGAAATTAACCGTCGTGTGTTCACGTTCTCCACAAAGCCTATAATTTTATCATTTGACGTTGTTGTTTTTCAGGGAACGGCAAAGAAATGTACCAAAATGTAAAACGCACGTGCAGAGGCATTGTTTTCGCTCATTAAACCTATTGTTTTGTGCCGTTCTCGCTGCCGTCGCCGTCGTGGTTGCTTAAGCTCCCTATTCGGGAAGGGGGGGGGGGGGGGGGCGTGGCAAAGAGTAGCTAAACGTGCGATTTTCAAGCGCGTTGTTGACGCAACAAGTTGTCTCCACTGACCTTCTCAAAGCAGGGCCTGATTCTGAGGCAGATGTTGATGAGTATCTGTCGCACGTTATTCTCATCCAGTTTAGCCAGGATTTTAGCCAAACCTGACATGGACTCGAGTGTTATTTCATCTTCCATGTCATCTTTGTCATCCATGCCCGCCATCATCGCTGATAAAATCGTGGTTGAATATTTTTCCAGCTGGAAAATGAATCAGAAAAAGAAATTTTTGAAAACTTTTGATTCAGAAGAAGAAATCTGAAACTAGAATGCCACAAGTATTTTGAACCACGAATACTAAAGAACTGCCTGATGGTTACAAGCTTTTACCGAGATACTGGTAAGGAAAGGTTTGAAGTGACTGGGAGTATTGCTACTAACTCCCTCCCTAAATACCCCAGATTGGACAGATGGAGTTACAGTGAACTCTCTCAAAACACACACATTTAACAGAAACGTAAATCAGTGATTTAGTAAACGAGCCCACGCTCTTCCCATGAGCAGCAGAAATTGAGTCTAGCCATGCTCAGATAAATTTGTATATATTACCTCAGAATCTTCCACGCTAGAAATGTTCCCCAGTCCCCTGATGCAGAATTTACGCACGACATGTGACGAGTCCACCAGCCGACTCAGTAAACTGTTCATCAGTATTTCTACGACCGACAATTTACCACCACACTTCTGGTCAATCAACTTGCAAAATAACAAAGACAAGTTAATTCTCGGTACCATAAGAAAGTGTAGTCAAAGCTCTCTAAGCGGACAGCTCTACTAACGGCCGCCTTGAACTCCCCGCGAGAATCATTCCCGTAAGCGGCCAGCTCTAGTTACCAATTTTGTTTTTCTGTTTCCCGAGCATGTGCGCTTACGGAAGCTTCGACTGTGCTTTTCAGTAGCTTCCATTTGAATGGTCACACTTTAGGATTTTAACCATAGACTCGAGCTACTTTACATGACGCACGTTATGATTATGGAAGAGAAAGCGTAAATGCGACAGTAATATCTAGTACCAGATCTCTGACATCATAGAATGACCTGTCGTTTGACAATAATTAAAGGAGAGCTTACATCGTTTTTCTCTACTTCATCCGCAACTTCTTGATCTGCTTCACGGCTCTACGTATTCGTTATTTAATCTTCCCTAGTGTTGTTCATTTATAAATATGTACCATTTCATTAGTCTTTTTTTTTAATCATCATCTACTTAGTAATAGCATGGAAATTGCAATAGCGTGAAGTGAAATTCTACTTCTGGTACACACCTCTGCAAAGAACGCAGCCACCACAATTCTCTGAGCATCGTAGACACTTGACAGTGAGGGGTTCAGTTGTTCCACCACTTTAGGGACCTGCTGTGGAGCAGCCTTGCAGAGAGCCCTGAAACACGAAGCACATTAACAAGCATCAGTTATGAGCCCTGTTTGATTGTTCATATGGATATTCTTTACTCCACAAGGAGCGCCAGACGTCTTCTCGAACGTTCTTAGTTGAGGGCTCGTCATGCACTCCTTCCCCAAGAACTGACGGAGAAAAAGAAGATAGCGCGACGTCTGCGCAGGAAACTAAAGGAGTGCATGATAAAATACATACCTTGCAATAACAACAACACCGTCAGGAAATGTTTTTTCATCTTCAAACAGCGCCCAGCCATCTTCCTTCTCAATCAACTGCATCAGAGTGTCGTACTTACATCTTACAATGAGCTCTTTGATACATTCCAACGCCGTGCTGTAAAACGCAAAATAAATAAATAATCTTACAAATCATTTTTTACGTCATTGGTTAAGCGAGAACAAATTCCATGTCTCTTCACTCTTTGCCTTTTTTCACTAAGTGCATAAATTGGTACCAGCGAACCGGCAGGGAACGAACTGTAGAAAAAGCTAACAAAATGCTGCTGCGGGTAACCTGACGATGGTCTAACATCCCATCTAGGGGAACCGAACAAATGCCGGGGGACAACCTGTGATGCGTGGACTAGCAATCCATCCTAGGGGAGTAACGATACCCCTTTTAGCCAAATTCAGGCTCTCAAAGAGTTGGGACGATTAAGAATACGAATGCGACGAACTACCCTACGCAGCTGGCGGGATTGTATGCACAAGTACAAAGTTTTGGCAGCGGAGCGGCTTCGCCGCGAGGAAAGATCCTTCAACTAATTTCCTCCTCATTGTTTTCGTGGCTCCAACGCCAAAATACTCTTACGCGGACAATCCCACTAGGTACGCAGGCTAAAAGCAAACGCGAAAATAAAACGCCCATTTTATTTACGCGTTTGCATTCGCTTTGGAACAGGCTACACTCCTTGTCGCTTTAATAATGCCTTGGAAAATGGAAATAAGCACCGGCGTTATAAACAACTCAGTGATGAACTCAGCTTTATCTTACCCAAAGTTTTGGCTCTTACGGCTTATTTACCCTAGAGGCTCAGGGATCACTTACCCAAGGGGCTCAACCTTTGGTCCCTTATGTTTGTCTTTGCCTGAGGACTGTGGTGGGTCGGGAGGTAGGAGGCCCACTGATGTGCCTAACCGTAGCAGGGTCATGGAGAAAAGACGAGGAAAATGCTCCTGAACAAGGCCTCCTGTCTCTTCTGAGCGGAACATCTCTGTCAAACCGCACGTGATCTGTCACAGAATTTCATTCAAGGTCAAGTTGTTTAAGTTTGCGGATCGGCGATTTTTTTTGTTTTGTTTTGCGTAAGTCAATTCTTTGCGACTTATAAATCGCAAAAAAGAGAACCCTTGCAAATTTCATGCTATACCGTACATGTTTTGTTACCGCGGTATTTGTCGCAGCAGGTTTTGGGCTAAACTACATATTACCGTTTACAGTTCGTTAGTTCATAGTACATGTATGAAGATAGTGAACTGAAAGCTTACCGCCACAGGTTGTATCGATGCCACTCGTATGGTTTCCTTCTTGTGTTTGGGTTTGGGTTTTTCCTGGTATGGCAGAGTACGCAGCGATAAATCCAGCACATAGTCAAAGATACTCAGTGACAAATTAGTCTCCCCTGCCATTGTTCTCCAGATATCCAGCACGTGTCTGTAAACAAGATGAAATTAAATAACAAAAAAAACAACTAAGAAAGAGTGGGTTTTATTTCTTAACTTTTAAAGTGAACGCCCAGAGAAGAAAGTCGCACATTTCCCATTTACTTGTAGAAAGGACGCACGCAGACGAAGCGCGAATGTAACATATTCCCCGTCTTTTTAGAATGGATGCACGCAGACGAATGCCACATATATTTTCCTCCAATTTAAAGTGAACGCAAATGAAAGAAATGCCACATATTTCCTGCCTTTTTAGAATGGACCCGCAGAAACAAAGGTAACATTACTTCCCGCCTTTTTAGAATGAATGCCCGGACCGCCCGGAAGCGAATGCCACATATTTTCCACTCTTTTAAAATGGACGCGCGAAAACAAAGATTACATTATTTTCCCCACCCCACACAATAAAAAAAATGTTGTTGCGATCAACGAAATAATTAAATTACATGAGAGCATTTCGCACTTACTGGTCATAAGGCAGCGGAAATTCCAGTAATGCTGTTATCACCGGAACTAAATGATGAGAAGCCAGGGTTCTGAAAACGCGGAGAGTTCCTGTCCTTGTCTGCGCATGCGTGATGTTTTCAAGTTTGGGGTGAATGTTCTTTATTATAAAGCCAACCTGGAAAGAAAAAGTTAACTGTTAAGTGTCTTTCCTTCTTTAGATACTACTGCTGTGTTTAAAAAAAAAATGACGGTTGAAAAACAAAATGCAATGGTAAGCATGCTAAGTATTACTTAGCATCACATTTTGTTCGTAAATTTCTGAGACTGGGTGCTTGACTTTCCCGCCGCTTTAGAGTGAACGCTCTCGAGACAAATACCACATTTTCCCGCCATTTTAGAGTGGACGCCTGGAGACAAATGCCATATATTTTCCCGCCATTTTAGAGTGGACGCCTGCAGACAAATGCCATATATTTTCCCGCCCCTTTAGAGCGGGCGCCTGGAGACAAATGTCGCATATGTTCTCTACACTTTTGAGTAGAACCTATCGACAATTGGAAAAAAAGCCACATGCGGGGTCACGGGTGTACTAACCAAATTTTATAGTTTGAAACTGATCTTGCTTGTAAAAACTTACATCTTTTTTTAACTCTTGCCCTCGTATTCTGACGATGCTGTTGAGAACAACACATGAACCACTGGCACTGTGAGACTGGCAGTCAGTCAAACCTTCTAGCAGCGTTTGGACGAATGATGACAAAAAATCACTTTGAAGCTTCTTCGCGACAACCTGCCAAGAAAAAAAGACAAATACATAAAAGCATGAACGACATTTTTTTGTCTAGTTTTAGCAGCATTTTCCCCATATCTGTCTCTTTCTAGAGTAATTTTACTTTGTCCCCAACTGCAAAGGTCATAAAGCGGTTTTCAAATGAGTGTCATAGGGCAGTTTTCAATTGAGTGTCTTACACAATTGCTTTGGTTTTGCATTGCTACGCTTTGTGATTGGCTAAAAAATCTCGCGCCGCTTTCTCAACCAATCAGAAGTAAAACCAAAATCAATCGTGACTTGCTTGCACGCGTTTTCCTGCACTTGGCGCCGCCGACATGTAATCGCTTCGAGCTCTGATTGGTTCATTGGATTGTTTACAACTGCTGTGATTGGTCAGAGTAATTACTTTGGTTTTGGTTTTACGACACTCAAATGAAAACCGCTCTAAGATCAAAACCAAAGTTATTACTCTGGCCAATCACAACAGATGCAGACAATCCAATGAACCAATCAGAACTCGTAGCAAATACATGTAGCCGGCGCTAAGCGGGGGAAAACGTGGGCGATTATCACGAAGTCACGATTGGAAAAAGACACGAGAATTTTTAGCCAATCACAGACTCTAAGAAGCCTTCTTCTTCTACCCTCGAATAGACGTTCTTTACACCCGCCCTGCTAACGGAGCAGTATAACCCAGCAGCAGCGCATTTTACCGCCCTTAAAATAACAACAATACGATAAAGCCTGGGTTTACCTTGGACAAGTCACTAGCCACACTGAACAGAATATTAGCATCATCTTCTGCGGCTCGCTGCTTGAGTGTCGGTAATGCATCGACCAGTTCATCCTTGCTTTCCAGAGAATAACCTAAAATAACCACTTTGTATTTAACTGAATTTTAGAGTTTTTTATGAGCGAAGACACTACCGAGTTTTTAAATAGCAAAACAACACTTGCACGTGCGTTAAAGAGTTTATTTAAGGCTGGTTTTCACTAGCGCATAAGCATAAGCACAAGCCAACATACGCAGACTCAGTAACGTGTTGATCATTAGTGCCTATTGTTCTGTTTTGTTCAAACAATTGGAACTAATGATCAACATGTTACTGAGTCTGCGTATGTTGGCTTGTGCTTATGCTTATGCGCTAGTGAAAACCAGCCTTTAGCAAAACAACACTTTTGCACGTGCGTTCAAGAGTAGCAAAGCAACAATTTTGCACGTGCGTTAAAATGTCTTTCAGTAAAACAGCATCCTCGTGTCAACGGGTTTTACTTTGTATTTTTAAAGTTTACTGGGCAAAGTCGCTCAAGGAAAATTACACAAAGCTCCGCGAATTTAAAATAAAAGTTGCGACTTTTTGAAGCTAACTAGCTTGTATTGTTTACACTTCTGATCACATGTTACATCGTGTCCGTCACGCAATCCCATAGTTAAATGCGCGCCCACCGGCTCCAATTCGCCCCAGGCCGCAACTCTTTTTCAAAACGGTCTATTATCAGACGGATAGTGCAAGGCTTTGTGAATGCAGAAAATCATAGTTGTGTATAAAATACCTTCAAATCTCGCGGCTATTTTCAGTACACACTGTACACAATCCACTGCTGTTTGTCGGATGACTATGACCGGGTCTGTACACCGGGGAATGAGGCGAGCCAATAGGGGACCAGCCATTACAAATGAAGTGGGTTTCTAGCGGTAAAACAAGTTTGTTAGTACATTCCGACTAATAACCATTCTGTAAACAGAGGGAAAGGTGCACAATTCACGCACAATCGGGTGACTTTAATATACCACTGAAATAAAACGTTAAAACTACTGAGTAGTACTTTTCCGTGGTTCTGTTAAAAACAAGCTGGTTCTCACTTTTGAGCCTGTGGGTAACATAAAATATTTCATAATTACTTTAAAGAATTTCTGTCGTCTACAGTCGGCATATGAAAGCCACCCCAGTAGAACAACTGTTTATCGATCAAGAACACTTACGAACTTACCCCTCCCACGGTCAGTAACATGTTATCGCGAAAGGTTTGCAGCAGGGAGAGAATTGTGTCTACAGCTCTCTCTCGCTCAACTTCAGAAGGTGATATTAACCAAGGATCTTGAATGTGCTGCGAAGAAACAGAAATACAAGATAATCGGAAAAATTGGTGCTAAAAGCAACGCTAACCCCATACCGAGGAGAATCATAACAACTTGTGTTGTACTTGCGACTCCGTTACGCCATTACGCCATTAATTGCAGAAATTGGCGTTTACTTGCCATGCGTTAGGTGACCGCAGGTATGTGCATATTACTCTTTCACATTCAAGGTAGGTTTTAAGCGCATTTAGGATGTACTTAGAAGCCCTCGTGAGAAACCACCAAGTATTGACACCAACTTACGACGGGTGACCGAACGGTGAAAAACGTGCGTTGACTTGTGTCTGCGAATTTGAGCTGCATAAATGTGGAGGCAAGCCTAGTTGCCAGTGTTCAAATCTTGCTTCGACCCATGCGTTTCTGTTTGGCAACGGCTTCAGGAGAATCAAGGGATCGAAAGTCTTACTTTCTCAGTATTACGTTTTGTTTCTACCGACCTTTAAAATATTCTCGAATGTTGGTGTTACAGGATCTTGAAGCAGTATTCCCTTCAGTAGTCTTTGTAAACTTTCTATCGCATGTTTTAGTAACGTGTTGGGATCTTTGTCCTACAGAGAAAAGCGAAAAGAAACCAAATCATTATTCAAGTCCTAGAAAAAAGCCATAAACCTTGTACAATCTCATAGCAAATGCAAATTAGTGGGAAGTGTCCTTATGGTACAGGGAACCCACGCGCAGCCTTATGGTACAGAGAACCCACGCGCATACGGTCGTTGGAAGTCCATATTAACCTTTCCAACTGAAAACAAACTGTGGGTGGTCTTAACAAAAATAAGAATGCAGTTCGTACTCAATGATTTCATAAGAGGGATACCTATCTACGACGGACATTTGGACCTGGTCTTGACTGTGTACGAGAAAGAGAGAGTTGACTGTATGTTAATTGCGCAACACAGACGTACACCATTTTTCTTTCATGGCAAAGTCGGTGATGTGCTTTACAGAAGAGGCACGATTGACGTAATTCTATTGCAAACCGTTCAGTGGTGTTTTGGTTCAAAAGGTCGTATAGCAGTGAAACCAGCTTACATGATCGATATCATCCTTGCGATGTTTTCCTGGCGCGGGCGTTTGTCTGTCTCCGACACGAGCGGCAAATACACAGTCCGTACTTGTTTTGACAATATCAAAAACCTCAGCATCTGTAAACCTGGGGTTCAGTTTCCTAGGTTTAGATCGAAGTTAAGGAATATCACCAATATGTTTTTGAACACTTTTTAATCGGGCGAATTAGAATTAATCAGTTGTATGCTGATACTTGGTAAATACATCCGACTAAAAATATTACTATTTGTAATTAATGACCGATCTAGGGGAGGGTGGGTGGGGGAGAGGGAGCGGCCCGGGCGAACCATCCCCTCCCCTCCCGGCTATCTTGCAAAAGAATAAGGCTCGAAGGGCCGAAATAACTTTTCAGTCTCTTAACATTTTCACTCCCCATCTTATTCCCCCCCCCCCCCCCCCCCCCTCCACCTTACGACCGACCCGCCACTACTGCGCGCCCTGGATGTGACGCTAGTCCATTGCAGGGTTGCCTCCAGCATTTTCTTAGGTTTCCCCGCTAACCGTTCGCCTAAGGAAACAACAGGATGGCGGAGGCCAAGTCCAATGCGCTAGCCATTTGTCCACCGTTCTTCCTCTCGGGGGAGGGGTGGGGTATTTTCTAACGCGATGACGCTCCATGGTAAAGGATACGTTAAACTTGTGCATGCGTCCATCGCCAAAGCTCTGGTTTCTGTTGTGATGACGGAAGCTGGTTCTGCCTTCATGTAAGCCTACACAGAGATACAGCAACTGGGTCATTGAACAGAATGGTTAAAGAATTACTTCATAATACTACATAACCTAAATTGTTAATAATTATGTGTAACGGACTTGATCGCTAAACTGTTAGAAACTTAGAGATTCACGAAACTTGCACAAACCCGTTTGAAATTTTGTGAAGGACATGTCTTTAGACGCCGAATTTTCAAGCCTGCACTTAACCCTACATAATAATTGACAGTTATAAACTCCACCCACCAGCATGTGATTGACAAGTTCCTGTCGTTTGGTGAACACGAATTCAGGTTGCTGCAGTCGACTGGGTTCCAGTGCTTTGCCGATCAGTTCAGTAGCACGAATCAGGTTCTGTTTAACATGCACATCCTGTATGGACAAAACATAGCTTTATTTAGTGTACGTAGAAGGTGATGGAGTAATCATTACTCTTGCATCTTCTACGTACGCTTAGTATAGGGCGTGATATCGGGGACGCACGCATGAGGGGCATGCAAAAAAGGAGGAGCGCGCGTGTCCCTCAATAACAATACAATACAATAATCTTTATTTAAACTCTAATTAAAGATAGCAATAGGATGCTAATATCTCCGAGGATAAATAGCAAAAATAAATAACTAAATAAATAACGCGCAGGTCCTCGAAATCACGCCTTATATTACTCTGCCACAAAGGCTAAGCTTCACTACAACGTATTTCATCAGTTCTATAAGGCGTTTAATTAAACCAAGATGGCAAAAGTTTTGAATTTCTTACGGTAAACAGCTATGAGATATTTCCCAAAGGGAAAGAGGCACCTGAATACATGCAGATAACTGCAAAGTGCATTACGAAAATATGAATTCGTTTTCTGAAAGACGTGGTCCTGGGGGTATGAAACATTGTACCTTGACGTTGCTATAGTGACGACTGATGACTCGAAAGATACTGGTCTCTAGTCTAGAAGTTATCAACCTGAAAGCGTAAAAAAAATCAAACATAAGCAACCAAGTAAAATTCCTGAAAATCGGCGGCAAATTAACAATTCATGAAAGTGAACATTTGAGCACACAGTATACATTGACTTTTATCAAGTATAACCATACACCTGCAGAGTTTTACAATTTTTGTACTATTTTTGTTTAAGACTTCAGGCCATCTTAGACAATTAACCATCGGGCGACTTTTTTGGATGGTCTAAAGTAACCTTCAGCCTTCGGAAGATCTCGATTGAATTTTTTTTTTTTTTTCAACCAAGTGTAAATAGGCAGCTTTTAAATAAAAGGTCGGAGCTCTTTTTAAAACATAAGGTTCCAGGGTGTTAAGGTTTGGAATGATATAAGTGATGACATCAAGCTCCTTCCTCTTAAACGTTTTAAGAATGAGCTAAAGTCACTTCTTATTGACAAATATTAATTGCAAATTTATCAACAATATATTTTTTCTGGCTTTCCGTTGCTTAATACTGGCACACTTAGTTTTCTTTTGCTGCCTTTTTTTCTTTCTTTTTTTGTGTGTGTTTTGTGTTGCTGTGTGTCGCATGTGTACCTGACCCTTAATAAAATCATCTATTAATAACCTAAGTAAGGCTGCCCTGTTTTTTTTTAGCCCTCAATGGTTATTATGGGCAGCCTGTACTCTCTCTATATTTAACAGTAGTTTTTATATAATGTAAATCAATGTGGAGTACAAATAAAGTTGTTGTTGTTTCCGTATTAATGTTTGAACATATTAATATTTATAATATGACCGTACGGCCCCCGCTGACGCAATCCTACAGAAAACAGAAAACAGAATGCAAGGTGATGTGAGCGGGGCCGGACGGGTTGACGTGAGCCGGTCCGGAAAAAGCCGTCCGGCCCCGCTCGAGTTTAAGTGACCTCGCACTGCACGACTATTCTTGTACTTTCTATGTTATAAAATACTTATTGACTGAGTTAGGTCGGCCCGGACGGGAAAATATTTGGCTCTCGGTCATGACGCACGGACCTCGCTGAGCTCGGTCCGTACGCCACGACCTCGAGCCAAATATTTTTCCGTCCGGCCCTCCCACTCAGTCAATAAGTGCATATTATCATATGACCCGTACGACCCTGCGAACCTTTTCTTTGCAAAACCATTGATGAAAGTCCCGTATGAGGGCCGTACGCATTTGCGCGAGCGGGGCCGGAAAAAGCCGTACGGCCCTACTACAAAAGCGGACGGCCTCGCGCGTTAAAATTTCAAGTAATTTTGTCTCCAAATTGGTCATATGATAAAATACTTATTGACTAAGTTAGGTAGGGCCGAATGAGAAAATATTTGGCTCTCGATTATGGCGCACGGACCTCGCTGCCCAAATATTTTCCCATCCGGCCCTCCCAGTTAGTCAATAAGTACGTATTTTATTTGACTTACCCTGGTGGAGCATACATAACAGTGTATCCATAACATAACATAACAGTGCTCTTAATCCTCTCCGTGTCTGGATCAGATTTATCCTAAAATAGACACGAACACAAAGCGGTTACAAGGTGTGTTTTCAATGGCGTTTGAAACTATTGATGGGTAAGCATGCGAGTAAGCGCTCTTAGGTGCGGCACTCGAAACGTCAGATTTTCAATCTCTGTACGGTGGCTAATTTACCTTTCAACGTAGTTGATAAAACGAAATTTTCTTGCAATGATCAAAAACGCAACAACAGGAGAACGGTACAACAGCGAACCGCAAAGAAAACAGGATCGAGTTCCACCAATCACAGCCGACCACCGTGACACTAATGAACATGCGTAACCAGTCGACCTCATCACCTGATAAGACTAGCAGCAAGCAGTCAAAACTTCGTGATCTACATCCCAAGTGACTGTATCGTGAAACAACATCGTGAGACTACATCGTAAGAGAAACCTACGGTCTATATTAAGTTGATTTACCTTCATGAAACTCAATATTCCTGAGGATTTTTTTGTCATCTCATTTTTGGACACTTGCTCCAGTTTATTCAAGACTTGATCAAGATTGGTGCCGGCAGAGAAACCAATACCTATTGCACAGCCCTGAAAAATAAATATATCAATAACGGCGAGAAGTGCCAATGTTTTAAACTAAAAGGTACCAAAATTATTTTTGCGAAATATAGAAAAACCAAAAAGGAAGCACAGTAAAGTACTACTGAATGGTAAACGCAATTTATTTACCTCTCTTTCCACTTGGCTTGAATGCTTGACGGAACTGAACATGATGTTCAGATGTTTTTGTACAAAGTCTTTGTTCTTCACTTTGTTCAGAGCCACGCCCAAACATTTGAAAAGAAAGTTCTAAATATGAAAAAAAAAATAACAAAAAATACCTTTAGGGAATAATTGGCAACAAATAACAATGTATTATGCTGAATACTTCTAAAAAGATGCACCTAGAGAAATATGGATCCCCACAGTTAAAAGGGGCTAAGTTTTTTCATACCTTTTCCTCTGGTAGATGTGTGTAGAGTGGGATCTGAGCTGCCATTTCAGCACTAAGAGAACACAGCCATTCCTCTGAATCTACTTCATCAAGACTCTTGGAAACAAACTGTATGAACACACAAAACATAAATACTCATATCACTTGTAATCACTCAATGAGCTCTCAAACAAAAATAGAACTGGTTCTATAACATCTATGATTGTAGTTAAATTTTTATGTGTTTATATAGGATATTATGATGTAAGTTAGTGTTTTATTTTATTATTAATCTTATTAGTATTATTTACACTAATTTAGTGTAACAGTTTTGCTACTATACATATATTTATATATTTTTGTTATTATTTAGATTAGATTATATTTAAGTGCACGGCATGCCTGAAAAATAGTTTTACTGAGCCGTTTTACCGTGTTTAAATAAAGTTAATTCATTCAATTCAATTCATTTCATTCATTCATTCATTCATGAAGAAACAATAAAAATAATTACTTTATTTAAGTATCAATGTTTTTTTGTCCCCTACTGGAGACAAGACCATCATTTCTAAGTGGTCATCCAAGCTATGTGAATGTCTAACCATTTGCAGATATCATAGTTAAGGTAACACCTTTGTCCTTAGTTATTTTAAGGTGGCTCAAATATGTAGAACGTAAACAAAAGAGAAAGTCCTGAAATAAACCAGCTGTCAACAAATAATACGGTAATGAAACTTTGGAAGACGAATGCAAAATTCCCTTATACTTTTCATTTTATTTCGCGCCCTTAAAATGATTCAATGCACTTGAAATTTGTAGAGATATTGCATTACATGTACAACTTTAGATCAAAAGATTTTAAAAAAATTTCATCGACTAGTTTTTAAATAAACGCTTCCCTAACAAAAGTGTTACTTCTGTGAGTAGAATGAGCATATTTAAGACATTGCTTCTGATCACATCAACTGAAATCTAGTGAAGCAAACAGGATGAAACCTTCAAGGAATGTAGTTTTATGGCACATGAATAACATATGAAAATATTGTTTCAATTTGTCAGGAAAACGCTGGTATAGACGAAATAACAGAAAGTAATGCAAATTTTTAAATTTTTGATTGAAAATATTCAACCCAATTTTATTCAAAAACGCTCTCATAGAATTTTTTCAAACTTTGCAGTCTTGAAGACATACATCTAGACTATAAGAGGCATACAGTCATTTAAAAGTTTAGGTCTAGATGTTGAGAAAATTACTAATATGCAAAAACCATGACGTCATCAGATCGTTGTTATGGTAACACTGATGTCAATCAAATCTACTTTTTTTGGAAATTTCATTTCATCTCTAGTTTACGTGTGAAGCAGCTTGCCTGATCGAGCTCGGACAGTGAAGTATCAGCCGTTCAAAGTTGGGGTGTTATGTCGCCAAAAAACCCAGTCGAGCCACCTTAAGACCCTGAGTGTTGGTCTGGCTGGGGATTGAACCCGCAGCCTCCCACTCAGCAGAACTCTAACAACTAAGCTAACCCTGCCTTTAACCCCTGATCTAACACAAATCTGTTACTAATGAAGTAGTTACTAGCAATGGGAAAGCACATTGCAGGGGCATAGTCAGGACTTTTTCAGAGGTACTCACAATCAATTTTCAAACACCCCCCCCCCCCCCCCCCCCCCACCCTCAAGTCCCAAATCTTTCTTTTTTTCGACTTTTTCAGGTACGCACGTGCGCACATACAGGTAGCTACGACCCCTGCATTGTGATGGACTTCTTTGCAGCCAACAGATTGATGATAAAGATGAGGACATCAATGTTGGTGTCAACAACACCAATGCTTGTGATAATGGTGATGATTAAGGTGATTAGAACAGGGTGAAAAAAGGGACTTCGATGACTTTACACTCTGAAATACCAAAATTCTATTACCTTGAGCACCAAGTCCTCCCACGCTTTCTGGTTCCAATTCTCCTTGTCCTCTGAGTTTTCTGAAGAAAAAGTGCATTTTTCTAACATTCTAGCTCAGCCAAAAAGACAGTAGAATGCACTATAATTTTTCTTAAAAATTCTTCAAATGGGTACAAAATTTGTGTTAATATAATGTAAATCTTCGAGCCTGTGCAGACTTCTTCTATATACAGACTAGCAAATTTCATGCCCTGTCCTTTTTTTGGCCAAGCTAGAAAGCTGCACATTGTCAAAATTTTCTGAATAAGTAACATGATTATTCTTCTAGTGACAGATAAGTTTTTAGCTTTTGCAGTAAACTTTATATCAAACTTCCCTTCAACTTTACATTTCTTGCATTTTCATTAGGCTTTATTGAAACCACATGGACTTTACTTTATCTTCAATTTTTCTCACCTTCTAAATATTGAACCAGCTTAGGGATCACTGTGTCCCACATCTCAACCAGGGTAGGTTCCAAAATTGGTGACAGTGCCTTCAGCAGCTTAAGTGCATGACATCCCCGACCACCACCAGGGAGGGGGTAGCCCGACATCACCTGAAGGTCAACAATAAGAACAACGATGAAAACAGTTGTACATATAATCTTCCTATTTAAAAAATACAACACCTCAACCTTGAATACGGTCAGTGTGAGTTTTTGGTGAACATTAAATACAGTGAGCTCTGTCTAAGCTGGACTCCCTCGGGACCAGCTCTACTGTTTGCCTTAGAGAGGTGTCCACCTTATAGAGGTGTCCATCTTAAAGAGGTGTCCATCTTGTAGGGGTGTCCACCTTAGAGAGGTGTCGGCCGCCTTATAGAGAGTTTAGTTACAGACAAACAAGTAAAATTCGGCTGGAACCAGCCAATAATTGAAGGCAGTGAATTATTGATGTCCACCTTCGAGAGGTGTCCGTCTTACAGGGGTATGATCCGTCTTAAGAAATTTTCCCATACCAGACATACATTTCTTTACTATGACTGTCAACTGGGAAAATTGTAATTTTTGCCTAAAGATCTGGTTTCCAATACTGACTAGACAAAATAAATTATTACAATAATATTTTATCATTATTGAAACATGCAATTTTATAGTTAAATTCTACATGTTGATAATGACATTATTTAAATATTGGGGGGGGGGCGGGGAGGGTAGTACTCTCATCTATCCCTTACTCACCAGGATACGTGAAATCATGGCAACTGGTCGTGGTATGTTGGCTGTATTGAAATAAAGATGAACTAAAGATTTCAGTAGAACAATAAACATGAGGCTACGATGTGTACCTTAGGGCCTGGAATTAACTTTCTCATATAGGGACGTGCAACATGGTGCTTAAACCAATTCATTCTTTGCCAAAAAAATAATAAATTGTTTGAACTTTCTTCTGCTGTTATTTCTTATGACAGTGCATTTTGCTTCTACCATAAAGTTTTTAATTAGTAGTGGGTCTAAGTTTAAGATTCCCAGTTCTTTCACTAGAGGGACTTACACACAGTTTTTTAATCACCAATTTGGTAGTCTCCTATGCAGCGATTGTTTGGGTGTCATGCAAACTCCTCTCCACTAACAGCATTACATCATGACCCCAAAAATGGCTATGTAGGAGACTATCACTTTGGTGACAAACAATAAAGTTTGGTTGCCAACGCAGGGAATAATTTATTTACAACAAACTCATTGGTGATCAAATTAAGTGCAATTTAAGACCCAGTATACATAATTTGTTCTCAGGTTGAATCTATTCAGTATTCAATAAAGGTTAAATATGTATACAGGATTCAATCTGGGTAAGCCAACCCTAATCCTAGCACTTAGCTAACCAGCACCCCTAGCAGAAAGACACATGCAGCCAGAGCTGTGATGGTTAGCTTCATGTTAGGGTTAGCTAGGGTTAACTTTGTGTTAGAGTTAGCTAGAATTAACTTTGTGTTAGAGTTACATACCTTTGTGCTGTGATTAGGGTCAGCTTACCTAGATTGAATACTGGGTACACATTTATGTAACCTAGATTGAATTCTGATCTAACCTGAGACCGAATTTTACCTACTTCACACACACATTATAAACTTAATGAATGATTGCTGGCAAATTGTTCTCCAAACAAAAGTTAAAGGAAATGCTTAAGGGGGACCACTTACTTTTCACTTTAAAATCAATGTTGAAATCGGCAGCCTGCTCTTCTCGTTTCTTGGTTGCCAGGTGACAAATGCAGCGACACAGAGGGCTCATTGCATGGGTAAAGGATTCTGGAACAAGGCACTCCAGTAAATATGGCCACAGAACCTTAAGGCAGAGCAAAATAGAAGGATGTGAAGGAAAAACTTCTTCTTTATAATCATTTGAGAAGTTTTAACTTACTGGTTCCATGACATCCACAGTAGTCGTCAAAAGGTAAAGAATGTTTTCGCACATTTTCTGCATTGCTTGAGGGGAAATTGCATCCACATCTGTCGGTCTTCGTGTTTTCTGTTTTATTAAGTGAAAGCATATAAAAGTTAATATTAAGCTGAAGGCCCTTGAGGGAGGGGGATGGGTTGGGTATGTGCTGCTGTGGGTATAGAAATTAAGAGATTTTTGGTCTACAATAGGGTATCATTTAGCAGGAAACTGAACAGTGGTATAAAGAATCTACAGTAGGAATCAAGACTTGGAAACGAAAGAGCCTTGCATAAATAAGTGTTGGATAGGGTAGGGATTTCTGTTTTCTAGTCTAGAATAGATTAGCTGAACATGATCTCATATAGGATTAACCCTTTCACTCCCAGAGTCAATTAAGGAGGCATGTAGTGTAGTTTTAACTTTGAGACTGTGGACAAAATTCTATGGTATGACCATTCAAATGAAACCTCTTTGACGGTACTTCTGAATGGTACCATTTGTTTTTCAATATAATTTGAGATTTTTCTTGAATTTTGATTTTTGGCACTCTTGGGAGTTGGAGGTTTAAGGGGTCCCTGAGTGACACCAGCACCTAAAAATGTGCAGAGTACCCTCCACCCAGGGGTGGAGGACAAACGAATGTGCAAGGCTTTTTTAGTACCAAATGCAGGTTACAAAATTACTGTAAAATACATGTATAAGAGTACTGGAACAAATTCTCACAGACCATTTCATCATTGACAGCACACTGCCTCACAATAAACTCCACAAGTTTATGACCTCCTTCAAGTTCCAGGTACCGATGATGGGCCATGGCTGTTATGCATTGGGCAAACATGTGTCGCACCTATACACCAATGAAAGGAATGGTTACAGCAAACTTATTTTACATGACTTGTGTACTTCTTTAATTTACTAAGGGTTGGTCAATATCACCATCATGATCATCATCATTTGCATTCAGCAGCATCAAGTAGCACCCGGTCAACAGGCAGTGGTCTGTAGAGCTATGCCTGCTGTGGCTAAACAGGCTAATCCCGAGAGATGAAATCTCTGTTGCAGTTGACACAGATGTAGTCACTGATGTCAGGGGTGCAGCTGCCACTCTCATCTGCTGGCATATTTCTCTCTTCGCATGCCATGGCCCACACCTCATCTCTCCTTCCTTTGCCGTTTTTTATTCCTCTGGACTGACCACCTGTCTCCAGTTGTCTAGTTATTAAGGGTTGGTCAATATAATAATACCAAAGTGATATAATGCTACTTAAATAATTAAGGGTGTACACAAAAATAATTTAGAATTGTGTAAATGATTCTTATTCTAGTTTATATTAAACAATTATTTATATCATTATTCTTAATTGACTTTAGATATGACATTGAAATATTTATTTTATTTTATTTTATTTTAGTGTAGATAATTACTTATTCTTAATTGTAATGTGCATCTGATCATTTACTCATGTATTTTGCATAATAGAAATTATTAAATTATTATTGTTATTATTATTATTATTATTATTATTATTATTATTATTATTATTATTATTATTATTATTTACCTTCAGGTTATGATCACTAAAAAGAATCTGAACTCCTGTGATAATCAGCTCTTCTTTGTTCTCCAAATATGAACCTGGGGACAAAAAAAGGTTTTATATGAAGATATCTTGAGTCTGATGAAACAATAAAAAATAAAAACAGGACCACTAAAAGGAGATGGTCGCTTATAAGAGTGGGTTCCCAGAAAGGCTCACACAACTGTAAACTGAATTCCTTTCTCACCAGAAGAGTTAATCAGGTGCTTGATGATCGCCAGAGACGCAATTCGAGTTTTTTCATTATTCATCTCCAACTTCTGAAGTAAGAATCCAATGACACGATCCGAAAATGTAGGAGCTAAAAAAAATTAAATTAAATATTCATATTATAGTTGTGGGAGAGTGCAACATTTCTGCACTTAGTAATCTCATTATAAACCATAAGTGTTCTTGCAGAAGAAGAATGGATATTATAAGGTAAAGGTCTATTCTGGGAGAGGGGGGGGGGGGGGGGGGGGGGGGCTCCCATATAAATTGATAGGGGTGATTGTCGGTAATGTTGAAAGGAACCCTTAAAAGGTACTAGATACCTGATAGGAGAACGCTTGTTCCTTATCTAACAATGGAGACACTCTGAGATGTTGATCGCGATTTTCAACTACTATTACTGCTGGTCTTCATCTCCTTCCCCCTCATGCTAAGTGGGTGTGGTTCACATTAGTATTTTTACCCCTAAGAGGTACCAATTCTTTCTAATTCTTTCTTAATTCTTGGTTTGCACATGATGTCATAAAAATTCAAAAATCTAAAGTATACGTCCTACAAAGCTGTTTCTAACATGGTATGTGGATATCACTGTTATCATCTTTCACAAAAAGTTTCAGGTTGTAACAATGTTTTGCTTCCGATTTATAAAGGTTTTAAATGTGTTACACAATTTGTCATGCTATTTCAGATAGGCCGTATAAATAAACAAAATTGAACCATTTGAAAGTTATTTTTGCATTATAAAATTAATAGAACTTATTGTGAATACAATATTTTGTGATTTGAGTTTTGGTGTAATTAAGACTTTGAATTTTTGGGCTGCTCCATACATTTCTTACTAAAAATGTATACAATACTTTAGTTTCACATTTCCATGACATTTTTTACAAGAAAACATATATCTAGCTAAACTAAAATTATTAAGACATTAAGACGAATAACTAAATATAAATACCATATGAGGAAATGCCTAGTGTCTAAGTAAACCATACAGTTTTCTAGTTAGACACTGTCTTGTGTAGTATTAATTACACAAACTTGTCAAACTTGTTCGCCTATAACACTTGAACGAAATGCTCTTGCGCTTCAAAATTTGGCCCAGATGTGTAGTTTTAAACTCTCTACAATTTCATGCACATTTTGGAATCAAAATCTGTTGTTTAATGCTTCTGAATTTTGATACAACAAAAGTGAAAACCTAGAAAAGTTGTTTGAAGGTATCGGACTATCTCTGACAGTGGTCATCGTAGTGGTACCAAATCACAATTTGAACTTTTAAAAAAAATGTTTGTATGGGAGTCCCACCGCCTCCCCCTGTGGTCTATGAAACACATATTTACATCTGTACATCTGTACATGGAGAGAGTCAATATTATTGACTCTCTGAATAATGACTAAAATGCTTAATTCTGTGGACCATAATACAGAGTGTAGCCATCAGTTTTTCAACCACTAAGCATAAAGCATTAAAGAATTCTCTACCAAAATTCCTAACTAAACAGCTGATAAATAATCACTTTTAATTATTATTATTAATAATGAAACACTTACTCAGTACAGAGAAGCATCGCAAAACTGCGTTGTGATTTCTCACTGACACTGGATTAGAATAATCTGGCAAATTACATGCCTGACAAGAAGGAAGAGAAGTAGCATTTAAACAAAACAAGTATTTGTCATTTAATAAAAATAATACTATTCTATTCAATTCAACCTTTATTTATTTCGCCACACACTCTCACACACACAAATACAAAAAAAAACATCCTTTAGAATCATAATTAAACCATCAAGTAAATAATAGAGTCGTAAGTTTGATCAAAATCAAATTTGTTTTATTTTGTGCCATCATCACGTTAGGACTCTATACTGGTCTACCGGTACAGTACTGAAGTGGTATTGGAAGAAAATATGGCCGAAAACTTACATTTAATTAAAATTAAGTCCATGCACTTACCATGCTGTGTAATCCTCCTAATAAATTGTCAATTAAAGGAGAGAGTATAACGCCACCATCTTTACATGAAGCTTCTAACACCAAACACAGACCCTGCATCAATGGACGAAAACAACACATAAACATGCAGAATTATTTATTTATTCATTTTACTGTTTGTTTATTTATTTTTTAATTAGCTTTGCCAGAGCAGGCTGAGGGAAACTACAACAGCTTATGGCAATTAATGTTGACCTGTGACTGTATCCTTCCCCCCTGAAGCAACCTGAAGCATTACTGGGAAATACTGGGAAATTATATCCTATCCTTAAGTATCCTATGCATGGTAGAATACAGCTACGGTCATAGGCCTCTGAGCCTGTAAAGAGGCCCTATTAAGAGGAGGAGGGGGGAGGGGGTGCATGTCCCTCATCTAAATTTCAAAGCTTGTCATTTTGCAATTTTGTGAGGTTCACATGTTGCTGTCTAATTTGTTCACTACCACACTACAAACTCGCAATTTCACAGAATCTTCTTGTAGTCCGTTGTCACTTCACTTTGCTGATGTAGCTGTTTCAATGCCATGTCGCTTGTCAGGATTCACCCTAACTGGGCCTCAGCAAGGGATGACCCATACTGACTTACATTCTCTAGATCTAGTTTAACCCTCTCCCAAGAGAGCCAAATATCAAAATTCAAGAAAAATCCCAAATTTCATTTTGTAAAATATTTAAAAACAAATGGCACCATGCAAAAGTACTGCCAAAGAGGTTTCATTTGAATGGTCACACCATAGGATTTTGTCAAAAAACTCAAAAGTTAGAGCTGCATTACATGTCTCCATAATTGCCTCTGGGAGTGAAAGGGATTCTACTGTGCACAGCCAGCTACAGACAAGTTTGTATTCTGTATTCACCTGCGTAATAAGGTAGTGTTCTGTGTGCCTCTTGTAAAGGCTGGTGATTCCAGGCAGTAGCCTTGGTAACTGCTCTTCAAGCTTGTCATTTGCCATAACGAGGGTCATGTGACCAACAGCATCGACGACCGCAAGGCGAATCTAGATCATGTAAAAATAATTAAAACAATTTACATGTACTCTGATGACAGATCCATGGTTGTCACTGAATTTAGAAGTCACTGGTCACTGATCCTTAATTACAGCCCTGCAGATCTATGGGAAACATCTACAGGTAGAAATTAAATCAACTTATGAATCAAATAAACCTGCACCAAATTTCCTTTAATAATAAAATAAGTATTGCTGGGGAGATTGAGGCAATATTATTACATTGTATTTTGCACTAGTTTAAAAAAAATTAAACCAGTGTGCAAATAAAATTGCACCAAAATGAAAATTGCACCACAAGTCATACAGTAGATTATCCTGTTGTTAAGCTTCTCACCTTTGCTTCATTTGATTTGATCCACACATTGAACAGAACATCAAAAGCTGCAGAGATCTCGCCATAGAATCTGTCAATTGTAATATCTGGGTATGGTGCATTCTCGGCATTTGCTACATAGTCAACAATACTCTCACAAAATCTGGCAAGACCTGCAAATGAAAATCATAAAACATCATCATCACCATCATCATCATCAAGCTTCAAAACAAAGTTAACCCTTTTACTCCCAGAGTCAATTTTGGAGACATGTAGTGTAGTTCTAACTTTTGAGTCTGTTTAACCCTTTCCCTCCCAGAGTCAATTTTGGAGACATGTAGTGTAGTTCTAACTTTTGAGTCTGTTAACGAAATCTTATAGAGTGACCATTCAAATGAGATCTCTTCAGCAGTACTTTTGCATGGTACCATTTTTTTTTCTGTATTTTACAAAATGAAATCTGGGATTTTTCTTGAATTTTTATTTTTAGCACTCATGGGAGTATAAAAGGGAAAACTTTGTTTTATCAGGTTATAGAACTTACAGTTAGCTATGACCCATCTTAAGTTATCCTGTTTGGCCATTCCCATCATTGGTAACATGCGACCAAGGATGTCTTTGACAAAAGGAACAACACCAAAGGCTGTAGACAGAAAAAAATTACCATAAACTATTAATTTCGTTAAACTTGTTGTGCAAGATGAAAGATAAATGCACCTATTGTACAAGCAAACAATGCACTGATTAGTGGATCAAACTCACGATTGGAACTGGAGAAAGATGCCAGTGTCTGTATAACAAAATAGTGAGGCAGTGATCCTGGTGCTAGCTTCTCCAGAAGTTCAGCCATGACTTCATGATCAAACCTTTTTCCCAGGGCAACAAACACTTCAGAAGCTGCAGTCTGCCAATCTGGCTCAACGTCCTATTGATTTTAAAATATCAAAGATGCAATAACTGAAATGTTACAAATAATATGCAAAACCTTAATGACACTACACTGAGATGCCTTCTTGTACTTTGTTGATTTTACAGTTTTACATTATTGCTAAATTACTATCACACCAAGAATTGGTGTTCATGTAATAAAATCACAATATAGACCTTCAAGGCCAATTTATCATTATTTTATATTCATGTTTATCAGATTACCTAACCTCATTTTAGAACATGTTAACGAGGCTAGCTAGGCTAATTAGCATAAATATAAAATAATAATAAATTGGCTGCCATTATGAATAAGGCATATTGTAAACCCTTGAAAGGGTGGGTTAGGTGTCAAACAGGGTTGCCACTCATTAGAACATAAAAAATTCCCTGACTTTTCCCTGACTTTTCACTGACCTGAAAACAATTTTCACTGACTTTGCATTAGGCGAGTAAGCCACATCCACTATTACATTTGCTTCAGCTTCTTTTGCAGACCATCAATATTCTTCCCTTCATTTTCGATCTCTTTACGTTTTTCATGGGATTTTGAACGCATGGCATTTGACTTCACCAAAATTCAAACAAAATTCCCTGACTTTTCACTGACTTTGACAAGAACTAAGATTTTCCCTGACCTTTTGCAAAATTCACTGACTTTTCCCTGACCTTGAAAAATTTTTGTTTTTCCCTGACTTTTCCCTAACTGTGGCAACCCTGTCAAAGGCTAACACTTGGAGATTGTTCAACAGCTGGGAGTCAAATGAAAATACATGTCCCAGTGACATCACCAAACTAAACAGCCAATGACTATCCACTATTAAACATGAATTAATCTTACCTGATTAAAGGCGAATAGATTACGGTAGACATACCTTACTCTTTGTCATTTCTGCAGATGCCAGCTTGATCATTTGCTTTCCCAAACCCAGTGACAGAGTGCTCAGTGTATCGTCAATAACCTTTGATGCAGATTTCAGAAGAACAACCCGGTGACCCTGACTGAGCTAAAAAGGATCAACAAACCAATATCAGCATCATAAAGGACAGAATTGCATGTAAAGCTGCATTATGCCATAATTATGCAAAGTTGACATAAACATGCATACCTCCCAGGGGGGGGGGGGTACTCTGGATTTCAAGTGACGGGGATGATCGAATAGGGGCAAAAATCAAAACCAAAAAAAATCCCCAGGGCTTCCAACAAAACCCAAAAAAATCCCTGGATCAAAAATTAACCCAAAAAAATCCCATGCTAAATTTCCGAGCCTTAAAAATTTCCAGAAAGGATTAAATGATATAACACAAAAAAAAGACATTAGAAATTGAATGTTTGTGTTTGTTTCAGTTCATCATACCATCTGAATTTATCTTTTCCTTGTATGGTAGTCATTCTAACAACACTAGAGACACTATGTGGACTGTTGTATAACCGGTTTTATGAAACAGATGCAATGTAATGCGTTAAATTTAAATATTAAAACTAGAAGTAATCACAGATAAAAGTGTGTCTCCTTAGGTACCTCGTTGTGACATGGCATTCGCGTTTCAGGCATATTTCTGGTTCTTTCTTAATTTAGGGCCGGCTTGTAGTTGTGGAACGTTGTACATTGTCGAACGAGCTGTCAGAGCACAAGGTAGCAAAAAAAATGCGCATGCAGGTCAAAACATGCACTAAGCATGCGGGATACTACTGTGACGTTTCAAGATGGCGCAGATTTGGTACCGACACTTTTCTCGATTCATTCCGCCTAGACGGCGCGCTAAGCATGCTGGATGCTATTGTGACGTTTCAAGATGGCGCAGATTTGGTACCGACACTTTTCTCGATTCGTTCTGCCTAGCCGACAAGATTAGGAAGCGTCTCCTTCGTCGACGCAACAACCACAAAACAAGTTTGGTTGTTCTTTATTCGCAGCCGGGATACGCGGGCACTACCACAAATTGTTTTGAATACCCAAAAAATTCCCTACTTAAATCAAGCCACACAAAAGAATACTTGTCAAATTTTCCTACTCAAAAAAATCCTGGAATCGAAAATCTCAAACCCAAAACAATCCTTCGATCATCCCCGTCACTTGAAATTTGGAGTACCCCCCCCCCCCCCCCCCCCCCCTGTGGCATACCTTCTGATGTTTAACAAGGTATCCCTTTATAGCACTCAAAACCATTTCAGGTTGTTTCTTGCCGAGTTCATGGAGAGATGTCATGATCATCTGACGCACATCGGGCTGCTTGTCATTGGCTGCATCAATAAGTGCCAGACAAAGCTCTAAAAATACCAAAAAAGATGCAAGAGGTGATGTCACAAGAATGCATTCATGCAGGACTCAAAATTGTAACTAATATGATCGCAATGCAACTAACATTCCCCTCTCGGCAAATAGAGATTCTGGTTCAGTTGCCACTTTACTGACCAGATTTCTCCATGATTTAGATTGTAAATTAAAAGGTTAAAGTTTATAAAAACAATATTATTTATCTTGTCTTGTTTTGCTATCATTGCAAGAAAAATGGCCAAATACCAAAGCTCTATTTTCTTAGTTCTCTGCATGCCTGGTTCTGTTCTTGTGGAGATCAGTAATATAATGAAAAGAATACTACATTGTGTAAACTTCACAGGGTGTCCAACGTTAGTTGAGAGATGGAAACAAGTGTTAATTGACAGTTTGGGCTCATCCTCAGGGTTGAAACCTGTTTTTGTTTTCTACCTATAGAGTGTGTGCGCTCACGTGACCCTTGAATTACCGTCCGCCATGTTGGAGGACCACTTTGATGGGTTTTCCCTGTGTTTACCTTCTAGAGAGCGGGCAGTGCGAGCGCTTTCGAAATCATAACTCGTGTTTCCTTCAACGTTATGAATTAAAATCGAAAAGGTAGCTGATGTACAGTACTTTTTTGTTATTTGTACTAATTTAAATCCCAAAACCCCTTTTCTTTAAATAATTAGGGCCGTCTTTGTTTCGATCAATTCAATTTGCTGATTTGCTGGCCAACCCAAATTCCCTGAAAATCAACCGTACCTTTTGCTTTCCAACCGAAAATACCGGTTTTCTTGGCTAAATAGTAAGCACCCGGGGAACAAGTTCTCCACAGAAACCTGACTTCGAAACAAAATTTCGTGCAAACAAATTGCAGCGTGCAATCAAGGAACTGACAAACTAGCTAACTTGAGGCGCGCTACAAGACTGATTCTACGATTTGTCGCGACCATGAAAATGATTCCATTTTATAAGAAATATTGTTGACGTAAAACCGATTTCATAAGTGTGGCTGATTTTCTACTCTGTGATAATGTTTTCAAGGTTTACAAAAATCGGGAACTAGCGGAAAACCTTCAGCGATTTTTAATAGTAGCAGCCGGGCACGGTCTTCAAAAATGCCTCAGAAATTCTCACAGAATTCTCACGAAAAGCTTCATTTAAACCTCCTAAGAGTATTCTATCTTTGTTTAGAGATGCCAAGCGCTTCGAAAAATTATTTTGGTTTTGTAGTTGACGAATTCTCCGAGCTTGTGCATACTATAAAATCGCTGTCTTCTAGACACTTCACTTAGAAAATCTGCGTGTCGAGAACATAGCGATTTTATAGTATGCACAAGCTCGGAGAATTCGTCAACTACAAAACCAAAATGATTTTTCGAAGCGCTTGGCATTTCCAAACAAAGATAGAAAACTAACAGGAGGTTTCTGAATGAGGCCTTCGAGGTTTTAGCACATTTGACAGCATCGGAGGCTCAAGTTGTGTTGTTTCAGTCACCATTTTGATTACGTCAGTCCTCCAACATGGCCGCCGGTAAGTTTGTGACGTCATCCGCACACACACTATTTCTATCTATTGTTGTATATGTTTTGTGTTCTTTGTTTTAGTCACTTGGAGTTTCACAGTTTTTTACACTTTAATAGGTAAACCCACAATTGGGACAAATGGAAAAATATTAGGCTCTCAGTCATGGTGCTCAGTCCATCTGCCATGTCCTTGAGCCAGACATTTTACCAACTAACTAATATAAAGTTCATATTATCAGTAGAAATGACAAAATATCTGCACACAACAGGAACAGGAAGTGACATATACCTAAGGAACCATAATTGCACAACAGGTCATGAATGACACCAGAATTAAAAGTTCGACTTTGGGCATCATAATTTTGCTTAGCTAATAAACGAGTAGAGCAGAGCCTTTTGAAACTGTACACACGCTTGAGCGTAAAAAGAGATGGAAAGAATTCAGCTGCCTAAAACAGCTGATCACGTACATGTGTCGAAATGAGAAATGGTTAAAAACGTCAGATGGATGTAAATAAGAATTGATCATATAACCGGCACTAAACAAGAAATCAAAAGATCTTTCAGATACCAAGAAATCGTTAACATTAATTTGGAGATTTAATTTACTTTTGAGATCAAAGCAATTCGGATTCATGATCAAGCTGGGAAACTCAAGCTCGCATATCAAACTTACCGTCAACTTGTCCCCCGGTCTTTTTTACCTCGTCATCTGCCATCTTTACTTTTACCAATGCCTCTGTATGCCGTACACCAAAGAAAATTCACCTACATTGCATAAAAAGCGCTGAAAGAGGGAGTGAGAAAGATGGATTCACATTGAAGTTAGAAGAAAACCCTACCCTCCGAAGAAAAACCGCAGGGTTCACGTGAGCCTACCGCAGGCTCGCGCAATTTGGCGCAATTTGGCGCGATTGATTCAAAAATACTCATGGAATGTTTTGGGGAAGATGTTTTGCTCGCGATATTTTCCTTTCTAGACGTTAAATCGTTGGGCATCGCAAGCCAAGTTTGTCAGCAGTGGAATCAAATCTCGAATTCCAACATTCTTTGGAAATCACACGTAAGGCAACTCTGCAAAAGACGCAAGATTTCAGCTCATCTCGGGAGAGCGGAAGATTGGAAGACACGCTATGTACAGCTTATTTCAGGGCGACTTTATCCTCGATCTGCTACAAAAACGGAAAAGAAATTAACCTTCGACGATTTGATTACTACACTGGTTCCTGTAGAGACTGGAAAATTCATTGAATTGTCGATCAAGAAACGGCTGCCAATTCGCCATTTTGTTCAAAGCCAAGGATACAAATATGGGATTGGAAGAGCATTTTACCAACACACGAAAAGCGAAACGATAAGCAAAAAAAAGAAAATTTTGCTTCAAGAAAAACTCAGTGGTCAGCTATATGAAGGAAACGCCGTTAGAGAGATGCTGGGTCTTTGCAAGGGAACACAAGATTGGAATATCCAGCCATCCAATTTTGACAGGCGTATTTTAGAGTTTTACCGTGTGTTTGTTCAGAGCACGTCGGTAAATCGCGCGTTGGTATCAAATACTTTGCTGCTCTATCAAACTGAATAATGTCAATATTTGTAGATTTTGAACAACAAACTACCGTATTAGTGGATTTTTATATTGGTTGGCGTTTGTTCATTACGACTGTACGGTGGCCCATATCTGCAAAACACAACAACAAATTCGTTAAACACAAATCAAAATTCACTAAACACAACAACGAATTCGTTAAACACAAATCAAAATTCACTAAACACAACAACGAATTTGTTAAACACAAATCAAAATTTACTAAACACAACAACAAATTCGTTAAACACAAATCAAATTTCACTAAACACAACACAGAAGTGATATAATTCATGACATTTATACAACGTGCGAACCCAACATTTGTCAACCGCTGACGCAACGCGCCTAGTAAAGGTTAACTGTTCGGTTACTGCAGTGCGAAGATGGATGGTTTTCTGAAGTGCTTGTATTGCTAAGAAGAGCTTGAGACCACGTTTGGGTTTTGTTTCAGATGTGGAGCAGCTGTCGATAAAGAGGAGGCTCTCATGCGTTATTATTTCGAGCGTGTATGTCATCACTCGGTCATTTTATAGTACCACGCATTGAAATGCCTATGTATGCGGACCTTTCACAACAGACTTCGAGAGTGTGGACTGAGAAGAAGGGATACGAATACTGACGATAGGGATTTACACCAGGCTACCCAACAAGAATTAGATTGGCCGGGTTGTATGGGGGGGGGGGGGGTACTCCCATATATAAGATATATAGGTATGTGCAGCTGTGAAGGTTTTCAGGCAGTTTAGTCTGGGATAGGGTATACTAATCAGAGATTCTTTGTCTAGAACAGGGTATCATTTTCCGCGAAACTGATCAGTTGCGTGAAGAATTTAGCCAAGACAAGGTTTACTGGCAAATGGCATTTAAAAATCGGTACGGCGGGCAATACGGCATTTTCACTGACCCCTGTTAACTAATAACTGTGATAGTGAACGAGTTTCAGGAAAATAGCAAGTCTGGAATAGGTCAAGGATAGGGTAGGGTTTTTCGGTGTTTAGTCTAGAATAGAGTTGCAAAATGAAGCTAAAATGGGCTAGTATAGGTTGAGGGTCTCAGAGTCCCAGCGGCACACCCCCACCCAAACCTTTGCAGAGTACCCCGCGGGGGGTATCGAGCAATGTGGCACTGCCTTCATTCAAAATTCCCACCTAAGGCTCTCACCCCTGTGGTAGATATATTTCTTTAAAGACTTATAGTCGATAGAAGTGTAGTGAACACTGCGGATGAACTAAGCATACACATGAAACCAACGAAGGGGTCGCCAGTCAGCGACGAACCACTATAAAAGCGGACAGTTTGAGAAAGTCTAGGGTGGAGGTACCCATGTAGGTACTAAAAGTGCCTGTAATTGATGTCGTGAAGAGAAAATAGGCCATTCCATTTAATATCCGCACCCCCCCCCCCCCCTCCCCCATTGAGGAACAATTATGAATTGTACCCCTTAGGAAAAAAGATCAAAGTGCCGACACATTTCCCCCTTCAGAAGGGAAGATGTTTTTGATTGATAGAAGCTACCGACACAGCTACCCCTTCAGAAATGACTCTTGAACCAGGGGCGTAGCCAGGAATTTTTTAGAAGTACGCACCATCCCTGTTTTTAAACACTCCCACTACAAATCTTTCTGTTTTTCCCCCACTTTTTCAGGTGCGTACGTGCGTACAAATAGCTACGCCCCTGTGAATCCCCCCCCCCCCCATGATTTCCCTGGTCCTCAATAGGGTGGGTGGGGGAAGGGGGTACGGACATTAAAGGAGAAGTATCACGGGAATTTTGATGTTTTTTGGTCAAAGCCATTTTACAATACCTTTACTTATTTACAAAATAATACTAAAACACCAAGAGAGTGAAATCAACCAATTCTTGAAAGAGAGACAGATTATGGTCTGTTCTAGCCCATTTGGAGACGAAAATGTGGTAACTTGAAAAACATTAGGCTAATTTTTTTCAAGTTGTATTTCATTGGACCGGTCCGTCTATGACCAGAGACACTAATCGACAGTTTTGATATATTTTGTAATAATTAATCACACCACTGGAGCTTTATTTTTCGGTTTCTGATCATACAATAACATTTTTTGATTTTTTAAAAGGACACCAAATCCCCATGATACTTCCCCTTTAAATGGAATGGCTTAATTCCATAGTATCACAAGCGCACAATGCTGTACGAGTAAAACTTTATTCAATAAACATCTTGACAGGATGGCGAATTACTCAAAAAAAAAATACAGAGCAGCTCACTTTCTTATTTGTTTCCAAAGCATTCTTTTTTCTAACAATATGAAAATTAAATGAAATAAACAAGCGCAAACTTAATGGCGTGCCTACCTATATTTTTCGAAGTAGGACTACGTACATAGTGCCATTAGCACTAAGTGCACGATAAACTAAGAGTTCTAGCGCAAGAATGGCTTTTCTCTACCCTCGATGTGTTTCCCAATTCACAGACATCGAGAAGACAAGAAAAAAGGCATGATTAAACGGGCATTTTTGTCCATACTCTTCGATTCCTCTCACTTGTCCGCCATTTTGAATGTTTTGAAAAAGACCATCGCCATGGTGATCATGTTATGGTTGGTGACGTAGACCATTGTTTTCGCTTTTGCCAAAACTGGCATACTCCCGGACTGCTAACACTATCTAACACAATACAGTCGTCGTACACGAGCCATGACCCGTTCTTTTGCCAGTCCGGCTTTGGTTTGACATTGTTATCATGATATACTAATGAGTTATGCAAAGCCATACCCTTTGGTATTAAGAAAGGCAAACACAAGGTCCTTTCTAAATTCGTCGTAACTGGCATGAGTAACAGGTAGATATAAGTGGCAAACACAAGCATTTGCCTAAGGAAAATGTGACCTTTTGCCATCCAGTGGAACTTCCCTACACCCAGAAATAAAATATTATTATTATAAAAACTATATAACTTCCAGGGCTTGTTCGAATTCCTCTACGTCCTGAAGGAAATCATGGCTCATCCTCGGTGTAAGAACCTGTGAAACTCATGAGTGACGTAAAACAAAGAAAACAAAAGGCATAAAACAATAGAGTCAACTGGGAATGCAATACTACAAAGGTAAGAAACAAAGGAAAAAGTCACAGGTTCTTACACCGAGGTAAACCCGAAATCATTTAGCCGTCGTTTGAGGTTCAGTGGTGTTACTCTGAGTTGCCATTTCGATTTTTTCCCTACAGAAGCAGCAAAATGTTGCTGAGGATTTTATATTCCGGCCTCCGTACGACGAACAGAACATGTTTTCTCAAAAGCCACCGTAATCTTCTTCGCACTACAGTTAAAATGGCGAACTTTATGAGGCGCGTTGTGTCAGCGGTTGACAAATGTTGGGTTCGCACGTTGTATAAATGTCATGAATTATATCACTTCTGTGTTGTGTTTAGTGAATTTTGATTTGTGTTTAACGAATTTGTTGTTGTGTTTAGTGAAATTTGATTTGTGTTTAACGAATTTGTTGTTGTGTTAGTAAATTTTGATTTGTGTTTAACAAATTCGTTGTTGTGTTTAGTGAATTTTGATTTGTGTTTAACGAATTCGTTGTTGTGTTTTGCAGATATGGGCCACCGTACGACTGCATTACGGCAGGGATAATTTTCCCATCAACGCCGAACATTGTTCTCACCCTTAACAGAAAATAAAAGCTAACCAATTTAAATCAGTGCCTAACCCTAAATACTGTGAATCAGTGCTACAGTAATTATGGTTAAGCACTGATTCAAATTGGTTAGTATTTTAGTCAAGTATTTTAATTTTACAGCTTTGTTGTGTCCGGATCCTCGGTAGTATAGTGGTGAGTATCCCCGCCTGTCACGCGGGAGACCGGGGTTCGATTCCCCGCCGGGGAGGATTTCATTTTTCATTTTTCATTTTTCTTTTTCTTTTTTTTTGTAATTAGTTTCAAAATAAAACCGTTCAAAAACTATTGATGTACATATCTTATTTTCCACATAATTTTTTTTTAAACAATTATTTTTGTTTGTCTGAAAAAATTGATAAATTTAGGAGTGTAAGGTCTTTATTATAAAAAAAAAAAATAACATCCTATCATTTATCATCCCAAATATTTATAATTCACTGTTTTTTAACAGAGGTGGAAGGGCTTTGTTCGCAACAGACTAATCCTAGTTTTTAACCTATTTTATATAATTTTATTTTATTTAATATTACTATTATTATTTTTATAATGTTATTGTTTTTTAATTTGAACCGGCAAATTGGCTAAATGCTGTTTAGGATCTCCCGGCCGTTGCCTTTTTTTTTTTTTTGCAAATTCATGTGCAAGTTTACAGTTTTTCATGCTTTGTCTGTATTATGTTATTTTATTGTTATTTATTACCATTATTATTTTTGGCATATAAGTTTATTATATTCATTGAAAAGGTTAATAAAATATAGACTATGGAAAGTTAAAAGAGAAATTTGAACTAAGGCAGCTACCCGCATGAATTTGCGTTAAGTTTTTTACTTAAAATATTATGTCAGATGAAAAATCATTATCAATAAAAATGGTTTGGTTTAGTTCAAATATTGGCCCAGATGACCCAGATGTGAGTCCAAATTTAGTATTGCGCGATTTACAGCAATCTCCGTTGCGTAGCATCGCTGAAACTAATTTTAACGAAGATAACAACGAATCTACCTTTAAATTTAACATATCCCGTGGCGATACAAATATAATAGAGGTTTATATAATACAGTAAAACAACAAAAGCTTTTATAGCTGTCTTTTTTGCGGATGTTCAATACGATCACAAAACCATGACAAAACTAATCACAGGCTGGTCTTTGACACAGCAATACGACTTTATATTGACGTCTCAAAATTAGGAAAAAGTATCTGTGACACAAAAGCAAAACATTTCCGCTAAGAAATACCACTTTTATTTTGAAAACAGTGAAATATTTCGTGACAAGCTACAAATTTCATTACGTGTCAACTGGTTCGCGCTACCCCAAGTCGAGGTTACGCGATGGTCACAAAATCACAGAACAATGAACTATTAAAAGATGGCGACGGCTCGTGCAACCATTCTAGCGTTTGCTATCGGGGTCTCATTTGGAATTTTCGTTGTCACGGTACTAAATCACTTTCACAGCAGCGATGATCATTTTCTTAAAAGATTTGCAACGGGAAAAAATAGTGAATCTTCGATACTAAATCATGACGATGATATAGATGATACAGATATCACTCACAAAATCTTCCAGAGGGACAGTAACAAATTTAAGGTTGAGTCAGCGGTGGATTTTGATGCAGATATCAAAGATCACCATCACCATCTCTCTTTGGATAAAGAAGCTCTGAAAGAACAGCAGAGAATACGAGTTTTGTGCTGGGTGATGACAAGTCCAGACAACCTTCCCATCAAAGGAAAACCAGTAAAGGAAACATGGGGGAAGCGATGTAACGTTCTATTGTTCATGAGCTCGAAAGCTGACCCCAGTTACCCGGCAATAGGGCTGGATGTTAGCGAGGGTCGCGATCAGTTGTGGCGTAAGACGAGAGCAGCTTGGGATTACGTGTATGAGCACCACATTGATGATGCTGACTGGTTTCTAAAAGCGGATGACGATACGTTCTTTATCATCGAAAATTTCCGCCATTTGGTTTCTGGTTTGGATCCCGAGAAACCCCATTACTTTGGGAGGTACTTCAAGCCTTTTGGCGGATACAACAGCGGTGGAGCAGGTTACGTGTTCAGCCGGGAAACTCTACGAAGATTTAAGAAAGCACTTGGAGATACTTCTAAGTGCGCCGAGCAGTCCTTTGCAGAGGATGTCGAAGTTGGAAAGTGTCTGAGAGCCATGGGGGTCAAACCGGCGTACACAAGGGATCCCAGTGGGAGGGAAACCTTCATGCCGCTCCCCCCGGAACATCACCTTATCCCAGGATATCTTCCCAAGGATTTTTGGCTTTGGAATTATGATAATAATCCGTATAAAGATGGACCAGAATGCTGTTCAGATCATGCTGTGACTTTCCATTATATTAACCCTAACATGATGTATGTGATGGAGTATTTGGTGTACCATCTTAGGCCTTATGGAATGATTCATGATGACCACAATTCTGAAGGTCTAGGGAAACCTGACCAACAAGACAAATCTGACGAGAATGTTGAGACATATGAAGGTTCTTAAAGGGAAAATACCCACTCCGGTAAAAGTTAAAGAACATTTGCAGCCCTGCGGGTGGGGACTCCCATACAAGTGTACCTGAAAATCATATTTATTATGGCTTCAATATATTTTTACCTCTGAGAGGTACCCAAACAACACATTTTGCAAGCATCTTTACAGCTTCCATTGGCAATAAATCCAGATTCATAAAAAAGTTCTACTCAAGCAAGATTGTTTTAAAAATCATTGACATAGATCTCAACCTTTTCTTTACTTTGGTTTTGCTAATAATTACATCCAAGGAGATTATGAACTGCATGAACATACCCAACTACATTTTCAAGCCTTGAAACATACTATGAGCATCCCTGTCACTTTGATATAGGGACAGCAAATGGTCCTTAAAAAAATATTGGTCTTGAATTTCACAAGTCTTGCAATCTTGTTTTTTTAGCAGTTCACTGCTCTGCATGCTGGATTTTTTAATGAAGCCATCTAAGAGCCTTGGTGAAAAAAAATCTTGGCTCGCAAAGAAAAATGCTAGTTTCACCATCTTGCAAAGTCTTAATTCACCATTCACCACCCCTTTTATATGGGAGTCCTTCCCCCTTCCCCATCCTGTTGTTCTAACTTTTAAATCTGTCAACAAAATCCTATGGTGTGACCATGCAAATGAAACCTCTTCAGCAGTACTTTTGCATGGTACCATTTGGTTTTCAATATTTTACAAAATGAAATTTGAGATTTTTCTTGAATTTTGTTTTGTTTTGTTCTTCATGGGAATTAAATGGTTAATACTGATAATTGCCCCTTGACAGGGTATTGGCCTCTGGTTATTCCTTTGCCCTGATCAAAGTGCACAAATAATTTCAAAGTTTATCTAGAAAAGGTCTCTCTTAAATACTGTAACCAGGGCAACAAAGGCAATGAGATCATATTGTAGAACAAAAGTAGATTTCAGTGGTGAGTCTAGGAGAAGGACCTTTGTGGACCGGACCCTCTCCTTATTTTGTAGAGGAAATGTTTCAGTCTGTTTTGGTGAAAGGTATAAATTAACAGGGTTGCAGTGCTTTCAATAAGCACCGACGGCCGACGAAAACCATCGGCTACTTTGCCTGGAGAAGTCAACTATTTTCCCCACCAAATTGAAGAAATATAAGAAAATTATTTTAAAACTTGTTGATACAGTCGGTTACTGTACTCAAACGCACTGCCTACTTCAAATTTTATTGAAACCCCTGGGGTTGGAAACTAAAGTTTTGGAGCACTTGTCAGCTGGGCAAGACAGAATATACTCGCCCAGCTCAGTTTCACTCACCCCAACAAAATTCCTCTTCAGCCCCCACATAAAATAAGAAAAACAAATCTCTTTTAAGGAAATGTTGAGCTCTTTTAATGACAATAAAGACATACATAGAACATGCAAAATATTTAAGTTGCATTATTTTTATGGAATATTTTTCCTCACAAGTTTCACAATCTGTGCTTTTGAGCAAAAATGTGCAAATTAAAAATTAATGTTATTATGCATTGGAGCAAGTAATTCCGGCCATTTGCTTTGGTTTTTTAATACATGTATCATGTACTGCATAATTTTTTTTCAACCAATTAGATAAAGTAAAACCAAATCCAATCATAAACTTTTCCCACTCTTGGTGCCTGGATTACTTACTGAGTTGTGATTGGTTCATTGAATCATCTGTGTCTTTTGTGATTGGTCAGTTTGATAACCTTGGTTTTATTTTAACAATACTCAGTTAAGTTATTTGAAACTGCTTTATCCTGGCCTAAGCATTGAGATTTGTCAGGAAAAGAATGTGTTAGCTTAAGGTTTAACATAAGGTGCTGCTAATATATGGTTCCTTTTTTCCAGAGTATTTATAAATTAAAAATTATTTTAGAGAAACAATAATGAAGGAATCAATTAATCAATGCCTCATTTTAGGGATTTTACTTGATTAAAACAGAGATCAGTCGTGTTTACATACAAACTTTATTTGAAGTAGGTCAAATTAAAGGCAGCGTATGAAGCTAGATGTGGACCGAATAAATGAATAAAACTTGTATAAAAATCTTTACAGCTAATAAAAAAGAATGCTATTTACAGATAACATTTTAATAATAAACATAATTTTCTAGATCATTACAGTTGTTAATAGAGACTGCTTGCAAAAGAGATTTGCTGTAGGATGGTTTTGAGTTTTCTTTTTAAATTATTAATATTACTACACTCGTGTTGTTTTATCTACATTTTAGCAACAGGACCTCTGCCGGAATAAGAGACTTTATTTGTTTTTTTCTTTCTTTCTTTTTTTCCCTCTGTATTAATTTTTTTGTCCTCTCTTGTCATGTCATCAATCCTTTTATTCAAGTTATTTACTTTTTACATGGAATGAGAATTTAGTTTGTAGTTTGTCGTGGATCTGAATCTTGTAGTTGTCACCCCCAGCTAAACGAACAATCTCGAGCTTGACGTTGGCTGAAATCGCCGTTTTATCGTAATTTGAGGATACCTTTCATATTGTAACATCAGAAAATTACCGTATTCTCTCGTAATTAACTCAAACTGTGCTAAAACACTTGGTTATAACTGCAAAAGAGAGAGCTGACAGAAGACTGAAGCTCTACCCTCTCCACCAAAGGACACCTCTTTTTCTGAGTGAGTCGACCCAAAATGCATACGTAAGCGCTTATTATAGTTTTGACAATGATCAGGGGGAATTAAGTTACGACTTCCGCTGACCCGGGTCAGTGATTCCATTGTATCACTCGGATCTTGTACCGAGGTTTTATGCATAAAAACATTCTTGCTCTCGTCAAAATAGGGCAAATTTAACAACAAACATGGCATATAATTTGGTTCTGCGACACCTGGTGTTCTGGACAATAACTTGCGCTCTATTTTGTGCGTCGGAAATTCAAGCACAGTCGACATGTAAGTAAATTGTCCACATTCCAGTATCAGTCCAGTGTCTCGGTATTGTACTTATCCATCTCGCAGATCGGAGCGTTTAATGTAAAGCTGTTGCGTATTGCTGACTGAAATTAGACCGAACTGCTAGAGAATATACGGAAACAAACTGCTTCAGACACCTCGAACATTCAAATATTTGAATCGAATTGGCTATTGGTGTACGTTAAAAAATAAAAACGAGCGATTTTTTTCAGTTATTTCCGGGTGCGACAAATAGCGATGAGCCCAGCAAAATTGCTCGTCTACTCATATCATGGTATACCGTTTATACAGTAAACTCCTTAAGACGGACACCCCTGCAAGGTGGACACCCGGCTCTAAGACGGACATCAATTTTATTAGCTGGTTCTGACCGAATTTAACTCTCCAGAAGGCGGACAGCTAAAAAAGGCAGAAAGCTAGAGCTGGTCCCGAATGTGACCGGTTGACACAGAGTTCACTGTGTCCAAATTTGTCTCGTTCGTAGCCGAATTTCGAAATGAAATTAAGTTTTCTTAAATACTGTAGAATCAGAGCTTATCCACTGTTTAAATATTTAATACTTTCTGAAAAATCTAAACCTAGCGGACATGGTCGGTCGAGATTATATCTATTATCGTCACTA
The DNA here is from genome assembly GCA_024195265.1 of Dendrophyllia cribrosa. NCBI lineage: Eukaryota > Metazoa > Cnidaria > Anthozoa > Scleractinia > Dendrophylliidae > Dendrophyllia > Dendrophyllia cribrosa. The sequence goes on from JAJLRJ010000002.1 coordinate 58,235,304, forward strand.
CTTGTAAATTCAACTTGTCTGTAAAGGGAACAAAATCATGAAGAAAGAGAAACTATGACTAAATTTAGACTAAAATCTGTTTGTTTGAGTTCTAAGGATGGGAAGGCCGATAAAAAAGCTTATTGCGCAAAAATTTGCCATGGTGACAGATCCATCAAAATTCCAAGAGTCAACGTTAAGTCACGCGACGACGCTATCAAGTGGATTATTGAAGGAAGAACAAACCATTCTAAATTTTTAGCGATTTTTCCAGGACACACTGAGGCAGAACTTGAAAAATTTGGCTCAATATTTTCAAGTTGCCATCTAATCCCGTCTGGCTAGCCTCAGCCAAAGACAGTTCTTTACTTCTATTTTAAAAAGCAATACTAAAAATAGATCACATATAATTTCCCGCTTTAAACGAGAGCTTTCACACGAAATCTCAATTACAAAATGAAATTGGGAACTTTCTTCAATTTTGTACTTCCACTATTGCGAGTGGGTTAACTTATTTTTAAGTAGTTAATTGGTTGGTTCTTCCACGGGCAGTGAATTTTCGCTGACTAATCCTACATGATCCAAATATTATTTTTTGCCACTAATTGGCAAACAATAATTTTGTCAGAGAATTACCGTGACTTCGCACTCCATGATACGAATACTCGATTTTATACCGACTAGATATCAGGAGATATCATTCCACAATAATGCCATTGTTTCCCTCTGCTAAATTTTGACAACAGCTGTTATAAGATCACTCAAATTCCTCTCAGTTAATTATTTTGTTAATTAATGTTTATTCTTCTCTCCACGTTGTCTAATTGCAGCTGTACTGTTAATAAATTCGTTCACCGGGCTAGAAAACAACAGTCGACCGCACCACTTCCTTGTATTAACAGTTCAATTTGCAATTCATGGTCATTCATGTCTGTCTTTTGTTTTAAATCACGGAAGTGAAACTTGAAAACTTTACAAAATATTTACAAAGGGGATCTAGCTGAGCATTCATGTGGTGCTGTTTATTATGATGCTGAACTGAACTGAACTGAACTAAACTGAACTAAGCTTTTCAGTCTGTGGATGATAGTGTGGCCATTCAAATGAACTGAGCCACTGAGCCATGAGCACTTCCCTGTGGTGCTGTTTATTATGCTAATCCTAAAGTGTAACCATTCAAATGAAAGCTAGACTACGAGTAGTCCCTCCTTTTTCCTCAGGGATAGTAGAGCGAGCGAAACGCGAGCGCGACTCGCCTTTCTCGCGTGGGGTGATTTTCACGCGCGCTCGCGTTTCGCTCGCTCTACTATCCCTGAGGAAAAAAGAAGGGACTACTCGTAGTCTAAATGAAAGCTACTGAGCAGTACTTTCCTGTGATACTGTTCATTATGCTGTACAAGGTGGTTACAACTTTTCAGTCTGTGGGTGGAATCCTTACGTGTGATCATTCAAATGAAAGCTACTGAGCAGTACTTTCCTGTGATACTGTTCATTATATGCTGTACAAGGTGGTTACAACTTTTCAGTCTGTGGATGGGATCCTTAAGTGTGATCATTCAAATGAAAGCTACTGAGCAGTACTTTCCTATGATACTGTTCATTATGCTGTACAAGGTGGTTACAACTTTTCAGTCTGTGGATGGAATCCTTAAGTGTGACCATTCAAATGAAAGCTACTGAGCAGTACTTTCCTTTGGTATTGATTATTATGCTGCACAGGGTGGTTTTAACTTTTGTGTGTTTCTCCCTTTCTTTTAGTATCACCAAGCAGGTCGTCCCTATATTCCAGTTTCTTGTCCACTTCCAGTTCATCAGCAAGCTTATCAGTTTCCCCCAGTTCAACATCATCCATGTTCCTGATTTCACCCTCACAGAACCAGTCATCGTCTTCCGTTTTCGCGTCACAATCAACAGCATTGATTGAACAAACTGACCAAAGTCGAGTCACGACCCCAGCAACTGATCCTGTTGATCCTACTGCTTCAGAGCCAAGTAGCACCGTAAAACAGAGCTCGAGTCCATCTGTTACCACAACACACTGGAAGTGGACAAGTAGCACCGTAAAACAGAGCTCAAGTCCATCTGTTACCACAACAGTCACCACAACAACCGCATCAGGTGTGATACAGATAGTTATCTATACACAAAAGCAGGCATTTCAAGCTGTTTAGACCGGTTTTGCATTGCTACGCTTTGTGATCGGCTACAAAAAACTCGCGCCAAAACAATCGTTAAATTACTTTCAACACTCGATTGAGCACCGCTCTACTACAGTGGAACCACGATTTAATGAAGTGCCAAGGGAGTTGAGAAATTGGTTCGTTATATCGAGGGTTCGTTTTAAAATCGAAACCTCGTTATAACGAATCAGTTGCGGAAAAACAACCAAAATGTTCGTTATGGTGTTTCGATACAGTTTACTGGAGACCATACCTACATTTTTCAATCGGCTTTTAAGCGATCTTCTCTAAGTCAGATCAAAGTGAAATTTTCACCACTAACTGGTTTTGAATTGAAGTTTAGCAAGATATATATTCTGCCGGGGTAAAATCGATATTACCATGACGACGATAAACAAGAAAATTCGAAATCAGTAAAAGTGAAATTTAGCGCGTTTAAGATTTCGCATTGAAAATCCCACATAGACATCTTAAAATATGGTATATGGCATATATATTTTGCAAGAATAAAAACATTCTGTATGTTGGATTTCAAATCTTACTATTTGTGTACTGGTAATAAATTGATCGAGAGATTAACACTGGTTTTGTGAAATTACTTAATGATAGTGTCAAAAAGTGGCTTGATGTTATGTTTCTAAACCTTCAAAGTTTTTTTCGCTTTCTCTTTTGCGATCTTGAGAACTACCATTTTTCCTAACATCGCTTCACGTGAAATTTTTGGGTATTTTTCGATTTTAATCGCTTTTGCAAAAATCTTAGAAACGGCTCGATGGATTTTTTTAAAACGTTCTCCACACATGCTTACCGATGAGCAAAATATTATCTGAAAGTTTCATTGACATTGATTCACTGGAAATTGTTGTTGTTGTTGTTAACTTAAAAAAAGTGAATTTGTAACGCCATTTTTTCGGCCGGTTCGTACGTCGTCTTCATCTTTAAACTTAAAGGTGTTCCAGTGAATCAATGTCAATGAAACTTTCAGATAATATTTTGCACATCAGTAAGCATGCGCAATGAACGTTTTAAAAAAATCCATCGAGCCGAGGACTTCGTTATATGGAGGTTCGTTAAATCGAGGTTCCAATGAACGAAGATTTAAAGAAATCCGTGATAACTGGCGGCTCACATTTCACACATACTTTTCTCCCTTTCTTTATCCCCGTAGGACCAGACTTAACAGAGACTGAGTACATCCTAATAGCATGTCTGGGTGTGTTCGCCATTGTTTTAATCATCCTTGTCATTCTGGCAGTCCAAGTAGCACGTTTGAACAAAACCGTCAACAACTTGAAATTTGCGCCGAGCAGTTAGAAGACGACAAAGAATTGAAACACGATCAAAGTTGTCCTACTGATCTACACGATTTTCTTTTCATGAACGTGTAAGAAGGTTTACTAGCGAGGTTTACTGTAAATAGATTAACTGGATGAGAAGGAAAAGTAACTTTTGATATAAACGCTCAGCAGTTAGATACAATTTAAATGCCTCCCGAGAATCAAACATTGAGACGTATGTGGTTCAAACTGACTTAAATTGATGAAATCCTAAAGTATTACCATTCAAATGAAAGTTATTGAGCAGTACTTTCCTGTGGTGCTGTTTATTATGCTGAACAAAGTGGTTCTAACTTTTGAATCTGTAGATTAAATCCTAAAGTGTGACCATTCAGATGGAAGCTATTGAGCAGTGCTTTCCTGTGGTCAGTACTGTTTATTATGCCGTGCAAGGTGGTGTCACTTTTGAGTCTATGGATGAAATCCTACAGAGTGACCATTCAAATGAAAGCTATTGAGCAGTACTTTCCTGTGGTGCTGTTTATTACGCTGTACAAGGTGGTTCTAACTTTCGAGTCTGTGGATGAAATCCTAAAGTGTGACCATTCAAATGAAAGCTACTGAGCAGTACTTTCCTGTGGTGCTGTTTATTACGCTGTGCAAGGTGGTTCTAACTTTCGAGTCTGTGGATGAAATCCTGAAGTGTGATTACTCAAATCGGACATGTCGTCAGCACTACTCTCCTATGATACCGTCTGTTTTTCAGTTCGATCAGTTTATATTTTAATTTGGGATCGATTCTTGGGAGCAAGGACATAACTTATAGTGATGTTCGATGTTTTCCTGTTTGTGCTCCGTAACACAGATACCTTATTATAGGAAATTAACAATGCACGTCGACAACGCGAAGAAAATTTACGTTACACTAAATTAACGCGAATTTTTCAAAAGTTGAGTTTTCATGCATTAAATTAACGCGAATTTTTCGATAAGCATCTTGCTTTATTTACTGCGATTTTCGTAATTCTGCAAACTCGCACTTTACATTTCTGAACGCCAAACTGCGTTTTGGCTTCCGTCAATAAAACCTTCCAAGACAAGTGCAAGGAGTATTAAGATCAATCAAAAGACATTTTGAACTCGATTTTAAACGAAGACGTCCTGTCAGATAGTGACTCTGAAGAGCCAATAGAGGAGTCATGAACTAATAAGGTTTTGTAATGAAATAAAGGTGCTTTAAAATAACAATGTTGTAAAATAGCGTGCATTAAATTTACATCAACATTAATTAAGATACATTAAATTAACGCGAATTTTGTAAAATTGCGTTAATAAAGTCCATTGTTAATTTCCTATAATAAGGTAACCGTATTGCTATTTAGCCATTTTTTTTGGCCTTTTGTTACTAGTAAAGGAGAGGTTTTTCGACTATGGTACTAGAGATATCCAGACCTGAGAATTTTCAAATAATTTAAGCCAGAGAACGTATTTTACATTATAATCATGTTTAACCCTGGTTGCGTGTCCATTTCTTCACCTTAAAAACAATTCAATTCTCTTTGCTTGGGCAGCTATTAGAGATCGAAAATGCTGTCAGGGAAACGAGGGCGTGGTATCTGGAAACGAGAAGCAAATAAACACATGCAATAGCCGTTATCGTAGATGCCGAGTACGCCACGCCAACATATCAGCGGTTTCTCGCTTTCTTGACCCTATAGTCTCGTTTTGATGTTTACGAGAACCTCTGACGACGATGAGCGTAAACATCAAAACGAGACTATAGGGTCAAGAAAGCGAGAAACCGCTGACATGTTGGCGTGGCGTACTCATCTACGATAAGGGCCATTGCGGGAAAATCGGAGAACGAGAAGACCCCCTGCATGTTTGTGAGACGCACAACGTAGCATTTTCATTTTACTGTTTTCAGTTTTTATCCCTACACCTACAATGCCAGATTAATCCAAAGGCTCAGTTAAACTACTTACATTTTCATATCATAACCTATGCTTGTTAGCTAACTGTCCTTCCGTCCCGATTGCAATAAAAGGTTCATTTATTAAATTGTAAGGTTTCGGATCTATAACTAAGTTCATCTTAGTTTCATTTATCACTTTTACTTAGAAATTGGACTTCCAGTATTAAACGAGCGTCGTTCACGAAGGTTTATGTCTGGGGAGAGTTCACATCAGAATAGACTGTGAGCAGTCTCTTGTTTTTTTTAGTTAGTCGAGCGAGGGCGCGCTCTACGAGGGGGGAAGCCGCGCGAATCACGCGCGAGGAACAAAGGCGCAAGCCCAACTAGCGGCTCGTAGATCCCTCGCGCGTTCCACTAACTAAAAGAAAAATAAGAGACTGCTCACAGGCTAACATCAGAATTAAAAAAAGTTAACGAAATTTCTACGAGAATGAAAAAAATTCGTTCTCTTTCACGAAAATTATAGCGTCGTCGAAGCGTCACTTGTGAACAAAAAAGTCATGTTGACTGGGCAAGCAAAATCAGCTTACGTAACCGGAGTTTACACTATCTTGCTTGAGAAGCCTCACACAAACTGAATTAGTAACCAGCCATCTTCTTTATTTCTTCAGCCAACTCTAAGCAATCTAAAACTCGTTTCTTGTCTTGCGCTATATCGTCACGACTGCGCTCCCCCCGGATATCCGCTATAAACAATTCCATATCCCTTGCAAACAGTCCCTTGTGTCCGGGGGTGGGTGGGGGAGGAGGACCAGGCGGTGGTGGCGTTAGAACAGTGCCATCTTCAAACTTATATTCCACAAACCTTTGTCTTGCTTTTCTATCCCGTTCTCTAACCCTAATCCAGGTCAATGGCCTAAAATCACAATAAAACAACATGGATTAAATTGTGAAGAAATGCCGACTGAGTTACACCGAAACGAAGTCAGCGAGTGTTTCTACAATAGAACCACAAATGCCTGGCCAACATAATAAAAAAACATAGAATTAAAAAATATTCGAGGTAATTTGATAGCCTTCATTAAAGAGGAGATTCGACTGCCCCAGCAGCCAATCAGATTGCATGATACGATTTATCTGCCCTGTACGCTGAGCAGCGAAAATACACGTTCAGTACTACGCATCGTAAAAGGCACATGATAATTGGTTTGGGTCGATCGAGGACTTGGTGTCACTGTCGAATTTCACTGGACATCTTTCAAATTAACACCGAGGAAAGTTACAGTCCGCATTCAATGTAGACTACAAGTAGTACATGTTATCTCTTTTCTCTTAGGGATAGGGAAGCGTGAAATGCGCAACTGCACGCAAAAATCACCTGCCGCGCAGAGACATGACACACGGCGGTTAAGAAAGACGAAAACATATCTTTCACGGTGGATAGGTTCCACTCCCCTGTATATTAACCCTCTAACTCCCAACAGTGCCAAACATCAAAATTCAAGCAAAATCACAATTTCATTTTGTAAAATATTTAAAACCAAATAGTACTAAGTACTACCAAAGAGATTTTATTTGAATGGTCACACCATGGGATTTCGTTGACAGACTCAAAATTTATATGCAGGTGGACCCGCACAGGGTTTTTTCCAGCCATTTTGGTTGAAAATACTATTATAGAGTTTGATCGCTCTGTGCTGAAAAAGGGTAGGTTTTGCCTTTTATTAAGGTCTAACAGTTTTGCCATTTAGGCTTGAAAAAAGGGGAAAATTTAAAGGTTAAGTCTTAAAATGCAGGTAGTATCTGCCTTTACGCGAAGTACGCAAGTGCGTACCAGAATTTCCCAGACATTTTTTACATTCTACTGAGAAGAAACACAAAGGGAAAAGTGGTGTAATTTTTCTACGCGTTATAATTTTTTCTATCGTGCTCACGGAAGAATGCGTTGGTCATACAGACAATTACAGTGTAGTACATCTATCGGAAAACATTTACCGAATGTGATGTCTAGATAAAAGTAAAGAAATAAACGAAAAGGTTTTCTCAAAACACGAAAAAGATAATATTTGGAAACAGCTGACAAGTCTGGTATCTAGAAAGTAGCTGCGCCATTTTGTTTACGAAATTTGGGCATGTGCTTTGAGGTCCAGATTGCTAGATTTTGGCTTCATGTATGCTTAATGTGCAGTGTCCCAAGGCGTTCGGTCTTGCGCAGTCAAGAAAATCGAAGCCTCTGGGGTTGCATTCTCGTCCCCAGAGCTCCACGGTTTTTTTGAAATTGCGTTCAGAATGGTCCCCTCGACTATCCCTGATAGAAAACCAACTTTGGATAACTTAAACAGATTTCAAAAGTCTTGAGGCAAGAACTCACCTGTTATCTGGGGTGAGTAATTTGCAAGTGAGAAATTGAAGATCAGTTTCGTGTTCAAACTGGGCCTCCTTTAAGGTAATCCTGCCAAACAGATCTGTAAGACATTCCAAGTCACTGATCCCAGAGAAGCTTGGGAACCCTGCATGGCTTATGTCACTAAGCCATTCAGAGGGAAATCCGCCGTCCAAGCGAAGTGTGCCTTCCAGGAGTGGCACATTCTTGCTCTGGATGGCCTTTTTGAATTCTTCGTGTGAAGGAAGAAGGAGAGCTATGTTTTCAACATGACAGATCAATCCTACATGCCCACAAAGAAGAACTGGTCAGTTTGGAGTCAGTCAATTAATGGTTACAAGTAGAGATAAACTTTTATTTTCCATTACTTTAAAGTGAACAAGATTATATATTGTTACACAGCTTGATCAGCCGATGGCATATCCCAAGTGATAGCTCTCAATTAATGCCCCACAGGTAACCTCCAATGTATGCCTAATATAACCCTCCGCCTCATGACAATCCCCCCTCATATCAGTGTCTCCAAAGATAGCCCCCCCCCCTCCAATCTATATAATATATATATATATATCCCTCACAGATAACCCCCTATGGCATCCTTCACAGATAGCCCCCCATGGACATCCTTCACAGATAACCCCTTATGGATATCCCCCACATATAATCTAGACCTATGTATATCCCAGACAGATAACCCCCTATGGATATCCCCGCAGATGACCCCCTATGGATATTTCTCACAGATAACCCCCTATGGATATCCCTTACAGATAACCCCTTATGGATATCCCCCATAATCTCCTATGGATATCCCCCACAGATAACCCCTTATGGATATCCCCCACATATAATCTAGACCTATGGATATCCCAGACAGATAATCTCCTATGGATTATCCCCAAGGATATTTATTAATTTATATCCATCATATATACAATACCTTTATTCTCTGCCAAGTTAAAGAGATCTTTACCACCTTGTGCTGTCAAACATAATGGATAATCTACCAGTACATGCTTTCCATGCTCAAGGGCTTTCCTGTCAAGTAAAATATCTGTTAAATTAAATGATTTTTCAAGTCTATCCTTGATTTTTACGAATCAGGCATTGATATTTTAACTAGGTTTTATGTAAGTCTAAGTTATGTGGGTATCAGCGGCCAGCCTCGGGGGTCAGGCTACCCCAAGGGAACCCACATACTTGGTAGGGGATTTGTAGCAAAACTGTTCTCCAGGGACAGGGGCATTAGTGTGCTTTTGCATTTTTTGGCAAACCTCCCTGGAGATCTACCTACAGGACTTGCTATTGGTCTGCTGTCATGAGGTTCAGTGGCCATTTTTTTTTTGGGCGAGTTTGGGCGGGCGAGTGCTGAATTTAGTGTTTGGTCATCATTTTGGTTTTGCAAAAGATTAATGTTGGGGGCTGAGGGCATGGGGGAGGAGTGAAAGGGGTGGGGAGGAGGTGGAGAAGAGCAGGAAAAAACACCTACCCACAAGGCCTGTGAAATCAGGAAACACCCCCTCTTACATAATCCATTGAATCACATACCACGATTTTTACCCAGGGACACATAGTTTGCACGCAACTACTCATGTATTCAAAATGGCTGTGTTTAATTTAATCTGCTTTCCTTTTTAGTTGCAGGCTTCATCGCTGTCCTTTTCATTAAAATAGAATCACCAAAGCATTATTTGAATTGCCTCTGTTGCTAAAGGAGAAAATTGTGGTTTGCCATGCCGTTGTAATTTAATCAACTATGTTACTATTTGCGTAATTGCACCCAAAAGCCTGCAGACTAGCATCTGACAGTGGGAGTATTCATGACAAAAATATAACACTGGAGCTTTCGTACTGTCGTAACTGTGAAGGATAAGTTCAGCAGATTTTAATAAAATACCCAGACATCAATCAAAAATGCACAAATGTGATGTCTCCTCGGGTGATCAAAAACAGCTGAATATCGATCGTTTTATACTCAAACTCTATGTTAAAAAATGTGCTAAAAACTGATTTATATGTAAAGATTTCATTGTCCAGTTATCGCCAAACTTGCTGCAGAGTAAACTGGCATGATAAGGAAAAATCGCTTTCCTTGAATCTGCATGGAGGGAAAACACACCAAGACTGACAGGTATCAATCCATGGGCGTATGCACAATCAATTTTTTTTTCAAACACTTCCCCTACCTCCTCTCCCCCCCCCCCACCCCTTAAGTCCCAAAACTTTCTTTTTTTCGACTTTTTCAGGTACCATGTGCATACATGCATACAGGTAGCTACGCCCTTGCAATCGATATGCGACCTACCACACCAATCATGAACTCCATTCCTCCACAAAAAGATTTTTCCAAATGAACAATAATTGCAAGCAAGCATATTATTCTTTCCTCTCCCCCTCCCCCTCCTTCGCTTTCCAGCCCGACTCCCACACCCTTTGTCATGTCTTTTGACTCGCCCCAGACATTCGCGGTTAAACTCAGCACTTGTTTGTCCCCCAAATATGCCTGTTCTGCAGGCTAGTGGTGTTGCAAAACTTCCTGGGATCTACATACAGGATTTGCACATTGTCTGTTGTCACGAGGTTCAGTGGTAATTCATCGGGTGCTCAAATATCTGGGCCCAAATATTGTGAAAATGGGCCCTCAAAAAGTTCCACATGGGTCCCAATGGCTCCTCATAATGCCAATTTATTGAATAAAATATCTCAATGGGATTAATCAAGAAGGGATTTAGATTAGCAGAAAATTGTGATACCTTTTGCTTCTCTTTGTAATTTGTTGGGTATCATTTTGACATTTTCAAGTAATTAAATTGATTTCACATACACAGGAGTGAACTCCTGGCATACAAGAATTTTGTCTTCATTTGCAAAATTTTGTGTGCCTCATTTGAAACATCAGTGAAAATTTTATGGGCCATTAAATTTGTTTTTTAGTTGCGGAAATCCTATAATACTGTACTCCAGATAAAAAAAACCCTGTGTTTATATTGCAATGTTGAAATAAACTGTTGCATTAAACTTTATTTTGAGGTTGTTACTCACTTCCCAAGTACTGTGGGTTTTTTTTATGAAACATGGCATTGCCCCGTTTAGTCCCAGGGGTGGGGATATTTGTTACAAGATTTTAGCTTTACCCCAGGGGGTTCAACAAACATTTGTTAGGGCAGTCTTTGCAAATGCCCCGGGGTGCCAGGGGGTCAACCTCCCGGGATGACCGCTGATACCGGATTATTTCCAGCACTTGGCAAATTCCCATTGACTTCTGTCAGTTATGTACAGAAAATCAATGGTGGTCTCATTGAGAGCTAACCATATGCTAGGACTAAGGATATTGTCATAGTTTGAGATTTTTGGCTCTGAATACTCAGATGCATCTCTTTGAAAGTTATTATTAGCACAGTGTTACAGTTCACATTAAGCTGAGGGGATCTGTTCTCTCAGATTTTAAGTAATTAGCTGAGCACCTCACCTGGCATACCCTTCATGAGTATCATTTTCCGTGCAAATGATGAAAGCATCAACATCATCTCGAGATAATGCTTTATCCCAGTCTATGGTAGGTAAATCATGTACGACTTTTCGCCTGTAATGAATAAACAATACAATTAAATCTAGTAAAAATGCTCTACCAGCAAAACGGGCAGACTCAATATCCACCGACCCTCCCCTTTCCTAGGCATAATTTTTGCCCATTGACCCTCACCCTCCCCTCCCCTCCCTTCAACACTGGCCCCATAGGCTTTTCCATAACGTCAAACTGTTTTTCTTACCAGGCTCCCCACCCTTGGTACGTATTTTGAATTGGTTGTTGTTTAATGGCGACCAATCAGAAAAAGGCAATCAGCGGGATGGTTTCTGGCTGACACATGCGATCTGGTTATGCATATTGACCTCTTGGAAAGTGTGGGATTTTGATTTTCTTTAAGGGATAGCTCCGGGTCGTTTGAGCAGATTTGCGTGAATCTTTCGCCCTTTTTGTTGTGTGGTTTGAAAGCTATGCAATTTTATGGGGAAAAATCGCCTTGGCGCTGGAGCTGTTCAAAAATCTTTTCACGCTAGGGCAAACTCAGAATCCTTCAAAATCGCTCAAAATAACACTTATACGGCAAAAGGACGACAACACACAACAAATAAGGAAATTTAACATTTATTTAGTGTTAATCAGTGCATGCATTTGGTGATACGTCGCTATAATATGAAATTTGGGTAAATCCCATACATTTCATATAAATACAAACGGTTATGTTAAAACACAAACAGATTGTGTGGGCTGCCTGTGGTCCCACTGCTAAACGTGCAATTCGTTCAACATTTCGCGTATCACGAGTTAAAAAGGGAATAACCTTCTATCGTCCATCGTCCAAACGGGTAACCAATTTATACCCGTCACTTTAAATACAACTTCCTTGCATTCCTAGAACAATACATTCAGAAACTAAAATTGAAATACAAATCTTCATTTTTTCCTGTCTACGTAACATTACATCGACTTTACTGTCAGGCTGCTAGTGATCCTACCTTGAGATGATTCCTCGAAGAACAGCACTATCTCCTAAAACCTTCTGCTTCAAGTCTCGAACTCTATTGTTTCCTGCTCGTCCTAAACCAACCACAACGACTCCCAAAGGTTTGCCTGCGTCCGCCATGGCCGAATGATCTCAGTTGGAATATATTGTACACACGCGACAAGTTCAGGCTATAAACGAAGCTTTTGTCAACCAGAAAAAGTTGAGTTCCGGTTGAAAGAAAGTCAGCTCCGACTTATTACAGATATTCACACCGCTGTGCGTGCGAAAAAACACGCAAGAGTTCTGCCTGCTGGGTGGTGTACAGCCCCCGAAATGATCCCGACCCCGAAATGATCCCCAAATCGACCCCGAAATGATCCCGACCCCGAAATGATCCCCATTGTTTTTCACACTGACCCCGAAATGATCCCCAAGTAATTTTTGGAATGGAATGGCCTTCCATCCAGAGAAAGCTGGAATGAATAAAATAAAGGCAGTAGAGGAAACTTCAATGTCTCGTCCCAGTCTTCTGTTTCATCTGCGACTTCTGACCAGAAGATCAGTGAGATGTCGCGAACCGCGTGGTTGTCAACTCTCCTTCTATTTTGCTTTTTAAAAAGCGTAATCTCTGGAAATGAAGACAAGCCGCCGGATACGAATTCATGTGTGCGCAAGGACGCAGAGGTTAGTTTGAAACTGTAAGAAATTAACTGCATCAGAGTCGTTAACAAGGTTTTGTCAGTAAGAAATGTTTATAATCTGATTCAATGAATATATACTATGATGTGTAATGTGATAGCATAACAGCGGTAAAATATGTATTATCGATAACACGAATCATGAACATCATTGAGTCAAAGTAAAGCAACTACTTGAAAAAGAAGTACGGGGAAGGCAAAGTGACAGAAGAAATTTGCCCCAAATGCTGTAAGAAATTCCAGTGCCTATCTGCAGGTGTTTACGCCAATGAAAGCGGCCTCATGCAGTACTACGACGAGGACTGTTACATGTGTGACGAGTGTACTAAAGATGAACAATGGTACACATACTGAAAGTGAATAGTAGCTCTAGGGTGTAACTTCTATGTAAAATTAACAAAGGAATGTTCAAAAGATATATAGAAAGCCATAAAAGATACCAGAATTGGAATGCTTTTTTCGATTCGCTATTACCCTTATGCGCAAGGTAACTTAATTAAACACGAAAGTATACCTTTACTGTGACATGAGACAGAATATCAAACAGATGTTATATGAAGTAATGTTCAACTGACTTGAGCTTCTACCTTATTCATGTTCTAAACGTGCACACTGAACTGTAGACAGACGCAATAGATAATTAGTGGTGCCATACAGGAGCCTAAACGTTACAAGGAGCATCCCATCGGTGACATACAGGAAGCTACACCTTAAACTTTGACCGCTACAAACACGCATTCAGTATTAAACTTAATAACGATTCTTTCGTATTGTTTTGATAGACTAGCTGTATCATGTTGTTACCATTTAAGTTTTTGATCGTATAATTGTTGTATTTCTCGTTACTGAAATAATATGGTTTGTTGATGCCCACGTTCGATCATGTTTGTTTCCTCTTTTAAATCATGCCGGTCTGCTGTAAGAAGCGGATCAGTTTGTATTTGTTTTAGTTACAGTTGAAAACGCTACACTCGCAAAAATAAGAAATGCCTGATACAGTTTCTTGAAAACTCGTTAAAAAGTGCGTTATAATTATTTATTTTAAGAATTGTCCGAAATGAATAAATAAGTGAATACTGCATATAATGAGAATCAAAATTTCCTTGACTGCCTTTATTTTATTCATTCCAGCTTTCTCTGGATGGAAAGCCATTCCATTCCAAAAATTACTTGGGGATCATTTCGGGGTCAGTGGAAAAAAAAAATGGGGATCATTTCGGGGTCGGGATCATTTCGGGGTCGGGAATCATTTCGGGGTCGGGATCATTTCGGGGGCTGTACAGTACCCACACGTCAGGGTCGTAACGAGGTATGTGGGATCAGGGATCAGAGGGGTGGGATCAGGAATCACTGCCCCGGGATCAAGAATCATAAGGGTGGGATCAGGGATTTTTTTGTAACTAATCTGTTAAACATTAACGACTTTTGTATAAAACGTATCCGGGGGTTCAACTCAGTAATAAGTTCAATCGCTTCCATGCGCTTTGGATATCCGCTTTTTGGTCCTCTTTTCGTGTTTTTCAAACCTCGGCTTTTATACCCGGCATAGTAAATCGAACGTTCGGAAATCGAACTCAATCGAACTCAATCGAACTCAATCCGTGGATTGAGTTCGATTGAGTTCGGCAATCGAACGAAATCGAACACCGCACTTTCAGTGAGTTCGATTTCCGAACAAATCGAATTTAATCGAACAAATCGAACTCAATCGAACTCAATCCATATGATTGTGTTCGACTGAGTTCGGATCGAACACAATTAAATGGATTGCGTTCGATTGGCTCTGGTAAACCTATACAAGGCAAGCCCAAAGCAAGCCTATCAAAGCAGGTTTTTCTTGTGCTTTTTTACAATTTTATTCAATAACAGAAACCCCATTTATAAACTGTCCACGGCAGTTAAGAGAACAGAACACTTACCAAGTTATCGAAGCATTTACAGGCCACAGGGAAGCAACCAGTTCACGTTGAAGGTGACCTAATTGTCCGGCGCGCTCGTTTGCAATTCGGAATGCACGGCCTTTCTCGCCTATTTTCTTTAAAACCTTGAAAACTTCGCCATCCTTGACGTCAAAGCGGCATTCCTGGTAGCCTTTTACTACGCATTTGAAGCTTGCAATCTACAGCGCATCTGAAGCCATTTCTGCGGAATTTCTTCGTTTACGAAAAACACGTGCGCTACTCTCCGGGCTGAAGTAACTCTGGTTATGGATTTTCAACGCCTGTTTTACACAAATCACGAGTTCGAAAATCGAACGTTCGATTGGGTTCGATTGATTTTTTTTTCTTTTCGGTGAGTTCGATTTCGTTCGATTGCCGAACTCAATCGAACTCAATCCATGAATTGAGTTCGATTGAGTTCGATTGAAATTTAGTTCGATTGGGTTCGATTTACTATGCCGGGTTTATAACAACTTATGTCAGTTATGTGAATTTTTGACAGAGCTTCCTGCTGCGTTGCGCATGCAAGATGCTAACTAACGCATGTAGCACACACAGTACTGCAGGACAATTCAAACACTCATAAATAATTCATAAGCATATTAGCCTATCACACAACGTAAATCCATCACGTGCATGGACCTTTATACCTGGTAATCTATGGTCATTCTGAAAAGCCTGGTGGCGGATATGATTTCAGTCCCAGGGGAGTGCGGGGCCGATTGTTTTTTACCTCATTAGTATTCTTTATATAGAAAAAGTTACTCTCATTGGTATTTCTTTATATAAAGAATACTAATAAGAGTAAAAGACAATAGGTTTCTTTTCCTTATTAGTATTCTTTATATAAAGAATACTAATGTTGGTAGTAATTATTTAGGATTCTGAGTACAACAAATGGTGACTTTCATATTTTCGTTCAATGCTGTTTTAGGATATGTAGCCTTTTGCCATTCTATATGGCCTCTTCTCCAACAAAATTAGCAACCAACAGTTTAGCAAGTAAGCCGTTATTTGAATGACACCAGCGCCCACGTGTAAATTGGTAGGAAAGTGAGTGGTTCAGAGATGTAAGCTGTTTATTTCTACTCGTTCGCTGCCACTGAATAAAAATTGTTAGACATTTTATCCACCGTACCTGTCAACTTTGGTATAGAATTTTTCATGGATTATTTTTTCTTCAGAACTTTAAAATCCCAAAACTTTCGACAGTTACCACGAAGCCATGGTCACCTCGTCGAAGCCAGTGTGGCACATGTGCTGAATCAGTCTACTTGTTTTTCTCGTATGCTAATATCCTCTTTGCACAAAAAGCACATTTGTTTGATCTCCGTAGGGACACGCTTTTGGCGGGTCGTGTTTGAAGCCGTTCAAAACACTCACAGCATGTGTTTTATCAAGTCTAAAAATTTGATAAAACACTGCTGTTTGTGTTTTAAACTTTACTTACAAGCTTGTTGTACAACAGATAAACAAAGTATTTCTCGTCTATTGAGATATACCTACAACGCCACTGTACAACTATAAAAGAGCCATTCCTTGTGTCTGAAAATATCTTACATGCTTAAGAAATCAGCTAAAAAAGCCTACAAAGAAACACAACTAACATCGGATCGAAAATGCACCATTGTTATTGGCTAAACTAAACAAGCCAATGAAAAGATATAGCATTTGATCCTCCCCAAGCGGGCTCATGGCTCGTGTACGACAACCTGACTGGTGAAGTTAAACCTTTAGGTCAGTACCTCCCAGAAAAAATTCTGAACAATGTTTTGCAATTATTGCAAAACATTGTTCAGAATTTTTTTATGACCTCCTTATGACGTCAGTCAGGTCATCGTACACGAGCCATGGAGCCCCCAAGCGCTTATAAGTAGCTAAACATTCTACAACGTCAAATCATTCTGCGAGACAGACCTTTCTACATGGGAGCAACTGATGAGGTTCACCAAAGAACCGAAACTTGAGTCTTGCTTAAAGAGTGTACAAAAGTAACCACTCGCATTTTTAAGAATTACAAAAAGCTAACATGCTGGAGATTCAAATATTTCAAGCCGGATGCAATGACGCCATACGCCTGACAATGGAGGTACTGCTTAGCTCCATGAAACACGTCAACTTAAACGCAGAATAAATACCGAGGAGCTAAAAACAATTGCAAGATGCCACGATTCCAATATAGACCATGACTATCGCATAAGACTTGGATCCGTGATGAAGAAACACTAATATTCGATAATATCTCGCAAGTTATGCTAACCGCAGACTAAATCACCTGCGCCCACATTAAAACACGGACTGGGAAATGAACTGATCCTAAGCAGCGAATAAGTACTACTTAAGCGGCTAAAGAAACTCCATTGTTATGCCAAGAGCTAGCAAACAAACGACGGCATAACTAAATATTCTAAACGGCTCTGGAAAGCGTAAATTCCTCCTGTCAGTATCACAGCTAGAGATTTCAAAGAAACGACAACATTTAGAACAACAGGCCTGTTATATCTTTATTTTGATCTAAAAGGAAAAATCTCTCAGGCACGTACTTGGGGTAAACTTATTCTAAAACTAGGCTAAAATGCTTTTAGCGACGAGCAGGATTTGTGCTAGGCCTGTCACCTTTCATAACAACCGTCGTTACATGTATGTAATCATGGTCAATCCAAACTTGCACCACTTTCTTAGCCAATTAGAAATATAGCCAAAACTATGCAGTTGTCTGAATTGTGACTTACTCATGCACGTTTTTCGACAGTTAGCGCTGCCCGTGACATCTTTTTTTGCACTCGGCATTGTTTTCTTCAATGTAGGATATGAGATATTTTCATGGAATATGGATTAGTTCTCTGCGTTGATTTGATCTTTGCGATTGATCAGGTGCACAATTACTATAGCTTTGATTAAAAGATATACCGATATGTTCCTTTTTGGAGTATGAATTGAGCTTTTTTTTTTCATGGAATCAATTCTTTTTGGATCATTTTTTTTTCCGCCACGGGATCACAGAAAAATCTTGGATCAGGGATCACAAATCAATGACATTTTGGGATAATGGATCAGAAAAAATAGGTAAAAAACGGGATCAATAAAGAAAAAACATACCTCGTTACGACCCTGATATTAATTCGATATAATTATATAATTAATTGATATATTTTCGCATTGAAACAGGGAGACACACTGTTCCCAAAACTCCCGAAAATTTAAGAATTTGTTCTTTGTGCCAATCTAATGAAGTTGAAAATGAATCTCATGTTATATTCTCTTGCGCATTGTATAATAAGTTTCGCTCCAAATTTTTTGACGAAGTCATTGAAAAATACAACTTTTTCAAAGACTTCGATATCAACTCAAAAATTTTGTTTCTTTTTAACAGCATTGATCCCTTTATTTGTAGATCAGTTGCTGCTTTTATTTTCGATATCATGAATTATAGATACAAAATATTATTTCAGAAGTAAATTTAATTAGAAATTAATCTATGTAGCTTAGGTAATGCCATGTAAAGATATGGAAATACCTCAATAAATTGTTGTTGTTGTTGTTGTTGTTGTTGTTGTTAATGCACTCAGTAAATATTTAAATATAAAAACCTTTTCTATAAGAACATGGAGACTAGGATAGGTCAAAATTTTAAGAACATGCTAAGAACACTACCAAGGCTGAGATTCAATTAAGAACATTATTTGTAACTTTTCAGGACTTCTATCCCTGTATGGCTCCTTGTGTTATCGACCAAAAGTAGGCTGGCGTGACATCTTAACGCCGTGATGTGTAACTTGAGAACATCGACTTCCGGCTCGGCTTGCACTCTAGTTTTCGACACTCTTGAGTGAACTGACAATGTTTTGGCTATTTTAGAAGCCAAAGTTATTTTTACGGTAAGTTTGCAAATAGTTAGCAGAGGTTGCATCTTGAAGCATTAAAGAAGAGAGTTGAGTCAACATCATCAACACTGACGAGAGTTGAGTCAACATCGAGAAAAAACAACATCTGTGGCAACTACCGAGAAAAAATAAAAGACGGGAAAATAGTGTCTCCTTGAGATTTTTTGTTTATGCTGACATTTCCCATAAAAATAATTAGATAACATTTCGGGGGAAGTGGGGGTGGGAGGTGTAGGGAGGATAGAGAGGACAAGAGGAACCGGTATATTGTGACGTCATACAGCGGATGTTAGAGAGCTGTATAGAGACCCATGCATCGAGGCTGATTGACAACTGATGAATGATTCCATTTTTAAATCCCATTCCGTTGACGTTTTACTGCCCTGTAAATGTATATTTTTGGGTTCCCTTTAGTTCAGGTTTGTAAATCAAAACATTGTATATACTCTTTTTTGACGGGGGGAGGGGTGGAAAAATTTTGATTTCTTTGTACATGGCCCATTTTGAGCAGATTTTGAACTTGACTGCAACATCTGAGGGCTGACCATATCAACATATGTAAAAGTAAAAAAAAAATGTAGCAGTAAAAATACTCTGGTGTCTGGCTTTTACAGTTTATTGACATATATCTATTACATGTGCATTTGTTCTTTGACAACATTTTATAACTAAGCTATACAGAATAAATGCTTCAAATTTCAATGCAATCTTACAATAATCTACACACAAGACTCCGCACTACCTCAAAGTATTGAATTATCCGAGTCCTACAGCATCAAGTTTGCACTACAGGACTTCATTAACAGTGAGTGTAGCACCAAGTACCCCTTCGCACGCACATGTCATCATGTTGACACTTACAAAAGTACAGCGCATTGAAAAAAATTAAAGTAACAACAAACTTTAGAAAACTATAGAAATTAAATGAATAACCACAGAAATTGAAGATTATTAAGGAAGCTGCTGGTAGAAGAAGCCATTTTACATTGTATTGTGCCAGATTTTTACATTTTTAAAAGAAGATTTTTACATTTTTAAAAGAAAGTTTGTCCTTGGCGAATAGTAAGACCTTTTTTCTGACTGCTGTTTTGGATAGCAAATACCATTCAGTAGCCAATCAGAGCACATGATAAACACTATCCACTGGTTTAGTACATACTAAATGTATATAACTATGTATATACATTAAACCCCAGGAAGAGTGTTTCATCAGGGTTTCCAAACACTGAAAAGTCTTAGCATGGGTTGAAAAAAACGATTTTTTTAAGAACTTAATTGAGATGTTTGGATACCGGATGTAACACTGTTTCAAGTATTTGATTAAGCTTCTTAAACTGATCATAAAATACAGACAAAACAAAGGAATAAAATCACCAAAATCTATGCTAATTAAGGTCAGGTTTCCATAGCACCATCACAGAGTTAGAAAATGACAGTAGAAGACATAGTAGCATTGAACAGTTTGCAATATTGTGTGGTTCCAGAAAATATCCATACCGTACCTGTGAAGGGTTGTTGGAAATTCCAAGGGGAAAAGCCAAAGTTTTTAAAGGAAAGTATGCAGCCCTGTCAGAATGTTTTGTAGTGGTAGGCAGGGTAACAGAAGTAGTAGGGCTGGAGATGTATTATGTTATTGGTCATGATTTGTGAACTCCAGTGTGAAGTAGCCTGACAGCAAACATACTTAAATGACAGTTTTCCCCGCCCTTTTATATACTTTAACTCGTGTTTTTCTTTCCCTTTCCTATTCTCCGTCAAATCCCTCCAGCCTCAAACATGCTCAAAAAGGAACCCCTTTCGGGCGGAGCATCCTCGTATGGCCCATTATAGGGAGTAACCACCCCGGGGCCCTGTACATCTATCAGTGATAACCAAGGGTTTCTCAGGACGCGAATTCCAGTCTGCATATAACAAAACTTAAACAACAGGCCACTACAGTACTGCATGACTTGATGTTAGAAAATTGAACATTGCTACAGTTCTGTAGAGGCTTAATCAAAGCCAATGTACTGTGCCTTTTGTTTTTGGCTTGCATCGCGTTTAATTCGTTATATCGGGGTCGATTTTACGTTTGGGCTGCCAGACTGTGTTCGTTGTATCGAGGTTCGGTTCCATACATTTTATTTGTAATTTTGCCGGGCTGAAAAATATTGTTTGTTATACCGAGGACTTCGTTATATGGAGGTTCGTTTAATCGAGGTTCCAATGAACGAAGATTTAAAGAAATCCGTGATAACTGGCGGCTCACATTTCACACATACTTTTCCCCCTTTCTTTATCCCAGTAGGACCAGACTTAACAGAGACTGAGTACATCCTAATAGCATGCCTGGGTGTGTTCGCCATTGTTTTAATCATCCTTGTCTTTCTGGCAGTCCAAGTAGCACGTTTGAACAAAACCGTCAGCAACTTGAAATTTGCGCCGAGCAGTTAGAAGACGACAAAGAATTGAAAAACGATCAAAGTTGTCCTACTCAGATCCACACGAGTTTCTTTTCATGAACGTGTAAGCAGGTTTACTGTAAATAGATTAACTGGATGAAAAGAAAAAGTAACCATTGATATAAACGTTCAGTAGATATATACATACAAATAATGCCTCTCCAGAATCAAACATTGAGACTTGAAGAAATCCTAAAGTGTGACCATTCAAATGAAAGCTACTGAGGAGTACAAGTACGTTTCTGTGGTGCTGTTTATTATGCTGTACAAGGTGGTTCTAACTTTGAGTCTGTGGATGAAATCCTAAAGTGTGACCACTCAAATGAAAGCTATTGAGCAGTACTTTCCCGTGGTGCTGTTTATTACGCTGTACAAGGTGGTTCTAACTTTCGAGTCTGTGGATGAAATCCTAAAGTGTGATCACTCAAATCGGACATGTCGTCAGCACTACTCTCTTATGATACTGTTTGTTTTTCAGTTCGATCAGTTTATATTTTAATTTGGGATCGATTCTTGGGAGCAAGGATATAATAGTGATGCTCGATGTATTCCTGTTTGTGCTCCGTAATTTTTCGACTGTAGTACTGGAGATATCCAGACCTGAGAATTTTCAAATAATTTAAGCCAGAGAACGTTTTTTTTTACATTATAATCATGTTTAACCCTGGTTGCGTGTCCATTTTTTCACCTGAAAAACAATTCAATTCTCTTTGCTTGGGCAGCTGTCAGAGATCGAAAATGCTGTCAGGGAAACGAGGGCGTGGTATCTGGAAACGAGAAGCAAATAAACACATGCAATTGCGGGAAAATCAGAGAACGAGAACACCCCCTGCATGTTTGTGAGACGCACAACGTAGCATTTTTATTTTACTGTTTTCAGTTTTTACCCCTACACCTACAGTGCCAGATTAATCTAAAGGCTCAGTTAAACTACTTACATTTTCATATCATAACCTATGCTTGTTAGCTAACTGTCCTTCTGTAATAGCGTCCCCATTGCAATTAACGGTCCATTTATTACATTGTAAGGTGTCAGATCAAGAACTAAGTTCATCTTAGTTAATTTGTCACTTTTACTTAGAAATTGGACTTACAGTATTAAAGGAGCGTCGTTCACGAGAGTTTATATATCTGGGGAGAGTTCACATCAGTATAGACTGTGAGCAATCTCTTATTCTTTTTTCGTTAGTCGAGCGAGGGCGCGCTCTACGAGCGGGGAAGCCGCGCGAGTCGCGCGCGAGGAACAAGGGCGCAAGCCCAACTCGCGGCTCGTAGATCCCTCGCGCGTTCCACTAACTGAAAGAAAAATAAGAGACTGCTCACAGTCTAACATCAGAATTAAAAAAAAGTTAACAAAATTTCTACGAGAATGAAAAAAATTCGTTCTCTTTCACGAAAATTATAGCGTCGTCGAAGCGTCACTTGTGAAAACAAAAAAGTCATGTTGACTGGGCAAGCAAAATCAGCTTACGTAACCGGAGTTTACACTATCTTGCTTGAGAAGCTTCATACAAACTTAATTAGTAACCAGCCATCTTTTTTATTTCTTCAGCCAACTCTAAGCAATCTAAAACTCGTTTCTTGTCTTGCGCTATATCGTCACGACTGCGCTCCCCCCGGATCTCCGCTAGAAACAATTCCATATCCCTTGCAAACAGTCCCTTGTGTCCGGCGGTGGGTGGAGGAGAAGGACCAGGCGGTGGTGGCGTTAGAACAGTGCCATCTTCAAACTTATATTCCATAAACGTTTGTCTCGCTTTCCTATCCCGTTCTCTAACCGTAATCCAGGTCAATGGCCTAAAATCACAATAAAACAACATGGATTAAATTGTGAAAAAATGCTGACTGAGTTACACCGAAACGAAGTCAGTGTTTCTACAATAGAACCACAAAAGCCTGGCCAACATAACAAAAAAAACATAGAATTAAAAAATATTCGCGGTAATTTGATAGCCTTTTATTAAAGAGGAGGAGATGCGACTGCTCCAGCAGCCAATCTGATTGCATGATACGATTTATCTACCCTGTACGCTGAGCAGCGAAATATACACGTTCAGTACTACGCATCGTAAAAGCGCACATGATAATTGGCTTGGGTCGATCGACGACTTTGTGTCACAGTCGAATTTCACTAGACATCTTTCAAATTAACACTGAGGAAAGTTACAGTCCACATTCAATGTACACTCAAGTAGTACATGTATCTCTTTTCTCTTAGGGATAGTGAAGCGTGAAATGCGCAACTGCACGCAAAAATCACCTGCCGCGCAGAGACATTACACACGGCGGAAGTGCCCATAACGATTTTTTAAACTCTTCGAAATCTGCCGCCATTTTGGCCCACCATTCGCATTAGTCTCCTCTCGGTCGGACAGAAGCTTGTAACTTTGGTTCAGGAACGCGTGTTCGAGACTTATTTCCACCTCACTTGTAAATAAGCGGACATTTTGCGGACATATTTTTAGAGATTTTTAACTATGAAGAATATTTCTGTGCACTGAAATGTTGAGTTCTTCATAACAAAGGTTCCTGAACCTCCACGTCACAGACTGATCACGTGGGCTTATTATGAGCCTGTTGCCATTCCCTCTCAGTGGGGCGGGTCGACCGCAAAAAAATATCATAAACTAGTGGTTCCATATTGGAAGTGAAGTGCTGCCACATTTGGAAGCCTTAATTAACCCATTCACTCCTGCGAGATGTCTCAGTTTTTAAACAAATCAACGCGAATCGAGGAACGACAATAAACCTGGCAATGCGCACAAGAATAAGAGCGAACAGAGACTTGAAAAAACAACATCTCTCCAGTCTAGAATAATTAGTGTGAACGATTTTCGAATATCAGTTGCGTATGAAAAAATAACTTGAAAGTCAAAATATGAAAAATTACGCAGACATTTTGGATTGACACTTCAAACACTTCGGGACCGCGGACCGCGGTAGCAGTTCATTTTAGTACTTGCCTACATTCACAGTCAGCCACTTCGGGACCGCGGACCGCGGTAGCAATTCATTTTAGTACTTGCCTAAATTCACAGTCAACCACTTCGGTAGCAGTAGATTTATGCCGTTGCAAGTAGGCCAGGTATTCTGCAATCGCTCCCAGCTCTCTTACCACCTCTTTAAAGGCATAAAAATCTTCTTAAAGGATTTTTTCTTTCCATTAATCGGTAATCCAGCACAACATCGTGCTTCGCAGACGGACGGGTACATCGACAATACAAATACCACCCTCAACGAATTACATTCACGCGGAGGGGACTGGGTACTGTTAACAA
Organism: Dendrophyllia cribrosa; assembly: GCA_024195265.1. Lineage (NCBI taxonomy): Eukaryota > Metazoa > Cnidaria > Anthozoa > Scleractinia > Dendrophylliidae > Dendrophyllia > Dendrophyllia cribrosa. The sequence continues at coordinate 58,259,787 of JAJLRJ010000002.1, forward strand.
ACATCCATCTACCTACCTTTCCATCTTTCCATCGACCTTTCCATCACAAGGTCGAGTATCAGAACAGAATTAGGATGGCTGCCCTGTGCGGGCAGCAAAAATTCACGTTTTGCTGAAATCAAAAAACGTTTTCGCAGATGTACAATACGTTACATGTACGTGCAGATTAGATACGAAAATTGAAAAAAAAATCGTTATGGGCACTTTAAGAAAAACGAAAACATTATTTTCCACGGTGGATAGGTTCCACTCACCTGTATATTAACCCTCTAACTCCGGACATCCCAACAGAGCCAAACATCAAAATTCAAGCAAAATCCCAATTTCGTTTTGTAAAATATTTAAAAACAAACAGTTCCATACAAAGTACCACCGAAGAGGTTTCATTTGAATGGTCACACCATAGGATTTCATCAACAGACTCAAAAGTTAGAACAAATGGTACCATGCAAAAGTACTGCTGAAGAGGTTTTATTTGAATAGTCACATTATAGGATTTTGTCCACAGGCTCAAAAGTTAGAACAAATGGAACCATGCATAAGTACCACCGAAGACGTTTTATTTGAATGGTCATGCCATAGGATTGCGTCGACAGACTCAAAATCTATATGCAGGTTAACCCGCAAAAGTTTTTTTTTTTCAGCCATTTTGGTTTGAAAATACTGTTATAGAGTTTGATCGCTCTGCGCTGAAAAAGGGTAGGTTTTGCCTTTTATTAAGGTTTAACTTTTGCCATTTTGGCTTGCAAAAAGGGGAAAATTTAAAGGCAGTCTTAAAATGCAGGGGCGTATCTGCCTTTACGCGAAGTACGCAAGTGCGTACCAGAATTTCCCAGATATTTTTTACATTCTACTGAGAAGAAACAAAGGGAAAAGTGATGTAGTTTTTCTACGCGTTATAATGTTTTCTATCGTGCTCACGGAAGAATGCGCTGGTCATACAGTGTAGTTCATGTCTATAGACCACTTTCATAATGGCGGCCGATTTATTTATTCTTTTATATGTATGTTAATTAGCCTCACTGGCCTCGGTAACATGTGCAAAATTCAAAAGAATTTTTACTCTAAAATGAGGCCAGTGAGGCTAATTAACATACATATAAAAGAATAAATAAATCGGCCGCCATTATGAAAGTGGTCTATAAAAGTGAAGAAATAAACGAAAAGGTTTTCTGAAAACACGAAAAAGAGAATATTTGGAAAAAGCTGACAAGTCCGGGATCTAGAAAGTAGCTCCGCCGTTTTGTTTACGAAATTTGGGCATGTGCTTTGAGGTCCAGATTGCTAGATTTTGGCTTCATGTATGTTTGTGCAGTGTCCCAAGGCGTTCGGTCTTGCGCAGTCAAGAAAACCGAAGTCACTGGGGTCGAGACATTCTTGTCCCCAGGGCTCCACGTTTTTTTTTTTTAAATTGCGTCTGGAATAGAGTACCGAAGTGTGACGTCACACTTGTGAAATTATGGGATTTGATTAGATATTCGGAAAGGACATGACTAAAAATGCCCGCTTGCCAAAAATCAGCATCTTATTGCAATTTGGAGGTGAGATATTGGCACCGTTATGCTCGGATGACTCCATACAAACCTTTCTAATTTTTGCCTTGGTTCATTACGTAATGAACCAAGGCAAAAATTAGAAAGGTTTGTATGCAGTCATCAGAGCATAACGGTGCCAATATCTCACCCCCAAATTGCAATAAGATGCTGATTTTTGGCAAGCGGGCATTTTTCGTCATGCCCTTTCCGAATATCTAATCAAATCCCATAATTTCACAAATTTAGCTTTTGTGACGTCATCACTTCGGTACTCAATCGTCCTCTCGATTATCCCTGATAGAAAACAGGGTATAATCGTAAACCAACTTTGGATAACTTAAACAGATTTCAAAAGCCTTGAGGCAAGAACTCACCTGTTATCTGGGGTGAGTAATTTGCAAGTGAGAAATTGAAGATCAGTTTCGTGTTCAAACTGGGCCTCCTTTAAGGTAATCCTGCCAAACAGATCTGTAAGACATTCCAAGTCACTGATCCCAGAGAAGCTTGGGAACCCTGCACAGCTTATGTCGCTAAGCCATTCAGAAGGAATTCCGGCGTCCAAGCGAAGTGTGCCTTCCAGGAGTGGCACATTCTTGCTCTGGATGGTCTTTTTGAAGTCTTCGTGTGAAGGAAGAAGGAGAGCTATGTTTTCAACATGACAGATCAATCCTACATGCCCACAAAGAAGAACTGGTCAGTTTGGAGTCAGTCAATTAATGGTTACAAGTAGAGATTGACTCTTATTTTCCATTACTTTAAAGTGAACAAGATTATATATTGCTACACCCCTTGATCAGCTAATGGCATATTCCAAGTAATAGCTCTCATTTAATGCCTCACAGGTAACCTCCAATGTATGCCTAATATACCCCTCCCCCTTTCAATATCTCCAAAGATAGCCCCCCCCAATCTGAATGTATGCCCCACAGGTAGCCCAGAAAAAAACCCAGTATATTCCAGTATATAATCTCCTATGGATATCCCCCACAGATAACCCCCTATGGATACCCCTTACAGATAACCCTTTATGGATATCCCCCACATATAATCTCCTATGGATATCCCTAACAGGTAATCTCCTATGGATATCCCTAACAGGTAATCTCCTATGGATATCCCTAACAGGTAATCTCCTATGGATATCCCTAACAGGTAATCTCCTATGGATATCCCCACAGATAATCTCCTATGGATATCCCCACAGATAACCCCCTATGGATATCCCTCACAGATAACCCCCTATGGACATCCCTTACAAATAACCCCTTATGGATGTCCCCCATAATCTCCTATGGATATCCATCACATATAATTTCCTATGGATAACCCTAAAAGAGAATCTCCTATGGATATCTTCACTGATAATCTCATATGGATATCCCCCACAGATAACCCCCTATGGATATCCCTTACAGATAACCCCTTATGGATATCCCCCATAATCTCCTATGGATACCCATCACATATAATCTCCTATGGATATCCCCCACATATAATCTTCTATGGATATCCCCACAGATAATCTCCTATGGATATCCCCACAGATAACCCCCTATGGATATCCCCACAGATAACCCTTTATGGATACCCCTTACAGATAACCCCCTATGGATACCCCTTACAGATAACCCTTTATGGATATCCCCCACAAATAATCTCCTATGGATATCCCTAACAGGTAATCTCCTATGGATAACCCTAAAAGAGAATCTCCTATGGATATCCCCACAGATAATCTCCTATGGATATCCCCACAGATAACCCCCTATGGATATCCCTCACAGATAACCCCCTATGGACATCCCTTATAGATAACCCCTTATGGATGTCCCCCATAATCTCCTATGGATATCCATCACATATAATCTCCTATGGATAACCCTAAAAGAGAATCTCCTATGGATATCCCCACAGATAATCTCCTATGGATATCCCTCACAGATAACCCCCTATGGATATCCCTTACAGATAACCCCTTATGGATATCCCCCATAATCTCCTATGGATATCCATCACATATAATCCCCTATGGATATCCCCCACAGATAACCCCTTATGGATATCCCCCACATATAATCTAGACCTATGGATATCTCTAACAGATAATCTCCTATGGATATCCCTCACAGATAACCCCCTATGGATATCCCTTACAGATAACCCCTTATGGATATCCCCCATAATCTCCTATGGATATCCATCACATATAATCTCCTATGGATATCGCCCACAGATAACCCCTTATGGATATCCCCCACATATAATCTAGACCTATGGATATCCCAGACAGATAATCTCCTATGGATATCCCAGACAGGTAACCCCCTATGGATTATCCCCAAGGATATTTATCAATTTATAGCCATCATATATACAATACCTTTACTCTCTGCCAAGTTAAAGAGATCTTTACCACCTTGTGCTGCCAAACATAATGGAAAATCTACCAGTACATGCTTTCCATGCTCAAGGGCTTTCCTGTCAAGTAAAATATCTGTTAAATTAAATGATTTTTCAAGTCTATCCTTGATTTTTAAGAATCAGGCATTACTATTTTAATTAGGTTTTCGATAGATTTAAGTTATGCGGGTATCAGCAGCCAGCCTGGGGGGTCAACCCCTGGGCAACCCCAAGGGAACCAACATGCTTGGTAGGGGATTTGTAGCAAAACTGTAATCTCCAGAGGCAGGAGCATTATTGCACATAATCTTTCACAATACTGTACTCCAGAAAAAAAACAACCTGTGTTTACATTGCAATGTTGAAATAAACTGTTGGTTAAACTTTATTTTGAGGTTATTACTCACTTCCCAAGTACTCAGTGTTTTCGTTTGTGGAACACGGCATTGCCCCATTTAGCCCCAGGGGTGGGGATATTTGTTACACAAATTTAGCTCTACCCCAGGGGCTTCAACAAACATTTGCCTAGGCAGTCTTTGCGAATTCCCCAGGGTGCCCGGGGGTCGACCCCTGAGATGGCCGCTGATACCCAATTATTTCCAGCACTTGGCAAATTCCCAGTGACTTCTGTCAGTTATATACAGAAAGTCAATCACGGTGGTCTCATTGATCTGAGAGCTAACCATATGTTAGCACTGAGGATATTGTCATAGTTTGAGATTTTTGTCTCTGAATACTCAGATGCATCTCTTTGAAAGTTATTATTAGCACAGTGTTCATTCACATTAAGCTGAGGAATCTGTTTTCTTGTGTAAATTCAACTTGTGAAAACTGTAATGGCTAGTCTGACAACTGTTGTTTCGTCGCCGCCAAGCGACTCTTCTGAGACCTTCCTGATATCTGGCAAACTCGTTGAGCATCTCGCTCAAAGTCCCGTTCGCAATCAGTTCAGAAACGCAATCTGGCCTTATATCGCATAAGGATTCCCGACCGCTAAATATTCACGAGAATATTTAGCGGTTATTCACAAGTTTTCACAATTATTACAATGCTCTCGTGAATATTTAGCGGTCGGGAATCCTTATGCGATATAAGGCCAGATTGCGTTTCTGAACTGATTGCGAACGGGACTCAACGAGTTTGCCAGATATCAGGAAGGTCTCAGAAGAGTCGCTTGGCGGCGACGAAACAACAGTTGTCAGACTAGCCATTACAGTTTTCACAAGTTGAATTTACACAAGTTATTCACAAGTTTTCACAATTATTACAAGAATCTGTTTTCTCAGATTAGTTATTTAGCTGAGCACCTCACCTGGCATACCCTTCATGAGTATCATTTTCCGTGCAAATGATGAAAGCATCAACATCATCTCGAGATAATGCTTTATCCCAGTCAAGGGTAGGTAAATCATCTTCAACTTTTCGCCTGTAATGAATAAACAATACAATTAAATCTAGTAAAAATGCTCTACCAGCAAAACGGGCGGACTCAATATCCACCAACCCTCCCCTCTCCTAGGCATTTTGCCCCATCGACCCTCACCCTCCCCTCCCTTTAACACTGTCCCCATAGGCTTTTCCGTAATGTCAAACTGTTTACTTACCAGGCTCCCCACCCGTGGTACGTATTTTGAATTCATGGTTATTGTTTATTGGTGACCAATCAGAAAGTCATCAGCAGGATGGTTTCTGGCTGACACGTGAAATCTTGTTACGCATATCGACCTCTTGGAAAGTGTGGGGTAGTCCGGCAATTTTTCAAACAATGGCTGTGATTCGCTAAGGAAACAATAGATTTGTCCCGCTGCTATAGGGATTAGGAAAATACAAAACTGAATGCAAGGCTGGCACTACGGCAAAGGGCAGATTTATTAAATGGCCAATATTTCGATAGGGATAGGGGCATTGTTCAAGAGATATATCACTTGTATCGTTCGCCAAACACAGACATCGTTTGGACAGCTATAGGGTCGCCCAAAGTGTGGGATTTTGATTTTCCTCAAGGGATAGCTTCGGACCGTTTGGGCGGATTTTCGTGAATCTTGTGGCCTTTTTGTTGTGTGGTTTGAAAGCCAAGCTATGCGATTTTATGGGGAAAAATCGCCTTGGCGCTGGAGCTGTTCAAAAATCTTTTCACCCTTGTACTTCTCTTAGAGACACAGGGCAAACTCAGAATCCTTCAAAATCGCTCAAAATATCACTTATATGGCAAAAGGATGACAACACACAACAAAAAAGGTTATTTAACATTTATTTAGTGTTAATCAGTACATGCATTTGGCGGATACGTCGCTATAACTTGAAATTTGGGTAAATCCCATACATTTCCTTTAAAATTACAAATGGTTATGTCACACAAACAGATTGTGTGGGCACCCTGTGATACCACTGCTAAACGTGTAATTCGTTCAACGTTTCGTGTATCACGAGTTAATGGATGAGTCAATTCCAGCAGTGCCCATCCCCCCCCCCCCCCCCCGGGGGCCATTTGCACATGTTGCTATCCCGGGGGTGGGGCATGAGTAAATCTATCTTGGCCTGGGGGGCGGGCATTAGCACACCCGTCATTTACCCGGGGGAATTTGACAGCCATGTGGCTTCAGCCTTGCAGTTTGACAACTCTTCAAACATGGCATCCTTCAAGGACTTTATTAGCAAGAACGAGGAGTTTGTCAGAGCCTGGCTGGTCCAGCAAGGGCTAGAAAAGCTTGTAGACAATCAATCATCTTTATTTTGGCCCGACCGCGGGGAATTTGAACGGCTTACTTGTCCCCACCGTGGGGAATTTACCATAAAAAAAAAACGCAAATGCTTGGGGGTTGGCCCGGGAAGGGGGGGGGGGGGGGGGGGGGGGTTGGGGGGGGGGGGATGGGCACTGCTGGAATTGACTCATCCATAAAAAGGGAATAGCCTTCTATCGTCCATCGTCCAAACGGGTAACCAATTTATACCCGCCACTTTAAATACAACTTCCTTGCATTTCTCGATCCTACAATAATACATTCAGTAATTAAAACTGAAATACAAATCCTCAATTTTTCCTGTACATTTTTTGTCGCTCGACTTTACTACCCGGCCTATGCAATCGATGAAATCGATAATCGATGAAAATCGATAACAATCGATGTCAATTAATCGATTGATATTGGATATCGATGACCAATCGATGAAATAAAATTTTGTGACTTTTAATTTGATCGATTGTTATCGATTGTCATCGATTTTCATCGATTTTCATCGACTCCCTTATCATGGGATATTCGATGGATAACAACAATTATAAGACATAACAATTAACAACGCACTGTTTTTACCTAGGCTTTCTTTTCTGGTTTATTAATAACAGTAACGGGTGCCTCTTGCGCGGCTTAACTAATAAGGTTAAATATGAAAAAAAGGAAGTCACTTTACCCATGTACTATGCCGGGAAGATTGAAAATTGCCTATGTACTAGTATGGGTAAATTGTAAAAATAGCACTAGTATAAAACTATATCATCTATAAACGGCGCTAGATTTACTCCGGAGTACTCCGGCATACAAAACACTTAAAAAATATAATTGAAAAGTGCGAATATATGTAGAAGGACATACGCTAAGCCAGACGAAGCAATTGCATGGTACTTGTATATATGTCACAAGCTGTAGTAAATGGAGATACGTGGCGATGTCTAGGTAGGCGCCCACTATTTCTAACAGAAAGAAAAGGTGAATAAGTAAATAAAAAAACGATCTTTTTTCTCGTCAAAACCAGGCAAAACAAGCTGTGATCCTGCCAAATGGTCGATGACAATCGATGTAATTAGTGATAATTTTTGTGTGACTATCGATTGGTCATCGATTGGCCGATGCCAATCGATATCAATTAACTGATTGTTATCGATTGATATCGATTGATCGATTGGATTTCCAATGATCGATTTTCATCGATTGCATAGGCCGGGTTTACTAGCAGTCAGGCCACCTAAAATTTGCTGATGGTGATCCTACCTTGAGATGATTCCTCGAAGAACAGCACTATCTCCTAAAACCTTCTGCTTCAAGACTCGTACTCTAATGTTTCCTGCTCGTCCTAAACCAACCACAACGACTCCCAAAGGTTTGCCCGCGTCCGCCATGGCTTAATGATCTCAGTTTGAATATATTGTACACACGCGACAAGTTCAGTCTAACGAAGCTTTTGTCAACCAGAAAAAGTTGAGATTCCGGTTGAAAGAAAGTCAGCTCCGACGTATTACAGATATTTCACACGGCTGTGCGTGAGAATATACACGCAAGACTTCTGCCTGCTTCTAGTCTGTTGGGTCACACATGTCGGTATTTCCGTCACACGCCGATCAACATTAATCACCTGATTAATGCACTCAGTAAATACAAAAAGAACCTTTTCTATAAGACCATGGAGACTGGGATAGGTCAAAATTTTAAGAACATGCTAAGAACACTACCAAGGCCGAGATTCAATTAAGAACATTATTTGTAACTTTTCAGGACTTCTATGCGTGTACGGCTCCTTCCGCTATTGACCAAAAGCCGGGGGGGGGGGGGTACTCGGCAAATTTTTGGGCGGGGGTGTGGCGCTGGGACTCTGAGACCCTTAACCTATACTAGACCATTTTAGCTGAATTTTGCAACCCTATTCTAGACCGAAACACCGAAAAACCCTACCCTATCCTAGACCTATTCCAGACTCGCTATTTTCCAGAAACTCGTTCACAATCACAGTCTAAGATGCCAGGGGTCAGTAAAAATGCCGTAAACGGCCCGCCGTACCGATTTATAAATGCCATTTGCCAGTAAACCTCGTCGAGACTAAATTATTCTCGCAACTGATCAGTTTTTCGGAAAATGATACCCTATTCTAGACCAAAAATCTCTGATTACTATACCCTATCCCAGACTAAACTGCCTCTAAACCATACCCTTCACAGCGGCACATCCCGGGGGGGGGGGGGGGGGGGGTACTCAACAAAGTTTTGTACGGGGATGCTCCTCCCCGAGGTCCAAACCCTTACCCTTTCATATACCGTTTTTGACAGAAAAGGTACCCCTTTCATATACCTTTCATTGAAAATGGCATCCCTTTCATATACCTTTCGTTGAAAATTTGACCCCTTCCATATAGCCTTTGGGTGCGTCTGTTTGATATATTTCGAAAGGCCCTTTTTATAATACTTAAATTGCAGTTTTCCCTACCTTTTTTATGCTTCAACTCGTGTTTTTGCTACCATTTCCTATTCTTCGTGAAATCCCTACCCTTTCACATACTTCAACTCGTGAAATCCCGACCCTTTCAAAAAGGTACCCCTTTCGGGCGGAGCATCCCCGTATAGCCCATTATAGGGAGTACCCCCCCCCCCCCCCCCCGGGCGGCACATACCAAAAGCTCATATACCCCCCGGGACCAAAAGTAGGCTGGCGTGACATCTTAACGCCGTCATGCGTAACTTGAGAACATCGAGTTCCGGCTTGGCCTGCGCTCTAGTTTTCGACATTTATGAGTGAACTGACAATTTTTTGGCGAGTTTAGAAGCCAAAGTTATTTTTGCGGTAAGTTTGCAAGTAGTTAGCAGAGGTTGCATCTTGAAGCATTGAAGAAGAGAGTTGAGTCAACATCATCAGAGTTGAGTCAACATCGAGAAAAAAAAAATAAACAGCTGTGGCAAGAACCGAGAAAATATAAAACAAACGGGAAAACAGTCTCACCTCGAGATTTTTTGTTTATGCCTACATTTTTCATAAAAAGAATTAGAAAACATTCCGGGGGAGGGAAGAGGTACCGGTATATTATGACGTCATACAGCGGATGTTAGAGAGCTGTATAGAGAGAGACCCATGCATCGAGGCTGTTTGACAACGGATGAATGATTCCATTTTTAAATCCCATTCCGTTGACGTTTTACTGCCCTGTAAATGTATTTTTTGGCTTCCATTTAGTTTAGTTTTGTAAATCAAAATATTGATATATATATACTCTTTTGAGGGGGGGGGGGGGGGGGGGGGGGGGGGGGGGGGGGGGGGGGTGAAAAAATTGTGATTTGTTTTGTACATGGCCCATTTTCAGCAGATTTTAAACTTGACTGCAGCATCTAAGGACTGACCATATCAACATATGTAAAAGTTAAGAAAAAAAAAACGTTGCAGTAAAAATACAGTGGTGTCTGGCTTTTACAGTTTATTGACATAAATTATCTTTTACATGTGCATTTGTTCTTTGACAACATTTTATAACTAAGCTACAGAATAAATGCTTCAAATTTCAATGCAATCTAACAATAATCTTCACTCAAGACTTGGCACTACCTCAAAGTATTGAATTATCAGTCCTACAGCATCAAGTTTGCACTACAGGACTTCATTAACAGTGAGTGTAACACCAAGTACCCCTTCGCACATGCCATCATGTTGACACTTACAAAAGTACAGCGCATTGAAATGAATTAAAGTAACAAACTTAATTTTTTATTGACAATGTAATAATGTAACAGTATGAAGTATTAAACATTTCTGGGTTTTCTTTCACAAAATCCCAAACCAAAGATGTAGAGATGAAATGAATAACCACAGAAATTGAAGATTATTATGGAACCTGCTGGTAGAAGAAGCCATTTTACATTGTATTGTACCAGATTTTTAAAAGATGTTTGTCCATGGCAAATAGTGAGACCTTTTTTCTCTGACTACTGTTTTGGATAGCAAATACCATTCAGTAGCCAATCAGAGCACATAAAACACTATCCACTGGTTTAGTACATACTAAATGTATATAACTATGTATATACATTAAACCCCAGGAAGAGTGTTTCATCAGGGTTTCCAAACACTGAAAAGTCTTAGCATGGGTTGAAAAAACGATTTTTTTAAGAACTTAATTGAGATGTTTGGATACCGGATGTAACACTGTTTCAAGTATTTGATTAAGCTTCTTAAACTGATCATAAAATACAGAGAAAACAAAGCAATAAAATCACTAAAATCTATGCTAATTAAGGTCAGGTTTCCATAGCACCATCACAGAGTTAGAAAATGACAGTAAAAGACATAGTAGCATTGAACTGTTTGCAATATTGTGTGGTTCCAGAAAATATCCATACCTACCTGTTGTGAAGGGTTGTTGGAAATTCCAAGGGGCAAAGCCAAAGTTTTTAATGGAAAGTATGCAGCCCTGTCAGAATGTTTTGTAGTGGTAGGCAGGGTAACGAAGTAGTAGGGCTGGAGATGTATTATGTTATTGGTCATGATTTGTGAACTCCAGTGTAAAGTAGCCTGACAGCAAATAATTGATTGTAGGCAGCAAAATTGCCACCTGCCAGCACATTTTGACAAGGTTGAGTATGAAGCTAAATGCTGGAATTTCCAGAGGGGTGGGGTGGGGGAATATTTTTGGAGCAACACATTAACCAAAAACCTTAGGGTACTCTAACTTCAAAAAGTTTTGTCAGCTTTGAACTGCAGGATCCAATTTAGAATCTCTTGTTACTTATGATCTTGTGCACCATATTAGCTTGTGCTTCAGTTATTTTCAGCTCGTCAACTTCAGCTTCAAAATTCTTCAATGATCCGTAGCCTCCTACATAGCCATTCAACCGCGCGGCTACAGAAGAGTTCATCAGCTCTACACTGTTTAATCCAAGGCTCTTCAGCAGTGTATGTTGCTGACGCAGCAAGTATTTTTGATGATAACTGAAAAAGAAACAATAAAGGAAAAGCTTTTAGTCTTGCAACAGTCCCGCTTTCCTCTGAAGGAAAGTTCAGTTATAAGTGTAACATTTACCCAGTAGGAACTCTGATTTAAAAGTGATGGGGGTGTACGTTAGAAATTGACTAAACTATACCCATAAAAATGCCCATGGACAACTCATTTATAAATAAAATTTCAAGTAAAGTTTATGCCAGGATCATACCATCCATTAAGGAGCTAGCCAATCAAGAGCTTTAAAGCCAAAAATCCTTCACACCTGACTGTCAATTTAAAATCCTTGTACTTCACAAGGAAATATTAACGAGGTAAAGTGACTTACTGTTTACTAGACAGTCATTGAAAAAAATACACTTCAAGAATGCAGGGGTAATATGATACCCCCTCTTTAAAAAGCACAATTTCAGAGGTTGACATGTCCAAGGAATAGTCTCTTCAATATATGAAACCAGTTGCTGGGACAAGTTGCTGGGACCATTACTTATGTAACAAAATGTGGGTAGTTAACAAAAAGGGATTTGGTAGCAAGGACAATTTTTTTCTAAAAAAAAAAAACAGAATGCACGATCATTGCAACAAACCGTTGAGAAAAGCCGGATCTGGGTTTCCAGACCTAGATAAGTATTACAGTCAAAACCGGTCAAGCGTTCCTGCCAAGAATGAATTAATGGATTCATTATTGCAAATTTGATTTCATTACTCGTTTCAATAATCCGCTCTTCGAATAAATAATGCAAAATTCAAAATAAGCCTCGATTCAAAAATCTACAATGAACAAATGGCAAAATTTTACGCAGTCAATCGCAAATTGATATAAACTCGTGGTTATTTGGGAAAATTCGAGGAAGAAGTCTAGCGAAAGCCATGTAATTGTTGATATTTTTTTTTGTATCTCCGAAAGCCTTCTCATACAGCGCTCCATGAATCTGATTTTTCCAATACAAGTGTTTCATTGTAACGGCAAACTATAGCCATAATAGTTACCATGCACTATTGCTTCAAAAGAGGAAAAGTTTCCCAACAAAATGGATTATATACCTACCTTTTCCTCACACAAGGACGACGGAGATCTTGCCGCCATCTTTGTTGACGAGTCGCGGTCAACCTGGTACTTAGTATTCCATATATAGCATAAACCTTTTGTTCATTAATCCAATCAAAATTCGATTTTTGAATCGAGGCTTATTTTGAATTTTGCATTATTTATTCGAAGAGCGGATTATTGAAACAAGTAATGAAATCAAATTTGCAATAATGAATTCATTAATTCATTCTTGGTGGGAACGCTTGACCGGTTTTGACTGTAATACTTGAAGTGAAACAAAAGAAACGGCAAACTGATCCTTACGGCGGAAAAAAAAAAGAAACAGAAGCAGAAGGAAATAAAATAAAAGTGGAATATAATAGTGCCCAATATTTCGCTTTGCAAAACAAAGCTTCTTCAGGGACTATTTATAGTGCTAGCCCCTGAAGAAGCTTTGTTTTGCAAAGGGAAATATTGGGCACTATTATATTCCATTTTTATTTTATTTCTTCTGCTTCTGTTTCTTTTTTTTTTCCGCCGTAAGGATCAGTTTGCCGTTTCTTTTGTTTCACTACAATTTTTTCTCCATGTGTGTGTGACAACCTTAACAGAATCACTCTTAACACATACTCTTCTGCATCATAGAATCTTTTTGCAGGAAGAATCTTTGTTGCAATGGTTCTTCTTAGTGTCTTCTGATGCTCATCACGTGTCTGTTCTGCAAACCGTTTCTGTTCATCGTCATGATAGAAGATAGCCGACATGTATTGTGCTTTATGGGTGGCTGTAGCATCATGGTTTTTCCAGAAAATGGTTAACAGGTCGCTGTATGTCGTGCGGTTTGGATCATATTCCAGCTGCACAGTCTCTGTATGATCCCCACTGTTAAATAAAAAATTACACAATGTTAACCCCGCTACTCTTACAAGCACCTAAATCAAAGGTGAAGATAGGTTGAGTCGTACATGAGCCACAGGATACCCACCCACACAGGACACCCACGAGTGGCCAAAGGCAACTATAGTCATCTTATGTTATTTAGCCAATAAAATATTTGGCCACAGAGAGAATCAGATTTGAGGAAACTTGGTCTCCAAAAATGAAAGGGTTAACCCAGCTTCTGTAGGGTTAAACAACTAAGAGTATTGTTTCTCTAATCTTCATAAAATATTGCTTCCGCCATAACTCAGTTGTTCAAGATTATTGGGCTTCAAGATATTGCCTAGTCATTTCCTTCTGCATTCTCTTAACATCTCATCTCTTGTATTGTTCTCAAAGACAAAAACCAAACTGCTTACACAGATAAAAACAATCTACATGTACATTGTATAGGATTTGCCATTTTTTCCAACATCCTCAAACTATAATTTTATTTTTGAAATGCCCTATTATTTGGCAAGTAAAAGTTTTGAACAATGAATTCAGTTTTTTTTATATGTCATTATTCATTCTCAAGACCTTTAACATTTGCATATGACAAAGCAAGAACCGTCAGTGACTCAGCAGTTACCAGCCCCCACCCCCACAGGACACAAACAAGCTTGAGTCAGCAATATCTTTCAAGTTGTTCACAGTAACGGGAAAAAACGCGACGGCTTTTGCATGATACTAAGACAAACTTATAAATGTTAATATAGCTTTTACCGAAATTATGAATGTAAACAAGTAAGAAATCTCACAGATCTGTCGAACAAAGTAGATACGTCTACAGGTGTAGATGGCAACAATAGAGAACATTCAGTCAACTTGCGTACACAAAGGTGCGAAAAGTAAACTTTGTTATATCAAGCTAAAATAGGCTTTAAATTTAAAGATCGCAAGCATATTAAGATCGATAGAAAGTTTGCATACAGCGCATATACGAGGGTACGGTTGTTTGTGATGTTACGTAACAAAAACGGCTTGGTTAGCAAAAACAAAAATAAAGGTCGCATTTCGCATTGAATTATCATTTTAAACGAAAAAACTTGAAGCTATAAAACCACAGAACAATTTACTGTTAAATTTGCTTCGTTTTGCTTATAACTTACAGGCTGGTGTAGGTCGGAAACGGCTTGCTTCCTCCAGTGTAGCCGACCTTCGTTCGGACGACGCCATGAGCACATCCGAACTGGGCCTCGGGGAACCAAAATCAGCTCATAGCGAAAGTTGCTGTCTTCGTATTGCCATCCGCCATATCTTTGAGAGGTGGTTTGACAACCTCGATAGAACTACCAAGTGTATTCCCCGTCTTTAAGGATGATATCGCTCTGAAGGATAGAAGAATTGATCCCAACAAGGCTGTTCCGCGAGACATCATTCCTTATGCAACTCTTTCCAGTTCTCTCCCGGCCGAATCCCACGGGCTGGGACAAACGCAGCTCTGGGAACGAGAATGGAATTTGCAACAAAAATAACTAATAAATGAATAAAATAAGCTAATAAAATACATACACACTCTCCGGTTACTCTTTACAAAACCAGTAAATTATGTAATTGTATTTTGTTATTTATTTTATTTTTTAAATTGAACCTGCACAAGGGACACACACCCGACCCACTTTGAGGCTTAATCGATTGCTTGCATTGTATATTTGGCATAACAAGTTATCTCGTGGCCTCTGACATCTGCGTTATTCATGTATGGCGGCCAATTTATTATTAAGATGGCTCGCAAATCGCAATAGTTTCTAACATTTTCCATCACTTACACTTTGATTGAGCAATACCACACGAACAATAATGGTATCAAACAAATGCGCAGTCATCTGTGAACAAGTTATGGCATAGGTCATTGTCATGACGTAACAGGTTACCATAATAGGGAAGATACCAATGACGTCACCAATTGTTATTAATGTACCAACCAGAGCCTTATTGGCTGCCGATACAAAGGGTTCTTTTGTTCCAGTGGCTGGCACATTTGAATAACAAAAAGAATGTTTGTAAACAGATATCATCCCTATAACAACCTTAATTTTAGCTTTTTAAAAATGGCGACTCCATCTCGATTATTGAATTATATTATAATTCGCAACTTTCCGCAAATTTAAAAAAAATTCTTGGGAAGGGGCTCAGGCCCACCTTAAGGCGGGACTCAATCTTAATTTGAATGAAATTTTAGGAGGTTTAAAGAAGGGATAGGAGAAAGAAAACGGATTTTTGAAACACCAACAGACAGTTGATACCCACGGTGTCCGTCTAATAATTATTATTATACATTGGTGTCACTAGCTCGATTTTGATTGGCTATAAGCACGCAGCTAATTATTGCTTGCTGTTTCTGTTACGTCATACCTACAGACAATGAATTTTATATATGTAGAAGTGACGTCATACCTACAGACAATAGTTTTATGCATGCAGAAGTGACGTAAGTTGTTTACTTACAAGATGACTGCTGTGCATTGATCACTTTTTTGTGCGCGCTCTTGTCTTTACAAGTGCAGCTCAGGAATATGCATAATAAAACAATTATTGGATTCGGTTTTCGCATGATAGCGATAATTATCAAGGCCTCAGTTTGTGTTATCCGCCTCAGCCTTCGGCTTCGGCAGATAACACAAACTTTGGCCTTGATGATTATCGCTATCATGCTCAACCTCATCCAATAATTGTTAATTAACTACAAATTCTAATTTAAAAAGGCTATTAAATCTTCAATATTTATTTTTTCTCTTAATTGTACCAATCCTTTGAGAAAAACTATTTCCTCCCAAACATACAAAAAATCACCCAAAAATTTACAAAACACTCCATGACATAGATTCATGGGATGAGCATAGAGTTTTTGGATTGCTTGAAACGTGAACTAGATATTTCCATTAAAGCCATGTCAAGTGGCGGGAAAATGGCGTTTAGGTTAAGTCCCGCCTTAAATTTTCGCCATATATGGCGAAGTGCCCAAATTTTATTAAGTAGGCATAAATTTTTTAAATTTTATTAAGTGGAAGTTTTTTTTCCTTTTCAGTGCATTGCGTTCAGTCTCATTTCACAAAATGTATTTATGTCGATATGTCAAGCGAAGACATGTTTTTTAAATTGATCGTTTTCGATACAAAATTATTTGAACCAGTCCGCCACCAACTGTAAAAACTGGGACCAAACGGTCTGCTTGTAAAGCTGTAACTGGCTTCTTGTTCTTTTATATGTATTTTAATTCGAGCCATTTTGACCTTTATATTTTGAATTTTGCATATGCTAACGAGGCTGATTAGCATGAATTGAATCGTGATTATTTCTTGCATGAAAATAAACGGAATACATGAATGTCGAGTGGTAATTACGAAAATCTTATTACTGCCTCCAGTTTCATAGGGCATTCTAGATTTTCTCTAGACTTTTTCGCTTACTCCTTTGCAGTCGATAAAGTAGGACCTGAGCTTCAACATGTCCGGCATAATAACCGGGGGAACCAGGAGTCTTGGGCTGGCTATAGCCGACGATCTCGCAAAAAACGCGGGCTACACTCATTTGATCCTCACTTACAACTCAAACACGCAACGCGCAGAAGAGTCGAAGAAGAGCATGGAAGAAAAGTATGTAATCTCTGTTTTCCTTGTCAAGGGAGACCTGGTCAAGCCCGAAACCGTACGTTGATGCAATATTCGAGTGCGTGCAGAAGAATTTTGGAAACAAGCTAAACGCACTGGTACACAATGCCGGAGTTGTTGCTGGCGTTTACTGTATTCATTGATTTTATTACTTTCAGATAAGAGGGTAGACTGCTAGCAGTTCCTCTCTGGATGGTCGAGCGGGCGAGCAAATACGCAATCGGCTATCAACCCGAGCGAGCGAAAGTAATGCAAGCCGAGGGGGCGCTGGGGAAGAGGCGGGAAGAGTTTCCCCTCGGCTTGTTCGCTCGCTCCAGTCTCGCCGAGCTTGTTTTCGTGATAAGCTCGCCCTCACTCAACTAACTGAAGGGACAGCTAGCTGTCTAATAAGAGCGTAACCACAAGAACAGTAGCAAATAAATTTAAGGAATCACTATAATGTAGAGTACATTGCGGCTTTGTTCAGAAAGTAGGGTGTACGTGCGTGCTTTGAACGTGTTTTATTATACGCTGTAGTCAGACGTTATCACAAAACGATAGCGTGAAGCAGAATTAAAACAGGAATATAAATTTGAAATTAATTATAACTGGTATTTTAAACGTGAACATCGTAACCAACCGAGGATACTTTAGAAACGAGACTGGTCAGACAAGTTATTATCTTTTAAATAAGGTGAACTTGGTCGTCGATCTCGTATCCGCCTGCATAGCAGTCGTTTCCTTTCGCTCCTTTTTTCACCGCCCCATACCCTCACGCGCCTCCCGCGCAAACCGGGGGGTACTCTGTATATTTTTGGGTGGGGGTGTGCCACTGGGATTCTGAAACCCTTTCCCTATACCAGACCATGTTCAGCTGATTTTGCAACACACCGAAAATCGGCCTACCCTATCCCAGACTTGCTGCTCTCAGAACTGTATCACTAGAAGTGTTTTTAATGGAAAACCATCTGTCAACAATGTTGCGGCGATGATTTTATTTCCTTTTAAGGAAGGCTTTTTCTCTTCCGAGTTTCAATTCCTATTCTAGACTTAATTTTTCATACCATTGATTAGTTTCCCGGCAAATGATTCCCTATTCAAGACCAAAACTTTCTGATTTCCATAGCTATCCCAGACTACACTGCTTGAAAACAACGGCCTTCACTGCGGCACATACCCATATAGCTTATATATGAGAGTACCCCCCACCCCCACTCCGGGCCGCGCTCTCGTAAAGGAAACGCAGACTAATTTTCGTACTCGTACAGTCCGATCCGGAGGCAACCATTGTAACCCAGATCTGCAAGGGAGTTAAATTATTTTTAGGTATGACACGGGACATTGACCCAACTAAAAAGGGCGTTTGGGTTGGGGAAATAACAAATGTTTTTAATAAAATTCGTTAGAACTATTCTCACTTATTGATGGTGGTCAAACGATACTCGCGCCATTCTACATTAGACGCGTTGATAAGATTATTAATTGGCTCTTTGGGTGTTGACAGGATTTTTACGTTTTATGGATCGTAATAACAAATGGCATAATTTTACGCATCATACAAAAGGTGTCAACCAGATCTACTACGTGAAAGCATAGTTTCTTGAAAGACTAAAAATCTGACGTACGATGGAAAAACGTCAGCTGCCGGTTCGGCTTTAGGTAGCAGCATACAACAGGGAACTGCACAGCATCGATCTTTTTTTTTTTTGTGGGGAATGGCTAAACTCGGCCATAATAGGGGAAGTGAGCTGTCTGAAGTCGTCAAAAACCAGAAAAAGTTGGGGCTAGCTTATATCAACAACAACAATTTATTGAGGTATTTACATATAACATGAGTTTCATTTTCAACTTCATTGTAGATTGGCACAAGAGAACATTCTGTTCTCTTTATTGGCACAAAGAACAAATTCTTAAATTTTCGGGAGTTTTGGGAACAGTGTGTCTCCCTGTTTCAATGCGAAGTCGATGATTCCCCAAGCGAAATTCAGAATTAATGGCAGTTATGGGTAGAGCATTCAGTATAGCATCTAAGGATTCAGATTAAGAGTATCTATTTCGATTGGCAGCCATATTGTTTTTCTTGCAATTTGAAACCCCTGTTTCATGCGGAAACACAGACATTTTGTCATGAGCCACGCAACAAACTACTTCACGATTCTTGGGGGTATTTCTGCATCCTTTCGGTTTCTACACGCCGCCATTTTGAACGAGAAGGCCCTGGTGACAAGTCGCTGGCGCTCCACCGTTCCGATGACCGCGATCAAGAGAAAACTCAAAACATTTCTTTTAAACTCTTTTGTTTTCAAGAGACGTTTATAACAAGCTAATAATATAATGTATTCCGTCACTGTTAATCATTAAGACTAAGGAAACAGAGCAAGATGTCCGTTTAAGTCACCAGTAACTAATCCAGCTATTGCAAATGAAGGCCTCCATCCACTGGCAAGGGTACCCCAGTGATAAATGAAGCCTTTGGCGAACAGAGAAAAGAAACCACGCTGCTAAACTCACGAACCTCCCTGATACGCTTCATGGGAGTTGCCTGGATCTTTGCCGAAATTAGCCTGCGAATACAGCCGCCTCTCATCGCTCCCGGCCGCTAAGTGCGTTCGCGTGAACGCCCCGAGCGGCAGGGAGCGATGAGAGGCGGCTGTATTCGCAGGCTATGCCGAAATAGCCTCGCTTTCAACACCGCCCAAACTTGCAGTCATGTGATGCCACGCGTCCGACATGATAAAACCGGGTATGATAGCGTTCACGGTGATCTGACGTGGGGCCAGGGCGTGGGCGTAATATCGCACCTGTGTTTATAAAAACAAAAGCATTTGAGCACCCGGTTTGATTGCTTCACCAATATGGAGGTTTTGGTCATATTATGCAAGCATGTTAACTTAGCAATCATTTCCTATGATGCTGTTTATTATACTGTACAAGTTGGTTCTAACTTTTGAGTCTATGAATTAAAAATCCTAAAGTGTGACCATTCAAAAGAACGCTATAGAGACGAAGAGGCGTAGGACGGTTGACACCGCGACAAAATATAGCGGCATGACCATTCTATATCGACTTTCGTCACGCTAAGTTATGACATACCACTCGAGCGAAGGTCACGCGAGTCTAAATTCAGTGTGGACAGGCGTGTGGTTTGGGGTTGCAACGTGGACTGAATGAATGATCAAATGAATGAATGATCAAATGAATGAATGAATAACATGCACACACTCCGGTTACTCTTTATGTGCAAAAATATGTCATTTTTGCTGTCAATCAGTTTAGACAAAATAGCAATCCTCTTTCAGTTTATTTGCCGAAATCACGCTACGTTCTCCTGTACTTGCTAGGCAGAGACCCTACCGGCCTACCTTGGGGGCTCTGTCGATTGCTTGCATTGGAATGATGGCGTGATGGGCATTAACCTGACATCTGATCTGACGCCATCTATATCAACAGAAGCCTATACCCGTTATTCGAATACAAGCCGATCAAACCGGTTTCGTCTGCCACAGACCTTATTCATAAATGGCGGCCAATTTATGGCGACGTACCCACTTCCTAAAATGCAAATGCATTTATTTCCTTCCATGACTTGTCGACATGCCCACTTTATGCATTATCAGATGTCATTCAGTGTCATTTCACACACTAAGACATGTGTTCATCGTTTTTGAAACAAAATTTGCTTTATTTGAACCAGTCCGCCATCCACTAAGTATAAAAACTGAGACAAAAGGATCGCTTGTAAGAGGGTCTCAATGAAGTTAACCGTTAGCCGTGAAACAGCCCAAAATCATTTAATAGTAGTTAAACCGTAGCGGGAAGAAATTTTACCGTTAGCCGTAAAAACGTCAAAATTTTAACCGTTGACCGAAAAAGCCACCACCCCATTGAGACCCTCTTGTAAACTCGCTGTAACTGGCCTTATTTTTGGAGTCGTAAAGATTATTTTGAATTTTTATATGCTAACGAGGCTGATTAGCATGAATTAAATCATTCATTGTATGAAAATAAACGAAATGCATTAATGTCAAGTGATAATTACGAAAATCTTATTACTGCCTCCCGTTCACAGGGCATTCTAGATTTTTTCAAGATTTTCTCTAGATTGTTTCGCTTACTCCTTTGCAGTCGATACAGTGGGTCCTCAGCTTGAACATGTACGGCATAATCACCGGGGGAACCAGAAGTCTTGGGCTGGCTATAGGTGGTTTGCAACCAATCTCTAGAGACATAGATAACAATAGTGAAACGAACAAATGCTGGTGGACGAACAAAAGGAGCTAATGAGAGAACTATTGTTTATGTCCACCAGCATGGCGGCGATGACGTAACATGAAAACCACCTATAGCCGAAGATCTCGCAAAGAACGCGGGCTACACTCATTTAATCCTCACTTACAACTCAAACACGCAACGAGCAGAAGATTCGAAGAAGAGCCTGGAAGAAAAGTATGGAATCTCTGTTTTCCTTGTCAAGGGAGACCTGGTCAAGCCCGAAACCGTTGATGCAATCTTCGAGTGCGTGCAGAAGAATTTTGGAAACAAGCTCAACGCACTGGTACACAATGCCGGAGTTCTTGCTGGCGTGACTTCGACAGCGGAGAGTGAAGAAGCGAAAAAGGCCGCCGCGAGTTTACACAAGAAGACGATCGGCACTGGCGAGTTTGATGACTTTTCCGGCTATGATTACTTCCAGAATATATATCCAAAATGCTTCATACGAATGGTGGAGAAGGCCATCAAAATAATGGAGGATGGTAAAGGGTATATCTTGGCTACATCCGCCCCTGGCGCCAACTGCACACAGACAGTACAACCCGGCTTTGCTATCTCGACCCAGGCCAAAGGAGGTTTGGAATTATTGGTAAGTTAACGTTACGCCGAAGCCTGAGAACGGTTAACCTGCGAGTAAGCTCGCAGGCCTCCGAGCCCGAGAGCTTGCTAGCAGGCTAGAGAACGGTTAAAATTTTAAGTGTGATATGAATGAACTGTTGATCCTCGTTGATCCTCCCAGTAATGTAAGGTGTTGGACTTGACTTTAGGTCAAAGGCATACCGAAAAAAATTGATAATTAAAGGAAAGGTACCGTAACTCACTAACAATAACAACAACAACTAATTATTTATGCAAGGAAAAGAAACAATATTAACAATATTTGCCATCCGCAAACTAGCTAAAAGAGTTATTCGAGGCCGGGGCAAGTCAAATACTTTCGGGTAATTCAGTGTTTAACAAAACATGAACACTTTTCTCAAAGTAGAAGCGGAAAACGAAGGCCTAAGTTGCCAGAGTTGGTCACTGCGAGCGCCTGCGTAGACGAGTTTCTCATGTTGATGCAGAAGCGATGCAATTATTCGCATCTGGACTCGCGATCTCACGTCAACAGTTTCAGCGAAATTAAACAAAATTGGAGCGAAATTCTTTAACATTTTGTTTTCTAACGGGGATTCGCGATTATTTTTCATGACATTTGTTCGTTATGCCTTCTGAAGCCTCAGGAAAACCTCCTAAAAACATTTTAGATATACGACTGATCCTTGCGAGTCGATGACAAACACAGCTGACGGATTATGCAAATTTTCGCACGTAAAGCATTGTTTACGATGCCTTATCAATCGACTATGACGTATTAAGTGCAATGAAGAGAACTCGAAAAATGTGCGAGCGAAAATCACACGATTTCATCTCCTTTGGGAATCCCTCCCCCTCCCTCCCCGGGATGAATATTTTCATTCTAAATTCCTGATGAACCATTCAAAACGGATGGTTTAGTGTGCTTTTTGCAGTTATAGTTCGCTCTAATGCTTACGTTTTCTTCACAGGTACGATTTTATGCCCACGCCCTGGCCCCACGTCAGATAACCGTGAACGCTATCATACCTGGTTTTATCATGTCGGACGCGTGGCATCACATGACTGCAAGTTCTGGCGGTGTTGAAAGCGAGGCTGTGAAGACACAGGTCCAGGCAACTCCCATGAAGCGTTTTGGGGAGGGTCGTGAGATTGGGAGCGTGGTTTCTTTTCTGTGTTCGCCAAAGGCTTCATTCATCACTGGGGTAGCCTTGCCAGTGGATGGAGGCCTTCATTTGCAAAGTTTCAGTGTGCGCGTTCCCTTTTCATAAACTAGCCTGTTCAAAATCCGAAAGGGGTGATATTGGAGCCTTTTTTTAGTGACTATATTGTATACCTGCCAAGTCTCACGCCTCAGGCGTGAGTCTCACGCCTTCAATTCCGCCAAAACTCCGATCTCACGCCAACTCACGCCTATGGAGCAATTTCTCACGCCTGACTTACAGAGTGATCCGATAAAAAATATAGTTACGTTCATGAAAATTTGGCACTTTTTTGTAGGTTTTTATCGTTCTGAACAAATGCGATCATTACAGCTGGATGTTATTAAAACGGAGGTCTGAGGTCCATGGAAACTTCCGAATTCTTCGGAATCTCTTTGGACATCTTCGGAATAGATCGGGTTATCTTCGGATTTGGTCGGGTCGCCTTCGGAAATCCTAGCACTCCGACAAAAAAATTCACTCGGAAAAAGTTGGCAGGTAAAATATTGGTGACAATATTTTTATCTTTTAATAAATGTTTCGACACAGTTATCAAATGATAGATAGAGAGTTGACTATATTCATTGATTTTATTACTTTGAGATAAGAGGGTAGACTGCTTGCTCTCCCTCTCTGGATGGGAGAGCTAAGTCCCGGGTATTGAAGTCGTATTTCCTCAACATTATACGAATAAACCTGGCAAGTTTCAATGAGATATTATAAGTCTTCATAGTGTACCTTTCCAAACAAGCTCAGTGATTGGTTAACGAAACAATAGGTTAAACAACACAAACAATAGTCCTAGCCCTAAACACAATAGAAGCTACTACGGGGCCAATAAAAGTAGAGGTCTGGAAGAGCTACAGTACTACTCCTCTGGATGGGAGAGCGAAAGTAATGCGAGCCGAGAGGGCGCTGGGAAGAGTTTCCCCTCGGCTCGTTTGCTCGCTCCAGTCTCGCCGAGCTTGTTTCCGGGATAGGCTCGCTCTCGCTCAACTGACTGAAGGGACAGCTAGCAGTCTAATAAAAGTGTAACCACAAGAACATTAGCAAATTAATTTAAGGAATCACTATAATGTAGAGCCCATTGCGGCTTTGTTGAGAAAGTAGGGTGTGCATGCGTGCTTTGATCATGTTTTATTGTACGCAGTAGTCAGACGTAATCACAAAACGATAGCGTGAAGCAGAATTAAAACAGGGATAGAAATTTGAAATTAATTATAACTGGTATTTTAAACGTGAACATCGTAACCAACCGAGGATACTTTAGAAACGAGACTGGTCAGACAAGTTATTATCTTTTAAATAAGGTGAACTTGGTCGTCGATCTCGTATCCGCCTGCATAGCAGTCGTTTCCTTTCGCTCCTTTTTTCACCGCCCCATACCCTCACGCGCCTCCCGCGCAAACCGGGGGGTACTCTGTATATTTTTGGGTGGGGGTGTGCTACTGGGACTTTGAAACCCTTTCCCTATACCAGACCATGTTCAGCTGATTTTGCAACACACCGAAAATCGTGCGTGCTTTGAACATGTTTTATTGTACGCTGTAGTCAGACGTAATCACAAAACGGTAGCGTGAAGCAGAATTAAAACAGCCCTGGATTGAAATTTGATGAAATCGTGACTGGTATTTTTAACGTGAACATCGTAACCAACAGAAGAGATTTTAGAAACGAGATTGGTCTGTCAAGTTATTATCTTTAAAAGTACGTGAACTAGGTTTGAAACGTCGTAGTTGTACTCGATCTCGTATTAGGTCGTGTTTCTCTTGGGCACTGTATTCTGCCCATTCCAGAAGCAGAATGTCTCAAAATATTGCACCTATATAGAAAGAAGTCGTTACTTTGACTATGTGCTCCTGGTAAAAATTTGGTGTGTGAGAATGTAAACAACATAGTTTTGTTAGCGTATTATAATTTCAGAATGACCAGACTGTCCCAAAAAAAACGCCCCTTCAACCTTTTCTTTCGCTCCTTTTCGCTCCCCATACCTTCACGCGCCTTCTGCGTTTACTGTAGGGCGGGGGGTTGGGGGGGGGGGGGGGGGGGGGGGTACTCTGTATATTTTTGGGTGGGGATGTGCCACCGGGACTCGAAAACCCTTACCCCATACCAGACCATATTCAGCCGATTTTGCAGCCCTATACTAAACTAGCTAGGCACCGAAAATTCCTACTCTATTCCAGACTTACTACTTTTAAAACTGTACCACTATTGAGTGATTTTAATGGAAAACCATCTGTCAACAATGTTGCCTTCACCTATTTTCTTCGTGCCATGTGGCACATAAGGCCTCCAACAATGTTGCTGTGATGACTTTATTTCCGTTTAAGGAAGGCTCTTTCTCTTTCGAGTTTCAATTCCTATTCTAGACCAAGGCATTTTTATTTTATTTCTCAAAAGTAGCCGTTACAGTGTTTGAAAACTGTTTATATAGTTCAAAATAGGGGTCTGGAACCAAGATTTAAAAAAAAAAACAATCTTAACAGTAATTTAATAGTACGGACAGGAGCATGGGCTCCCGGTACGGACTATCAGTCCTAAGAAGCTACAGCTAATAAAGCATCAGCTTCTCACTGCCGACATTGCCTCGTTCTGTTTTACAAAAATTATTAGAAATTGCCACTAAGAAGAGCCATTGTGATATTTTTTTTATATTTAAGCGTCCGGCAAAAAGGACTTCAGTTCATTGTAAAATCAAGGAGACTTTGCTCATTCAAGAACTACAGCCTTCTTTAAATGTTAACGTCAGCATATAGCTTATATGAGAGTATCCCCCCCCCCCCCCAAAAAAAAAAAAACAAAAAAAAAAACCGGGCCGCGCTCTCGAAAAGGAAACGCAAGCTAATCTCGTGATCGTAGTCCGATCCGCAGGCACTCATTGTAACCCAGATCTGCTTGGGAGTTAAATTATTTTGAGGTATGGCACGTGACACGTACCCAACTAAAAAGGGCGTTTGGGTTGGGGATATAACAAATGTTTTTAACATGATAGATGGGTTAGAACCATTTTCACTTATTGATGGTGGTCAAACGATATTCGCGCCATTCTACATTGGACGCGTTCAATAAGATTATTACTTGGCTCTTTGGGTGTTGACAGGGTTCATTTTACGTTTCATGGATCGTAATAACAAATGGCATAATTTTACGCATCATACAAAAGGACTATATTGTCAACCAGATCTACTACGTGAAAGCATAGTTTCTTGTAACACTAAAAATCTGACGTACGATGGAAAAAACGTCAGCTGCCGGTTCGGCTTTAGGTAGCAGCATACAACAGGGAACTGCACAGTATCGATTTTTTTTTGTGAGTGGATTGGCTAAACTCGACCTTTATAAGGGAAGTGAGCTGTAGAAGTCGCAAAAACTAGAAAGGGTGGGAACTAGCTTATATCCCAGCGCCGATATCGTCCCCAGGTTCTCCTCCTCGTGTACGTGTAAAATGACAACGCCGGGAGACT
Source organism: Dendrophyllia cribrosa (assembly GCA_024195265.1). Lineage (NCBI taxonomy): Eukaryota > Metazoa > Cnidaria > Anthozoa > Scleractinia > Dendrophylliidae > Dendrophyllia > Dendrophyllia cribrosa. The sequence goes on from JAJLRJ010000002.1 coordinate 58,286,472, forward strand.
CCTGAATAAGCCTGCCGAAAAAGTCCAAGATTCGTGGAGTATTTTTCACATGATGAGATGTCGGCTTCTGAGAGTATCTATTTCGATTGGCAGACATATTGTTTTTCTTGCAATTTGAAACCGCTGACCCCTGTTTCATGAAGCAGAGACATTTCATTATGAGCCACGCAACAAACTACTCCACGATTCTTGGGGGTATTTCGGCATCCTTTCGGTTTCTACACGCCGCCATCATTTTGAACGAGAAGGCCCTGGTGACAAGTCGCTGGTGCTCCACCGTTCCGATGACCGCGATCAAGAGAAAACTCAACACATTTCTTTTAAATTCCTTTGTTTTCAAGAAACGTTTATAACAAGCTAATAATATAATGTATTCTGCCACTGTTAATCATCAAGACTAAGGAAACAGAGCAAGATGTCCGTTTAAGTCACCAGTAACTAATCCATCTATTGCATATGAAGGCCTCCATCCACTGGCAAGGCTACCCCAGTGATGAATGAAGCTTTTGGCGAACAGAGAAAAGAAACAACGCTGCTAAACTCACGACCCTCCCCGAAACGCTTCATGGGAGTTGCCTGGATCTTCGCCTTTATAGCCTCGCTTTCAACACCGCCCAAACTTGCAGTCATGTGATGCCACGCGTCCGACATGATAAAACCGGGTATGATAGCGTTCACGGTGATCTGACGTGGGGCCAGGGCGTGGGCGTAATATCGCACCTGTGTTAATAAAAACAAAAGCATTTGAGCACCCGGTTTGATTGCTTCACGAGAATACAGGTTTTTGTCATATTATGCAAGCATGTTAACTTTAGCAGTCATTTCCTATGAAGAAAGGCTGTGCCTTTCGAAATATTGGATATTTTTTCAAATATAGTCGTTTCCGTACTTTTCATGATCAGCCTTGCTTTTTTGTCAAATCGTTAAATTATTTTATAGCTGATTAGATCCTTTACTACAGGATCCAGTGCTTCTATTTCGTTACGGTGGTCTTTGCAAGTACAGATTATGCTGTACAAGGTTGTTCTAACGTTTGAGTCTATGGATGAAAACTGAATTAGCCTGCGAACAGGCTCCAAGCGCCGGCAACGAAGGGGAGCCTGCACGCGAGTTTCAGAATATTTTGGACGCAAACCTGGAAGCGCTGATTGGTGGATTTTAATTATTCATGACGTAATCGTAGTTTTTCATTTCCGGTAGAGAAATTAGAAATTAGAAATTATTAGAGAAATTACTCGTTTCTTTCTGTTCAGAATTATTTTTGTCTGGTACAGAGTAACGTTTTCACTCAGTTCTTAATTCGAGTACATGAAATATTTCTGAGAATCCCAGACATTCTGACGAGTGCGTGCAGACATACTGGCGAACGGGTGTGTATTAAAACAACTCGTCAATGAAAATTTCATCATTCGATGCGTTAAGTTTAAATATACGCTGTGGCTAAATGCCCGGCAGCCGGGCACGGTCTCAAATAGACTAAATGCCCGGCAGTCAGAAATTTTCACAAAATTTTCACTGAAAGGCTCTTTCAAACCCTTTGAGTGTATTCGATGTTCCTTTAGAAATGTCAAGCGCTTCCAAAAATTATTTTGCTTTTCCAATTGACGAAATATCCAAGCTTCGGCATACCGTAAGATCGCTATGTTCTTGACACTTAGAAAATTTCTGCTGGGACTCGCAGTCAGAAATTTTCACAGAGTTTCGACTGAACGTCTCACTCAAACCTCTTAAGAGTATTCAAAGTTCGTTTAGAAATGTCAAGCGCTTCCAAAAATTATTTTGCTTTTCTAGTTGACGAAATATTCAAGCTTGGGCATGCTATAAGATCGCTATGTTCACGACACTTGGAAAATTTCTGCAGATTGCTGCCGGGGCACGGCCTCAAAATAGACTATTATAAAATGCCCAGCAGTCAGAAATTTTCACAGAAGTTGACTTTAAATAATACTTTCAAACAATTTTGGGAATCGCTTGACATTTCTAAACGAACTTCAGTCAAAATTCTGTGAAAATTTCTGACTGCCGGGCATTTAGTCTATTTGAGGCCGTGCCCGGCAGTCTCCGTGAACATAGCGTTCTTTCAGTATGCTCAAGCTTGAATATTTCGTCAACTAGAAAAGCAAAATAATTTTTGGAAGCGCTTGACATTTCTAAACGAACATCGAATACTCTCAAAAGGTTTGAAAGAGCCTTTCAGTGAAAATTCTATGAAAATTTCTGGCTGCCGGGCATTTAGTCCATTTGAGGCCGTGCCCGGCAGTCTGTGCAGAAATTTTCTAAGTGTCAAGAACATAGCGATCTTCTAGTATGCCCAAACTTGGATATTATCAAAAAAAAATTGGGGACCGCTTGACATTTTTAAACGAACTTTGAATACTCTTAAGAGGTTTGAGTGAGACGTTCAGTCGAAACTCTGTGAAAATTTCTGACTGCGAGTCCCAGCAGAAATTTTCTAAGTGTCAAGAACATAGCGATCTTACGGTATGCCCAAGTTTGGATATTTCGTCAATTGGAAAAGCAAAATAATTTTTGGAAGCGCTTGACATTTCTAAAGGAACATCGAATACTCTCAAAAGGTTTGAAAGAGCCTTTCAGTGAAAATTTTGTGAACATTTCTGACTGCCGGGCATTTAGTCTATTTGAGACCGTGCCCGGCTGCCGGGCATTTAGCCACAGCGTTAAATATAATAAACATGTCTTGAATGAGTTGAATCGTCGTTCAATAAGCTTCTTGGTAGTTTGCCTGGGGAGGCAGCGGATTTTTGTTTTATCTTCACGAGGAGCTGTACCCATGAGCGGCGAAGCCATAAGCGATCGGTTGTCTATTTTGTCGCTCGGTTAAAAATAGTTTTGTCGATTTCTTCTGAATCATTGTCGTCTTTCTGATCAGAATTATTTTTATCCGACTCTTTCAGTCAGTTCTGAATTCTACGGCGGGTTCGCGATCAGAGTTAACGTGCAGTGCATGTCCTGGAGTCCCAGAAATGCCAGCTGAATGACCAGCTGAATGACCAATTCGTTCGTGATTAATGAAACGTTCATGAATTATTTTTCGTTGCTAGCGGCTTTCGAATTATTTTCGCAGACGGTTTTATTTGTTTTACAGCTTCTGTTAACTACGACCGACCGCTGAAATTGCGTGTGTAAACAAACACGGCGAAGCGAAGCGACAAGAACTGTAAATAACTCGGAGATGGTTTTCGGCTAACTGTAACAAAACAACGTACTCTTATTTATAATGATTTTATCCGCTTTAAGGTATTGAATTTCAGAGGCTGAAAGTATGGTAATTTTAGGAGTTTATCCGTGAGACATGGCGCTCGCGAGCGACCGGGCGCCTAGATTTCATGTGTATCATCATTTTGAATTTAGACTTCCGGGGCGTGCTGATTGGTTAAAATTTGACAGTTGACAAGCTAAAGCAATCCGCGGGTTCTTGTGGGTGGCAGCCGCGATTTTGAAGGATCCGTGCAGGCTTCCCTTCTTCGCATGACCCCGCCGTCCGACTGGAAGCCTGTCCGCAGGCTAAAACTGAATCCTAAAGTGTGACCATTCAAACGTACGCTAGAGACGGAGACGCGAAGCACGGTTGACACGGCAAAACATAGCGTGACTGCTCCTTGTCGACTTCTGTCACGATAAGTTATGACATACCACTCGAGCGAAAGTCACGCGAGTCTAAATTCAGTGAGGACAGGCGTGTGGTATTCTGAGGTTGCAAAGTGAATGCCAACATTTCGTCATTTACGGCCGGCGGGCGTTATAGCTTGGTGACGCGATTATTTCAAATATGGTCCCACAAAGGGGGCGATTATTCGAGGGAGGCCATAAATCGAGGGACGGCTATTTATATTAATATTCGAGAAAATACGGTAAATAAAGAACGGCAAAGAGTAATCGGAGATTGGATAAAACACAATAGTTTGTTGAACAAAAGTTATGCAATATTTGGATTCCTGTAGCTTTACCGTCTCTATTTACTTTTAATCCAGCATCTTTAATACAACGTTTTCAGGACCTAAATTTTAATTAAGACCACTGCTGAATGGTCTTGTCGGTGTAAAAACAAAAAAAGACGCATAAATGTGACCTACAGAATTTAGAGAGAACGTGTTCCAGGACTACATGCATCAGGAACTGCACTCAACAAACAGGCCGGTAGCAAAATAATCACGCTGCGAATATCAGACCGTTCAAGTTGCGCAATTTCTAGCGGTTCTGCCTACCATGAACACCGGTAAATGGGATGGGCTCGAATCCCGTTCTAGTCTGATTTTGTTTTTCAGATTTCTTTGCAGTGGGTGCGTGAGAATAATAAATTCACTCATATGACCCTTAAATTTGTTACCGTTCTCTAAAAGATCCTATCAGACCCTTACATACTGAACATTAACTTACCAATAATTCCAAACCTCCTTTGGCCTGGGTTGTGATAGCATAGCCGGGTTTAACCGTTTGGGTACAGTTTGAGCCGTAAGTGGATATGGCCAAGATATACCCTTTACCATCCTCCATGATTTTGATGGCCTTCTCCACCATGCGGATGAAGCACTTGGGATAAATATCCTGGAAGTAATCGTAGGTGGCAAAGTCGTCAAAATCACCAGAGGCGATCTTCTTCTTGTAACTCGCGGCGGCTTTTTTCGCTTCTTCGCTCTCCGCTGTCGAAGTCACGCCAACAGCCGCTCCCGCATTGTGTATCAGGGCGTTGAGCTTGTTTCCACAATTCTTCTGCACGCACTCGAATATTGCATCAACTGCTTCGGGTTGAACCAAGTCTCCCTTGACAAGGAAAACGGAGATTCCATAGTTTTCTTCCAGGGTCTTCTTTGACTCTTCCGCGCGTTGCGTGTTTGAGTTGTAAGTGAGGATCAAATGAGTATAGCCGTTCTTTGCGAGATCTTCGGCTGCATCCAGCCCAAGACCTCTGGTTCCTCCGGTGATTATAGCGTACATATTCAAGCTCACGGCTGCAAAGGAGAAAGCAACGGAGAAATTATGCAATTGCCTGTGATCAAGAAGCCCAAGAAGCAACCTGATTATATCGAGTTGGAATTACGAAATTACATACATTCCTGTTACCTCTGGTAGACTGAAAACCGGTTTGTAAGTAATTAGATAAGGTCACGCTATAACTTTATTCGTCACGCCTATCACGAAACCATCAGCTTATGCAGGGGTTCTAAGTTGCGTTTCATATATGTTAAATCTCACTGACTAAAACCTTAACACTCTAGATGACGTTGATATTAAGCGCCATATAGATCTCATGAATAAGAAACACATCACACATTGGATCGGCGGCTTGCGGCATAACGTTTTTGAAAATAAGCTTCCTTTGGGGAGCATGTGGCTACTGCACGTTACTTAATATTTTATTAATATTCTATACACTGTTTTACATTTTTTCCTCAGTTTTACATATTTGTTCTTAGCAATAGGCCATTTCCGAGTTACGTTTTCCCTCGTTGTCAAAGGTGCACAACCTTTCATGTGAAGATGAGTTTTATTTGCATTTGAATAAAAAACCATTTTCATATGAAAGGTTGTGCACCTAGCCTCGCTTTGACAACGAGGCATAACGTAACTCGGAAATGGCCTATTGTCATAACTTTGCGGACAACAAGGGCAGATGTGTCATGACAGTTTTTGCGAAGATCGGCCAAAATGCGTTTTTTGAAAGACCATGAAGGGATAAACGTAGATATCCCAGAAAGGAAAATCTGGGGATGAATCTTACTGTGTTATCGCGCGCACACTGCGTCATAACGTCATATTGTGATGTCAAACATTCACTTTGCTTTTCTCGCGGAACGGGACAGTTGTGTGTTTCGAATGAGGAAAAAGAAAGTTTTGGCTATTAGAGAGATAGTGGCGATTTTGATTCAGGCTGCGATGGCAGTCAGTTCTTTTTGTCATCAGACTCTCAAAGAGAAGGTAACTCGTACTCATTGTTTTTTTTTTTGGAAGGTCTTTTTTCTTTGCGTTGAACAAACAGATACCACGCAGCTCTTTTCAACCTCTAATTTCATTGGACCTGGGTATCACGCAGCTCTATTGTTTTCAGGGCTAGAGTCCATTGTTGTGTTGTTTGTTCTATTGCTTTCTCAGCAAATCAGAGAAGACCATGTAAGAGCTGCGTACTGCACCCGAACAAAAACAAGCAAACAGAAAAAAGTGGTACACAAAACAAAAAGAAAACGGTTTCTTCTCAGATCATTATCGAATTATTAATTTTCTTAGTAACAAATCTTGTATTTTAAAACATTTGAAATCGAAGTTAAAAAAAAGATCATGACATCCTAAACGCGACGAGAATACTTTATTATACCAAGGACATTTTTTACAAACTTTGTTTATTTTTCTAAATATTAAAGAAGTTTCCGTTGCCATGGTAGTCTCCATTAGTTTTTCGCGCGTGCGTATACGTGTGCATTCTTTTATGCAACTTTTCTTAAGCGCGCGCTTTAACGGTTATTTTGTTAAACTTGTTTTTTTTTTTTTTCAGAAAAATAGTTTTGCGCATTAGAGTGTAAGTAAGATACGTATAAACCATGATGCATAACATAACATTCACACTTTCACAAAGATTCAACATGATGTTGAGAACAAGAAAGATCTGGATATACGGACAGCCACACTCACATCATGCTTTTAAGCATGATGTGAGTGTGGTTATCCGTATTACAGATGGTCTGTATCATTAAGGTTATTTGAAAACAAAATATATGGGGACTTTTTCTGGACCAAATAAAGTGTCCGTAATTTGTGGTTCGCAAGGCATACATACATACATACATACACACATACATACATACATAAACTTTATTTTAACTCGAATTTAAGTGTAGCTTGTGAAGCTAATTTCTTCGAGTAAAATGACATATAACAATGCAAAAAACATATAACAATGCAAAAATAAAATTTACAGCCATGTTGAATGACAGAACAATGAAATTTCCATCCTTTGGGAATAAAACTCTACTTTTATGGAAATGAAATCCAACATGGCCGCCGTGCAAACCACCAATACAGAGGTTCAACTGTATACTCGATCAACAGTTAAATTGAAAACAGAGACTTGTTTAGCAAAAAATATACTGAAAATTTAATAAAAACTGATCGCCCAAAATGTTAGCCTGCGCGCAGATGTATCCGATTTCCTTGCGTTTTCCGCGGGGAGCAAGGTAAATCGGATACGTCTACGCGTAGGCCACCAAAATCTATGTATAAATATCAAGAGATTGTGTCCAATTATTTTCTCCAGTGGTAATATTTTGTCAAAGGTTCCGAATTCAAATGACACGGCCATATTGCGATTTTTCCACGTTCTATTCAACGCTGTCATCACGTTATAAGTAATTACTAGCTATAATGATTGTCACGATATCACGTAAGGACCTCACACAACTTAGAAACAAACGTTTGTTTTTTGTATAAAAAGCTAAAACGTTCCAGAATTGAGATTAAACTCCCTAAAACGGAAATTTGTTACACAACACTGATAAAATGAGACACGTAACAACAACAACAACAACAACAACAACAGCAGTTTGCTCGTGTTACTTTTTTTCGAACAGCTTTGACAAAAATGGTAAGACCTTGAACAAACAAACAAACTGAACAGACTTTATTTAGACTGGGAGAAAGAAATCAGAATTACACAAAGTAATTTTCACTAATAAAAGATAGAAATACATACCAATAAGAATATATCGCTACAGAAACCACCAGACATCCTTTCGACACACCAGCAGAAGAAACGAAACTGAACTGTCTAAACACGTATGGACTCTAAAAGACGCTAAACAACCTTTTCAAATAAAATGGCAAGTACTAAAAAAATGTAAACCTTATAGCAACATCACCAAGAAATGTAATCTCTGTCTTTATGAAAAATTCATTATCATTTGTAGAAAGGAGCTTTGTAGCCTGAACAGGCGAAACGAATTAGCAAGTTCATGCCCCCACAGAAAACGATACGTACTTCAAAACTTTAGCCGAATAACGTAATTTAATGGTAATTGAGCCGAGTGCGGTTTTGGTATGGGGTTGCACGCGAGGTTTCGGGGTCGAACGAGCGCGCAGCGTGATATCGCGGATTTCGGACCGAAAATGGCACTCCGCTCGATTCAATTACCACTTTATTACATCCATTTTTGAAAATCACACTATTACAGGATTTTGGTCAGTGAGGTACCATAATTTTATTGACGCAATAGACGGTTTGTAAAAAGCAAAACCGATACGCTTTTACATCTTATTTTGTCAAACGGCACGCATTTGCTACCTAGCAACCATTTAAATTTTTGAATTTTTCGTATTTTACTGCCAGCATTCAATTTTACCGGTCATTCGTTCAAGTTGCCTGATGAGTGTGGTCCTTTTAATTTTGGACCATACGAAACAGAGCTGTCGCAATAAAACGATGATTACTCCTGAAGTCTGAACTCTCATGAAGTTATATATATATATACATAGTATAAATATTATTATATAATAAAATATGATCAATAAGGAAATTAACAGAATACAAAAAGGCGCCTATACATACGAATAAAAAAATTATGTACATTATATACGAGTCTGAATAACAAGAAATCAGACTTCTTTAAGATTGGAGAACGCCATCTTCAAGTAGTTTCTTTTGAACGAGGAAAGCGATGTTTGTCGTATCTCTGAATATCTCCCAAAAATGTCTCAGTAAGCATCCTGATTCCAAAATTTCAGGTCAATATCTTAAATCGTTCAGAAGATATGGACATTCAAAATTTGGTTTTTTAACCACTTTTGAGCATTCTGATTGGTTGAATGAGGTCACATGACCCTTTGGCGGAACATTCAAAATATACTTTTTCAAGTGTTTCTGTAGCAGAACTGAGTTGTGCTCGCAAATTCAAACGAAAAGCAACTGATTTTGAAGATTGAAAACATTCTTTTAATATAATTTTGATCTGTCAAGTCAACAGTTGAGGGAGTTTGACAGCTGTCAATCATAGGGAATTACCAAATAAGGAAATCACAAAAACGCGTTTTTCTCATTTGGATTTTAATATTTTTCGATTCTGTTTTTAGCAATGCGTTTCAACAGCCAATTGGCACAATCGTGTGGTTGGGAACTAAAGTTGCATTGTTGTAAAAAAAATTTTTCGAGAAAAATGTTGATTTATTTTTTTAACCAAATTTTCCAATAACTTTGCAACTCAATTCAAGTGGTCAAACGGCCGAATTTTGAATGTCCATATCTTCTGAACGATTTAAGATATTGACCCGAAATTTTGGATTTTGAAATTGGACATCAGGATACTTACTGAGACATTTTTGGGAGATATTCAGAGAGGGCAAATATACCCTGGGCAAATACCTCGCTATCCGGTAACAAGTTCCATTTAGTAGAAGCAAGGAAAGCAAAGGTACGTTTGCCGCAGTTAGCATTAAGAGTCCATTAACTTGCGGAAACTTCAAGTTCCTTCTAGCTCCACGCGTATTCATGTTATGTACTTTGCTGAAAGGTAATATCAAGTCAGTTATATAACTTGGCGAGAGACAATTTAAAGCTTTAAAGATAATAGTAGCACGCATAAATTTAAATTTCGGTTTGAGGAAATGTTTTAGACATAATAAAGTACAAGTACCAAAATAAATAAATGGCTCGAAATTCGTATCACGTGGTAAATTAAAGGGTCGGTTCAACGTAGATCACGTTTTTAAACAGAAAGACACTTTAGTCTGCATTTGGGGTTGGGGCCGGAACTTCGTGTTTAAAGGGGCTATGTCGCGAGGTTTCGCCTAATTTTAGTAACTTTAAATTACACTTTTATCTGTCAAAATTCTTTTGTTCGCTGATACGAAACAGGACTCGAAACGGAACCAGTGGTCACGTACACAAGAGCTATTGCTTGTTTTGATTTAAGTCCAACAATTTCATCGCTCTTTTCTCAAGCGAAACAAAATCAGAAAAATGTTAGGTTTGTCTGTGGCGGTAAAGAAGCACAAAAGCGAAGACTCTGGTACCATGTTAATATGCTGAAGTGTACTATACTTAGCCAACAGAGAAGAAGAACCTTCGTCCATGACATTCCATGGTCAACTGATTTTTATCGTTGCTCGTACATATTGAGATATTTAGCCGTACGATTTCAGAATCGGAAAAATAACAGGGCCAAAATCAAGACAAATAGATTATTTACATATGTGAAAAATCTGAGACCATTTGGTGAACACAGCACTGCAGGATTGAATGGATTCGACGATGATGGCGTAAACTTGAAAAACAGCCACTGGACGTTTTTTCAAGATTGTAGCTTGCGTGACACCCCGCGACATAGCCCCTTTATAAGCCTCTACAGTGCTAGTGATCAAACAGAGGGGTCATGCATGAGAATTAATGTTATGATCACCCAGGATGAATTCTCTAGATATCAGCTGAGATATTTCAACAACTTCTCCCCAGCACTGCTAAAATAAATGTATTGGGAAAAGAAAGGAGAATTTGTATTTTGCTACTGGGGATTAATCAAAGGGTGAATCGTACTGCTTACTCATTTCATCTAAATTGCGGGGTGACCGAGATCGGTCATTTTTGGCCCTTGCAATGCCTCCCGTGACCTTTCCGTTGGTGGCTTGTCAACCTCTGCGATTGAAACGAGGTTTTAGATTTATTTTAACCTACCTTATTCGTACTAATTTTCGCGGGCACTTAATTTCGCGAATTTGGAACACGAATATTTCGCGAGCATTAATTTTCGCGATTTTGCAAAAAATGATAAATTTAGGGCATTTAATTTCGCGAAAATTGACAAAAGACAGACTTAGAAAACCGTTTTTTATTGAATGATCACTTAAATGACGATTGATTTGCAATCATGATTTGCAATTAGGTAATAGAAATAGCGTTTATAATCAGACTAATCAAGCAAATACTGCAAATCAATCAAATGCTAATGCAATATTGTACTGACCTAAATGGACATTTTGATGACTGCACGAAAGATGTTTTAAAAGAGCTACATGTACAAGAAGAAGAAATGAGTGATTCGGATGAAGAAAGTGCTGAAGTAGAAGATAAATAGACTGATGACAATTACCATGTAGCTATAAACACAGTTAATCATTGATTAAAGCAATTATAGAAGTGTATTAAATTTCGCGTGTTTAATTTTCGCGTATCCTAATTTTAGCGAGTCTTTAATTTCGCGATTTTTTACAAATCGCGAAAATCGCGAAATTAAAGCCTCGCGAAAATTAGTACGAATAAGGTATTTACCCGGCAGGGTAAAAACAAATCAACAAGGTCGACAAAATCATGCACAAGTTCCTGAGGTTTTCTGTTTTGCGCTTTCTTGCATGAACAAATGCCCGACAAATGTCACTTTTTTCTTGTGAAACGTGCACGAAGTTCCGGTATAAAAGGCTTAGCTCCTCCATCCGTTTGGGTGTGAAATGCGAATTAAAGCATCTTACAGTCACAAAACGTGGTTAACTTGCGCGTCCTTTAAATATAATTTGCTTCAAACATCTAATTAAACCAGAAATAGAAGTTCATAAAGGCTTCTGATATAACTTTCATAAAGTTTTTCCAAATTGTGTTAGCAATGGTCCCGGGGGGGGGGGGGGGGGGGGGGGGGGGGGGGGGTACTCCCGACAATTTAGGATAGGTGTGTGCCGCCAAGGTTCTCAAACCCTGACCCTATATTTAAGGATAGAAAATCGAGATTTGATACCCTTTTAAGGCCCAAAACCAGACGTGTAGTACAGTTTTAACAGACCATATCTTTTTCGTTTTGCGCGTTGGGGTGGATACTACACTTTAGTGACCCTATCTGTGGAATATCATACCAAAAATACCAAAAAGGATACCCTATTTAAGGACTGAGCACCTCAAAACCCTACCCTATCAGGCGGCACATACCTATATAGCGCATATAAGGGAGTACCCCCCCCCCCGGGGGGGGGGGGGGGGGGCAATGGTCTTAGTAATGACGCATGTTTTTTTTGTCAGATGTTTTAAAATGCTTCAGTGGTTGATTGACGACTGGAGGTGAGAATGGCCAGGCCAGGCTCCTTTAAACCGGAACTTCGTTTTCAAAGGGGTAACGTCAAAACTATCGCTGGTGAGATGTGACGTAAAGAATAAGCCAACAGGCACGTCTTTTCATTTCCGTCTCAGCGCGTTCAGTATTGCCGCTCATTTCCTATTGGTGCATCAATTCGGGGATAAAAGCGTGTGTCACCACAGCTACTGTTCATTTTAGATTGATCATTTGATACGAAGCTTGACCGCACAAAACATGCAATATTTCGCCTCCTTTGTCGTTTTTGCCTTTTTGCTGGCGAACGTTCAGGGCGCATTCAGTAATACATCAAGCCAACAGCAATGTACGCTGAGTAGTGTGTGCGGGGTACTCAAGAATGTCTTGCATGTTCAAGGTCGCTTGGAAAAGAAGGTAAAAGAACACAGTGCAATACTTGATGGCCGCTGTACTGAAGGTAAGCTATGATCATTTATTATCTTTTCAATTATACCAAATCACAAGCGTTAAAAGCGCGTTGAAGCTATCGTCGGTGCAACTGATCGTGTTGTACATAAAGTTGCCGATATGGAGCCGAGATCTATAAAGTAGGCTCATTACATTACGTGAACAAGTAGCTACAAGTGGCAAACAACCGCGAACGAAAATGCTGCTCGTGTACGTAGGATCTAGAGTCTAATCAGCCAAAAATGTGAATACAATACCCATGTAAGGCACACGGGGGGTGACAACTCTAACAAACGCTGTTTGAGCAATACTGTGAGGAACTGAAAGTTGTCTCGAAAATTTGGAATATCTTCCCGATTTTTTCGGAGACATTCTCGCAAAATTTCAAACTTCCCGAAATTTTAACAACATTATCTCATGTTTCCCCGAAAATGTTTCTAGTCTCCCGATTCCCGGCAAAATCTTCAGATTCCCGGAAGAATTTTGTTTTTCATCCGAAACAGGCCTTCTTAGAGTTGTCACCTCCCGTAGGCACGATGGACATGTTATCACATTATCACATTTATGGAACTTATTCAAAAACTTTGGCACTTTAAAATAACATTTTAAAAAGTTTTTTCATGTTATCACATTACCGGAGATAACGCCATGATGATAAGAAATTCGAGAATAATTTGAGAAGGTAACCTTACATAAATCTATATAATCCAATAATTATCGCCGGAACTACTACATAATAAATGCTCCGGGTTCAAACCATTATTATCCGTTGAAAACAGGAAAAAAAAAGGGTCACTGTTTTCGGGTTTGCCAATAATCTCGCTACAACAAAACTCTTCTACTAAGAGATAAAAACAAGTTGAATTATTGATTCTTAGTGCCATAAAAATGTCTTGTTTTTGAAGAAAAAATAGTTCCTGGGTAATTAATCTATCTTTAAGCTTTTAGCTTACTAATTAAGTTATTATAGCGTATTAAAGCTCAGATTAAAAAATAAAAAAGACACAAATATATATAATGTGTATGTAAGCATTCTTAACCTGGTAGAAAGGAACTAAGCAAGCAAGCAAGCAAGCATTCTCAAGGATGGGAAAAGCATCAGCTTATGGGAAAAGTGTCAGCTTACCGCAGCAAAAAGTATTTACATTCACGCGCATAAAATGACAGATTTTGTGGGAAGATAAGCAAAACTACCACACCATTGGAAACATTATATATATTTTGCCACGATTTGAGTTACTCTGTCAACACTTAGCATATTCGTCATAGGTCTGTTTTTCATGTAGTCGCATATCATAAATTTGAGTCAGGGAACTGGAACTGATTGGAGCATCAAGAAAAGTGAAAAAAAAATCTTAGATTATCATCCTGTTTCACGGATGAAATCACGCGTGGGGCTATTTCGTTTTCCGCGGCTATTTGATGCAAACTGCTCAGCGTAAAAAAAATGCAACTTTTCGTTTCCTTTCTTGCTTGCACCTTTTTGTCGGCGCTGGTCGTCAATGGTGCACTAGAGAACGATAGTCCGTTATCACCCTGTACAATTGATAGCGTGTGTGGGGTACTAGAGACCCGATCTTACAGAAGCAGGACCGCTTGGAAAAGAAAGTCAAAGAGCATAGTAATATGCTTGGTGCTGAACGATGCTCGGAAGGTAAGATCTTTAGCGACATCAAAATCTTTCGCCCAAAGTTAACAAAAACATACACACATGTTTAGCTTCAAATCGTTCAACAGCTATTAGAATCTTAGGACAAGAAAACAATAATAAAAATTGGTGATATATATATGATTAAACATCACAAAGATAACAAAGATACATATTGACTTGACTGATTCATTCTCTGTTTCCACGCGTGAACTGGCAAGTTCGCTCACAAGTTTTTGGTACGATCATTTTTAATAATGAAAACTTGTGACGTATCAACTAATTTTGCTCCTCTTTTTAACACCTTGCATTTCACAACATGAGAAAATGAAGCCGACAAAGTAAGCATAACCTCGCGCCACATGTAAAAATTCAGAGATGGCGCGCTTTGGAAGCCGACTGAGTGGTCGTTGTTTATTAATATTTTTTTATTTCTAATACCGACAGATAAAAGTGACTCCAACAAACCTTGACTGCCACGACGTACGAGATCGATCGTCTCTTTTCAGGAAAGTTACTTATTTTCAAAAAGTAGAAGAAAAGCATGAGAGGGAGAAGACAGAGATGTGAAGGTTGCCAAAAAATTAACTCGGGATGAGACCCTTTCGCCCAGCTACAGCTGGCTAGGTTCCAAAGATCAAATTCGTCAAAAATTAATATTATTATTCTGGCAGATCGAGATTTACAGAAGTCCAAGGCTGAAATTGTGTAACCGGTATATATAATAGTCATGAAACCTTTGAAAACTGCCAAAAGAAATGCCAAACTATTTGATCAAGTTAAAATCAAATCAAGATGACGCTTTCATGGTAAAAAGCCTAAAGCATTATTTTATGTCATAATCTAAGCTGAATAAATTCACGTTAAGAAAAGTCAATAGTCTGTCATAATTTCTGTTTAAGTTCATGAAAAATTAATATTAACTCTTCATTGCAATGAAGGCGATGAATAACCCAGTAGCAACGGATGTGAAACTGTAAACGCGAAAACAAGTCACTGTTTACACCAATCGCGCTCCGTTCTGTCTTCTGTATGGGTCTTTCTGTTTTGCAAGTAAAAAAAATGGCACTGAGAAGTGGATTGCCTCGGAATTGTCCAAACTTAATTCAGATGACGGCATTCAGCTGGGAAAAGTGTCAGCTGCCTGCCATAAAACCATAAAACTAATAAAACTGAATGTCTTTTACATATAAAATGCAAGAAAATTTAGCAAGATTTGCTTCTTTCTTTTTTGTCTCTTCCATTCCATTCCCTTCTTTTACCTCCCTCTTCCAAGTCCTTCCGCTGCACCCCACCCCTCCCCTCCCCTCCCTTTTTCTCTTCCTCTTGCTCTTGCCCCTTCCCTTCCATCCCCTTCACTTTCCTTTCTTTTTCCACCAATTCCATCTCCTCTCCTCTCCTTCCTTTTTCAACTCTCCCAGCTCTCAGCACAGCCAGTCGTTCAGGTCCACCTTTAAGAAACCAAAAGAAAAAGGTGGATTGGAAAATTGGAAAACAGTCTTCCATAATTATTCTTGTACTCTTTTCTCTAAAATATAGATGGTAGCACGTTCTCAGTGTCTGCTGTAGCGCATTGCACAAGCATGGTAAAATCCATTCCACACAACCATTACACGCTAGATGCCTTGGGTACAGATACAAAACTGATGTGCCGGGCGCTCGCTCATCCCATTGATGAATCGCAGGCTTATAGCGTATCAGCGGAGCTTCTGAACAAGATAGGATGGCAGGGAGTGAACAGTGGACATCTTGGATTGCTGTACAACGCTGTGGATGAAAACAACTTTGACTTTGTTTATTTCAGGTGAGTGTGGACTCAGAGCTTCATTACGATTTTTGTGTGTCGTTGAGGATGGGACGGGATGACGTGTGGGGCAAGGAGAAAAATACCGGGTGGTGTATTTACAAGTGTAAGGATCAAATCCCTATATTCAACGTTTCTTTCACTCTGATTTTAAATTATTCAGGCCACACTGGGTCGGCGGCTGTTATCAGACTGGATACATGACCAATGGAAAGTTGACCTTTGTCAAGACTGCCGCCTGCCCCAATGGACCTCCAAAAGGCGGTGTATGGTTTCCAGTCTCAGTCATAGTCCATGGCCAAGACGTACAGGTGTACCATAGTGGGGTCCTGGTGACGTCTATCAAGTCTCATTTTGCGCCTAAGGCCTGGGGAGGAGTGTTCACTTTTCATGGTTACAAGAACGTGATCCTGTTCAGGAAGTTCAAAATCGTTCCTCAGATTTCCGTCAGCAAGAGATGCAAGCAGGTAGCGCAAAACTTGTACAAATTATATTTTAATCGCATTAAAAATACCGACTTAGTCAATCGATGAAACAGATTATCGATGGAAATCGATAACAAATAAAAATTATGGATTGATATTCAACACAAATTAAACGTCTACCAGAAAACTAACCAAAACAGAAATAAAATGGGTTATCACCGTTTTCCATTTATAGTGTATCTAACGTTATTATACTTTTGAACGCTGCAAGACCAAGTTTCCCGACAACTTGGGACTGAAACTTGATTTAATAGGCCCGACAGCAATCAAAGTTTGCTGGCTTTGTCATCTGCCCTTCTCTAATAGTAATATTCTTTGGCGCTTTCTTGGCATTTTAAAGAGCATTTTATTTCCATCAAAGTAATAGGGAGAAGGCTTATTACAAAGTCTGACTTCAATAGGGGGACGTATTAGATTAGGGGTTAACAACAGTGGCTGATGTAGACTTCATCGTAGCGGGAAAGAGGGGAGAGGAAGGGACAAGGGGGAGGGTACAAGTGGGAGGGGAGGGGAGGGGGCGGGGAAGGGAGAGAGAACAAGGGGGAGGGGAGGGGACAAGGGAGAGGGGGAGGGGCGGGGGAAGGGGCAGAATGAATAGTAGCGCGGAATAAAAATTAGACTTATTTTTTGCACAACATGATCTCCTCTGTGAATTAACGATTATAGTTAATTCCGAACACTGTTTCCCAGGACATTTCAGAAAAGAAGAAATAAAAAAAAAACCATGTTATTTGGACTGCGGGATTCGAACCCGGAACTACCGCTACTAGGAACGTCTTCTTACCACTAGACTACCAAGGAGATGGGAAATTATATCTGCAAGATATTTATTTGAGTCTTGCATAGAATATCATTGATCTACAGTGATTAGGCCTAAGCGCTGATTTCAAATGGTTAGCTTTTTGTTGAGGTTTGGTGATCATGCCTTTCCATTTACTTTCAAAAATTATTTTCAAGCGAGTGATTTTATAGGCTTACTACAGGGTGTAGAATAAGCGCATGAATTTTATTATGTTAAAAAATTGATGTTTGCTCAACCAGCAGCGTGGTGGTCCAGTGGTTAGAAGAGAGGATAAGTCGGCGAAGGGTCGTAGGGTCGTAGGTTCGAGTCCTGTCCGAACACTAAGGATTGTTCTTTTTCAACAAAAATGCTGATTTCCCAGAATTCCTTTCAGACTGTCAGTGTTCGGAATTAACTATAATCGTTAATTCGGAGCAATTTAAGAATTAACGATAATCGTTAATTCAGAGAGGAGGACGGGTTGTTTTTGCAAAATGAGGGGCAGGTTCGGGGCCCGGGCTCCTCCCTTAGACACACCACTGAACTAGAGAGGCGAGAGGGATGACTTGACAGAATATCTACGGTATCAAGATAACCTTAGGGACATGTAATATTATACGCGCAGGTGGTTGAGTTGCCGGGGTTCACCAAACTGGATGCTGACCACGGAAAATGGTCGCAGGATGGCTTCTGTCAAGTGGCGTACATGAAAGACGGAAGTACTTCAAGTTACCAGCTCTCAGTCGATATGTACAACTTCATTGGACGCGACGGAGTCAACTTTGGTCACCTGGGGGTATTTTTTAACGCTGAAGATCAAGACAACTATGACTTCGTCTATTTCAGGTTTGAAAAGTCTTTTAATTTATTTTGCAGTGTACAAATCGGTATACAAGTTTAAAGAAATTAGGTTGCAAATTTAAGACTGCATGCAGCTTTGCGAAATGCGCCTAGAAAAGCAAGAGGAAGATATCAAGTGAGTGTTCGTAAGGGAAAAGTCGCCACACACGGGCCACAGGAAGACCACACGGCCTGTGTTCAACCTGGTCTCTGTAGCATGAAGCGAGTATTGCTGCTCCCACTGAATGGGTTGCTAGTAAATCACAGGGATACCACCACCATTATGTCGCCGCTACCCATTTATACACCAGGGTGGAAAGAGAGAATGTGGAGCAAAACCTCTTACCCTAGTAAACAATACGACGGTCGAGAACCACCCCCTGTCTAACGGAATACCCCTGCACCCTTGCGCCTGCACGCTCGTAAGGGGAAAAAACCATAATCAGTTTCTAGCGACTTTTTTTTTAAGACATGCTACAACAAAACTTAATAAAGTTGGTCCAACGTTTTACTGTTCTAAACTGCGTGGCCAGGCAAGCAGCGAACGAAGCTGGAGAGGAAAGCAAGTAGCGAACGAAGCCGCGAGAGGAGCGGAACGTTAACCGTAAAAACCACCACTCAATTGAGACCCAAACAATCCCAGATATCGTAAAGCCGAAAGCTTGTGCTTAGTCTCCCCACAGTCTCTGGAGAGGCGAATTGCATTTAGAATTGCACTAAGAGAATTGTTTCTTCATTTCATGCACTGATCAAATCGGTGTTTTGTTTCTATTCCTCAGGCCTCATTCGGCTGGCGGATGCTTTCAGACGGGTTACGTCTTCAAAGGTCAACCCAAATTTGACGGAGCTAAGTCGGCATCCTGCCCTACCGGTCCCCCCAAGGGAGCTGAATGGTTCAACATCAAGGTGGCAGTATCAACCGCCACTCCTGCCGGGGAAGTGAAGGTGTACCTGAAAGGGACCCTGGTGACGTCATTCAATCCACGCTATCCAATCAGAAAACGTGGTGGTGTTTTGGTTGCCAATGGTTACAACAATGTGGCGTACTACAAGAATTTCAAGTTCTTGTAAACAAGTCGCATTTGCTTTCGACGAATGGCTGGAAGTGATAGAAAACAATACATATAAATCATGCGTAGAAAAGGCAGCTTGTCAACCATTTGCTGTTTGTAGTGAAACCTTACTAACAATATCATTTAAATTCGACAAAGAAAAACATTATAGGCTTTGTGTAAAATTTGCAAATTTAATGCGATGTTTAAACAGTGACTTTTTTTGGTAGGTTTAGAATCTAGAACAATAACAAAAACCGTGAAAAAAAATTCATAAGTTCAAAACGAGGATGTTAAACAGAATAGCAGTTATTAGTATATACTGAAACAGTGGATAGCACTGTTGGCGCGCTCTGATTGGCTACTGAAACTCGGAATAGCAAGTGCTATTCACCTCCCAGCAATTTGCGCGCGAAAATTGTAATCGTTGACAGGAATAAATGAGTTAAAAAGCATCATTTTCGTTATATTATTTCACTGTTTCAGTATATACTAAAACCGCTTCGCGGCTCGGTAAATGTCCACTACCCACCTCCACTTCGGTGAATAGTTGTTAACTATACTTCTCGTATCAATAAAGAAGCCTTCGTCCAAATTGGGTTCAGCTTTCTCGTGTCACTTAAATCCATGCAACAAATGCAAGATGGCTTTCGAAAAACTGACGCCTGTGCATGTCTGAGTGAAGAGACACAATCAGAACACAAGAAGAATCATCGCGCTTTCAGTCTTAGTTCAACGCGCTAACCTCGTTATAGAGTGTTTTCACTCAGTCCCGTGGGATGACAAAAGCCATAGCAGCCATGTTGGTGTCCCTAACAAAAGAAGTTAATTAAAATTCTTTTGAACGGGGACACCAATATGGCGGCTATGACGTCAAGTGCAACCGTTCTACTGGCGGGAAAAAAGGCTCACTATCGTGCTTACAATATTTTGAAGCCATTGAACCCCGTTGCGATCCCGAGGTAGCATTTCCTCCAGAAGCACCGCCCAACGAATCGGTTCGGAACTTTCGTAACATTGGAAAATTTTATCGTCGTTTATTTTCGGAGGGATAAATATTGACGTGTTCGGTACCCTGTGTTGGGTACGGAATAAGCCAGCAAGGGTTTTCGGAAAGGATAAGGTAGTTAGTAAAATCGGGGGATAACATTCCTTTCCTTAAAATGTTCGAATCTTTTCTGACGTCATTGTTTACATTTTGCTTCATTAGCATACGAATCTGCATAAAGAAGGCATCATGCTAAATACGAATTGACTTTAAAAGTTGAAAGAGCTTGTTAAACTTAGTAATCTATGCAATTTTCAGCTTTTTATATGCAATCTTTAAGGAAATATCTGCTATCAAAAACTGAAAAATTGTTGGTTGGCAAAAGCGCTAATGAGCCATACATTCTTTGTAAAATTTTGAGTTTTTAATACAGCATTGCATGAAGTGTATCTAGTATATCGGGCTCAAAATTCCAGAGAAAACTAAATGTGCTATGCCCTTCAATATTCAGAGTTGATTTTTTTGTATGTAGGTTAGAGAACGAGGCGAATATGCTATGAAGCAAAAATGGTAAACAAACATTCCCCTATAAACGTTCATACAGTTTATTTTAAAGGAACTATTAAAAATGGTATGGAAAAACGGTACAACCTACGCTATTCGAAGCGTTTTTCTAAACATTTTTCGTTAGGTGCCACTGTTTCCTTTGCAAGTAAACCCGGCCTAGAATACAATCACCACTCCTAAAGCACCGCGAAGGACAAATTGCAAATAAACAGACAACATCTGGATAAAAACACTTATGTGAAACTCTGTGTGAAACTTATAACTCTCTGAAAATTGTATACCGCATGTATACTTCTCAAGTAGTTCAACGCTCTTTACTGAACACTGTAAGTTTCTGTACAGTTGAACCAATTAACTTTGTCTGACAATAACCTGTTCGAGTCGTTAAGATGGTGGGGAGTGAAGGATAGGCGGCGGGCGAAGAAAAGATATCGCCAAAAGAGAGCGAGGCGAGGAAACCTCTACCGGTTACAAGTTCGTGTTCCAGTACACCAAATTGAAAATCAATAACAATGTTGTCCCCTAAACCACCACCAATCCTAACCACCCGTCATGGAACATCGCTACACATCATCGCACGTTGCTACACCTAATCAACTTCTCTAGAAATCATCTAATGGAACTAGACATCATCCAACATCACTAGGCATCATACAGGATACTGGAACACGAACTTATTCCCCCTCTACCCTTCTCCCCAGTCTCCCCTCGTTTTCCCCGCTTGACAAGAGAGAGAGGTGCATAAAGAAAGTAAAGCTATTTAACAGCACAGCGGAGTCAACAAGATTGCACAAGAGTTGCTGCAGAGCGACAGCTTAAACTCTTAACTTTTATGAAAATTAGAGCAGATTTGAACGTTTTTAAAAACACTTTAAGTAGAATCGAGATTGGAGATCGCACGAGAGATTCGCATAAAACGGAACTCGAGAGTTTGAGCTCTCGTCAACTACATAGTTGTGATCTCGATTGATCGCGGAACGTATTGCTTCCAGGTCTAGGTCTCAGCATGTTTAGTACTGGCACTAGTTTCTTGTTGGTACATCAAACTAGTGGAAACATCCCCGGCATCGTTGTGTTTCGATTCTACTATAAATAAAGGTACCACAACCCCACTACTGATCATTTCATTGATCATTTGATACGAAGCCTGATCGCGCAAAACATGCAACATTTCGCCTCTTTCGTCCTGTTTGCCTTTTTACTGGCGAACGTTCACGGCTCAAATAATAATACATCAAGCGAACAATGTACAGTGAGCCGAGTGTGTGTGGACCTCGAGAATATCTTGCAAGGGCAAGATCGCTTGGAGAAGAAGGTTAATACAATACTTGGTGGCCATTGTTCGGAAGGTAAGATTAATAAACGTTTTCGATTTTCTTTTGGATTGCCCTGAAAATCCTAATCATTATCGGTGGGGACGTGAAAGACGACATTTATAGCGATTTAAGGTATAAATATTCTGACGAAGGACTAGCGCTACAAACTTCTGTTTTTAAATCTTTTTAATTTTCCTTATCAACTTGGTTGATAAAACCAAAATTGTCGTATATAAGGTTGAAAAGATCGAATTGATAACCGTAAAGTGGGCATAGTTACTGAAGCCGAACATGAAAGTGAGCAGTGAGCCCAATAATCAGATTCAGTATACGTCAAATCTTTTGTTAAGGGATGATCGAGATAAAAGCTAAGCTGCTTAAATGCTTCTACTTTTTATAAATACGCTTTAATTGTGTCATTTTTAAAACTCAGAGTAAACGATTGAAGCAAAGTTCACTGCAGCCAGTGCCCTTGTCTTATGTAAATTCACTGAGAAAGATTGTGTACTTAAAAAAAAAGCTAACACTGACACGTCGCAAGTATAAGAAAGTAAACGTCAGAACTTTAAGACCTGCAGATGGTGTTATTGCAGCTTGGAAACTTAAGTATTAGCTTTCGGTTTTACTACTATTTATTCAGGATATAATGCGGCGCACAAAATAACAAATACTGTTGAAAATTGAGCAAAATAATCAAACGCATTCATGCGCGGGAAACCATATATTTATTTTCCATCCAAATCGTTCAACAGCAACGATTACTATATGATTCTCAAGATATTCACTTGAAGGTGTCTTGCTTGGTCTTCAGTTCATAAGAAACTTAACGCGAACATTGTCTCTCTAGTCGTAAAATGTACCACTTTACAACCAACAACGTCTTCAATGCCTCTCTTAAGACAACTAAATTAGCACAAGTGGACTAACTACGAATTGTCGAGAATTTACTCAGATGGCTTTTCCTTTCCTTCTCTTCTCTTCTTTTTTCTTCTCTTTCTCTTCTCCTCTATTCTCTTTTCTTCCCTTCTTTTCTCCTCTCTTCTATTCCCTTTTCTTCTCTTTCTTTATTTTCACTTCTATTTCCTTTTGTTCTCTTCTTTTCCATGATGGCGTTTTTCGTGTTATTTAGTGAGATTTTATTTAATATTAAATGGAAATATGGGCAAGAATGTATATATAAAATTTGTTGACGTTACTATTTTTCAATTTTTCTCAAAATGATGAGCTTTTTCCCGTTGGAAACTGACCAAAACTCTGATCAATATTATGTTGGTTAATGGCGCCGACAATTCTGCAGTTCATAGTTTTTAAACGCTTAGGACTTTTTTTGGTAAACTTTCAAAACGTTTGGTAAATTGACAGTGTATCGTTGAGGTTTTAAAAAGTCTTTTCTTTGTCTGGCTAGGGCCATTGCAGGAGACAGGGGACATTTCATCACGATGACGGATGTACAGCCTTGGGTGGGGGATTTCTGGTATATTTGACTTAAAATATTTGCCCTTAGGTGGGGCATTTGACAATAATTTTCTCAAAAATGTCAAATCCCCGCCCTATGCCCTGCCTCCCCCCCCCCCCCCCCCCGGCTTAACATTGATAAGTGCATAACTTTTGCAAATTTCTCTCGTTTGACCGCTGTTGATGTTTTGTTTATGCGTTGCTAGGTGAGAACTCGTCCCAGACTTCCGGTTACTCAAGAGTTGATGCTAGAAGACTAGGAACAAGATTTTAGATCCAATATGGCGTCCTAAAAGACAAGATACACTCTATAGATCAAAACAACGTCACAAATCAGGGACCGCGGAGGGGGAGGGGCTGGTAGGGCCGCGGCCCAACCACTTTTTTGCGCCCCCGCCCCCACTTTTTTTCGATTTTCAATATGAAAAAATTATTTTCAATTGTCAGCCCTCCCACTTTTCACCTTGCTCCGCGGTCCCTCCAAATAGCTACCAGCATGAAAAAAGATCAGGAAAAAGCACAGAAATGAATTTAGGACCTAGCAACCGACCCAGTTCCTCACTCGGAAACACTGTTCACTTCTGGTAAATGCACAAACTTTGACCTTACTGTTCTCATCACTGCGAAAGTTTTTTGTCCCAAATCAAATATTTTTGCAAAATAGAGCTGCTAAGGGACAAGATGGCAAAAAATGGAGGAAAATAAAAGTCATAAATTTTGCCAGTGTAAATACCTTAAGAACTAAATTTCACAAAGGGAGCTATTTAAATGTGTTAAATCGCGAGGGGCATTCACTTTCTGGGGTGGTTTTTTTAATATATACTTATTTTTAATATTGAAAAAGCCGTGTTCATAAGATGAATAACAGTATACAATTAAAGTCGCCGCAAAATATCGTGTACACAATTTAAACAAAACATCCATAAGTTCATATACAGTGTATATATAACTCAAATCAAGAAAAATCATATCAATCAAGGAAATCTTAATTTCAAGGCTAAAAAGGAAGCCGAAGGGTTGACTTATAAACCGCAACTTTTGTACATGTTCTCAGAAATATGCCGCACCCCCAATTTTGAGGGAAAATTTTATGAAAAAAAAGTACAGCTTATCTGCCGGCCTTCACGGTGCATTTCTTTTTTATCCACACTACATGTACATGTATAATCTAACCTGAACTCTCCTTGACTGTTTCTTCAAAAAAGCCATTCCTCGACTGTCACCTGTCCGTTTGTCCTCTCATAATTTGCAGTACTCTATCACACCAAACTGCCAAAATAGCTCATGAAGAGCCTCCTCACTAGAATCAAACGTTTTTAATAGTTTTTGTCCGTTCACGCCTTTCCGTTTGCGTTTACCTGCCACCTCAAAAACGCATGTGCACGTATTTTGTACAGCTACGGCCCAATACAATTCCTAAAGCGCATGCGTACCGCTGACGTCATCAGTTTTCAAGTGTCCACACGTAAACAATCTCCGATGCGTTTTTGGTTGTTTACGTGTAAACAGAAGGCAAAATAGGTTTAAAATAATATGCGTTTTCAGAAAACGCAAAGTGCGGACAATTTCTTGAACACCTACTTTAAGCAGGCTCGGGATTGGAGATCACACGAGAGATTGAATGCGGAATTAAAACATCGCGGCTCAGCGTGTTTAGTACTGGCACTAGTTTCTTACTGGTGCATCAAAATAGCAGAAATATCTCCGATATCATTGTGCTTTGACGATAAAAAAAAGTACCACCAACCCAGCTAGTGTTCATTTCATTGATCATTTGATACGAAGCCCGATCGCACAAAACATGCAACATTTCGCCTCCTTCGTCCTGTATGCCTTTTTACTGGCGAACGTTCACGGCGCAACGAAAAACACATCTAGCCAACAATGTATGGTGAGCAGTGTGTGTGGGAAACTCGAGAATATCTTGCAAGGGCAAGATCGCTTGGAGAAGAAGGTAAATACAATACTTGGTGGCCGCTTTTCTGAAGGTAAGATTTGTAAACGTTTTTGATTTGATTGCCCGCAATCATTATCATTATCGGTGGGAAATTGAAAGACGATATTTTGATTATTATGAACTAGCAAATTTAATTGCTTAAAAGGTATGTATGCTCTGACGAAGGGCTAGCGCTCGAAACTTCAGCTTTTGAATCAACAAGGTTAATAAAACAAAAAATGGCGTATGGAAGGTTGAAAAAATTGAGTTGATAATCGTAAAGTGGGTTTAGTTACTGAAGCCGAACATGAAAAAGTGACGGTCACAGATCAGTGAGCCCAATAATTATACGTCAAATCTTTTGTTAAGAGGAAACATCAAGATAAAAGCTAAGCTGCCTAAATGCTTCCATTTTTCAAAAATACGCTTTAATTGCATCATTTTAAAGCAAAAAAAGAACAGCGTATTTTAAAGCTCAGAATCAAGGATTGAAGCAAAACTCACTGTTCAGGAATGAATGCACTCAGTGACTTTGTCTTAATGTAAATTCAGAAAGATTGTGTACTTCAAAAAAAACGAACAACACGTCACAGGTGTAAGATAGTAGATGTCAAAATTTTTAAGAACTGGAAAGTAAAAGCTTTCTTTGTTACTGGGTAATGCGCACAAAATAACAAATACTGTTGGAAATTGAGCAAAATGACAAAACGCATTCATGCGCGGGAAACCATATATATTTTGCATGGAGTTCGTTCTCGAGTTTGTAAGAAAACAAACCAAGACACTGTTTGAAATTAGTCATGCTCTGTAAACACCCAGCATAGCAAACCAGAGTTCTTCTATCAATAAAAGGTGAAACAACGGCACGTTGTCTGAGAACGCTGTCGCGTTTGTATGAATGCGACGTGAATATTTGAAACTAACATCGTCGGCCTTGTTGCTACAGCCACATCCGCACTCAACGGAAGTGCCGAAATTAACTCCGAGCGTACAGCCAGACTATTATACACACTGTCGCTTCCTCATTTTACGTCGCTATGTCTTTGCTTATGGTAGCCTTTGATCAAATAGCGCTAGGTCTAGTTTCTCAGAATTATTGGAGTATCAAAAAAGTGAAACATCTTGAGATTAATGTCGTCCTGTTTCACAGATGAAATTGAGCGGATTGTTATTTCAGTCAGTTTATTTGACCATTTGCAGCAAACTGCTAGATGGCAAAAATGGTAACTTTTCGTTTCATTTCTCGCTTGCGCTTATTTTCGGCGCTGATTGTCAAAGGCCGGTGCAGAGGATAAAATGTACATAAAATGCAGATACACAATGTTTATATTAAGCCAGTTGTCAGCGTGTAAGTAACCGATTCTTGATGCTGAACGCTATACATGATCAGTGAAGGGAAAACCGTCGGCTACTTGACAAAATAAATGAATGAATGAATGAAAACTGAGTATTTTTAATATTCATCCGTTTGGAAGATTAAAAATAATTTGGAAAAACGACAAAACCTATGAGCAAATGAGTTTTAACTTATTACACGCCAAAGCTAACAACCAACAACATAAAGTCAAGACAGCGCAAGGTTAGAAATCGCTCGTCTGTTTTTGTTTCAAGACTTGTTTTCATAGCCACGCTTAAGACACGTGTTCAAAGTTGAAGATGTTGAGATTTGGGGGGGGGGGGGGGGGGGGGAGCTCAATTTTGTATTATAAGCTGGAAATAACTTATCTCCGCCTTCATCATACGATCGTCTGTAATTTTACGGTGATCGATCGCATTAATATTTGACGCGATGTCATAATAAGAATTAATATTTCTATGGCGCAAATTAACATTGCATGTAGATATGATCAAATGCGCCTAAC
Source organism: Dendrophyllia cribrosa (assembly GCA_024195265.1). Classification (NCBI taxonomy): domain Eukaryota; kingdom Metazoa; phylum Cnidaria; class Anthozoa; order Scleractinia; family Dendrophylliidae; genus Dendrophyllia; species Dendrophyllia cribrosa. Next base: position 58,313,685 of record JAJLRJ010000002.1, read on the forward strand.
ACACTATGTGAATAAAATGATTAATGCACGGCGTAAAATACATTTTTTTAACAAATCTTCTGGAATGTCCGGCGCCTTCAAATTTATTTCAGAACAACTTTGAAACAATACCTTAAATTTTCCAGCGTAGAAAGTTTCGGAAACGAAAGCAGTGGATCAAACTTCAACTTAGGCCCCGTCCACACTAATGCGTTTTTGAAAACCTCCGTTTTTGGTTCCCCGAAAACAGATAAAAAGATTTGCGTCCACACTAGGAGCTGAAAAACGATGATCCAAAGATGCGTTTTCATCACCAGACTCTGCTCGGCCGTTTTTCTGTTCAATACGCATGCTCCAATAGCGTCAGCAATACTATGCGTTACTAGTTGTGACGTAAGCGTTTTTGAAAAGCTCCGTTTTTGCCGTCCACACTAAAACGATAGACCTGCGTTTTCAAAAGTCTCCACTTTGAAAAGCGGTTCGAAAACCTCCGTTTTCATCGATTTCATTCTCCGTTTTTGATCGTTTTAGTGTGGACGATCGGAAAAACGCATAAAAAAGTATGCGTTTTCAAACGAAAACGCATTAGTGTGGACGGAGCCTTGAAATTCTCTTATAAAGCTTTAAATTTCCGCCATGTTTGTCCTTAAATACCCATGATGCAACATTTTGCTTGAAAGGGCTCATTACAAAGTTCCCTTTTCTTTTTATATGAATTACATTAATTTTAACTAGCAGTCTTGAAAACTTTTTCTTTATCATTAGGTATGCGACAGCGTTACTTATATTTTCTACTATCTCTTTCTCGAACAAGTCCAAATACAAAAATTTGTACTTATATCTTTAAAACAGACGGCAAAAAATTCTCAGTAACCGCTGTGGTGGATTGCACAAGCCTGGTGAAATCCATTCCCGACAACCACTACAGGCTGAACACACAAACTACAGCGCCTTATTTGTGCCGCGTGCTCGCTCATCCAAATGGCGATTCGCAGGCGTATAGCGTGTCAGCGGAGCTCTTGAACCTGGCAGGATGGAAGGGAATAAACAGCGGACATCTTGGATTATTGTACAACGTTGTGGATGAAAACAACTTTGACTTTGTTTACTTCAGGTAAGTCTTTTTGCTACTTCACAAAGAACTTTGTGAAAAAGGTGAGCCTTCTCTGACGATGGTCAGTATACTCTTCCAGAAACTTACAACTCAGTTGAAATAACCCTCTGACATGCAACACGTTTATTGTTTTCAACACACGTGTCTTTATGAAAAGTTGTTATTTACTGTTTTCTGCAGCACCTTGAAAACGCGAAACAAATAGGCACCCAATGGGTGCATGAGCCTGTTGCTCAACACAGGATGTTCCAGTTGCGGCTAACTTACTAATGGAGCCTGACGTCACAACAGCCAATGCTACTAATATATGATGTGGATCCATTTCTAACAAACTCTGATTTAAATTATTCAGGCCACACTGGGTCGGCGGCTGTTATCAGACTGGATATATGACCAATGGAAAGTTGACTTTTGTCAAAAGTGCCGCGTGCCCCAATGGACCTCCAAAAGGCGGTGTATGGTTCCCAGTCTCAGTCAAAATCCACGGCCAAGACGTACAGGTGTACCATAGTGGGGTCCTGGTGACGTCTATCAAGTCCCATTTTGGGCCTAAGGCCTGGGGAGGAGTGTTCGCCTATAACGGTTACAAAAACGTGATCCTGTTTAGGAAGTTCCAAACTGTCCCTGTCATTTACGTCAGCAAGAGATGCAAACAGGTGAATGAGTTGCCGGGGTACACCAAACTGGATGCTGACCACGGAAAATGGTCGCAGGATGCCTTCTGCCAAGTGACGTACATGAAAGATGGAAGTACTTCAAGTTACCAGCTCTCAGTCGATATGTACAACTTCATTGGACGCGACGGAGTCAACTTTGGTCACCTGGGGGTGTTTTTTAACGCTGAAGATCAAGACAACTATGACTTCGTCTATTTCAGGTTTGGAAAAAGATCTCTTTGCCACTTTTTAGTGCAGGTAACATTTCAAGGAAAATAGATCCAATCAGTAAGGTCCGTCTTCAGACCGACTTGAATGCGGCCGCGGTCAGGCCGCTCAACTCTCGACTGAAAGAGATGGAAGATGATGGTGAAAAGGTCAATGTAACGCTTAAGTTATCCCGTCCCTAACTTTTCTCCTGTTGAGATGTCCTTCGGGTCCATCAAGAGCCTGTTCCAGGCGGCAGATAGTAGACATAGTAGACTGCAAAACAGTCGCTCCTTTTCGCTGCTCGCTCGCAACGTGCCGAAAGCGTAGATCCTTTCGTTCAAAGCCCGCGCGCAGCGTATGACCAACGCAAAAAAAAAAACACGACCGTTTTGCACTCTATGCAGATAGCGAGGAGAGACGCGACGAAAAAAATGCGAACGAAGAAAAAAACCGGGAGAGAAACCCTCCTCTTTGCTGCTCACATTTAAGGACAATCACACGAAACTCAAATATTAGACCCATTTACAGAAAAGTCACAAGCTGGGCAAACCAGCCGAGGGAGAACTACACTCGCCCGCTACTGCTTTTAAATAAAAATGAGCTCGCCCGCCATAGTATCTACCAGCAGGCACTGAGTTTCAAACTCTAAACGGGTCGTTGAAAGATATCTTGCCTTCACTATTTCACATTTATCATAAACAGTTCTGACAGGAAGTGTCAAAATAAACCAATCAGTGGGGTATACTAGAATCTGATTCTTCTTTCTTTCGCCCTCTCTCCCCAGTTTTCTTGTTGTTTTTTTCTCCGTTCGCAATTATTGAGTGTCACGTGAACAGCACTGTCAATATTTTTATTTCTATTCCTCAGGCCTCATTCGGCTGGCGGTTGCTTTCAGACAGGTTACGTCTACAAAGGCCAACCCAAATTTGACGGAGCTAAGTCAGCATCCTGCCCTACCGGTCCCCCCAAGGGAGCTGAATGGTTCAACATCAAGGTGGCAGTATCAACCGCCACTCCTGCCGGGGAAGTGAAGGTGTACCTGAAAGGGACCCTGGTGACGTCATTCAATCCACGCTATCCAATCAGAAAACGTGGTGGTGTTTTGGTTGCCAATGGTTACAACAATGTGGTGTACTACAAGAATTTCAAGTTCTTGTAAAGAAGTCGCATTTCCTTCCACAAGGACGAATGGCTCGAAGTAATGGGGAAAAATAAGTACATTTATAACACGTGGAAACGGCAGCTGCAAGCTGTAGTTGTAGAATAGCAGGCATCATGCTTTTATTTCAATAAAGATGCATTCGTCGACAATCTGCTCTGCTTTGTCATTTAACTTAAATCCATACCATGGATGGAATATAGCACCAAAAGTTATTTCGGTCAGCGTGATTTGTAATCTTTAATTGGCTTTCCAATAAACTATATATTACCTACTCCGCAAACACTAGCCTGTTCCAGACTTTCAGATAGTGGGAAGCGAAGGAATGGTATTGCGAGTGTTAACTCTGCCCAGTCTCTCCTCGTTTTCCCCGCTCATTAGCGAACCGGATTTTAGCTGCTCTACGTCCCCACGATCATAACAGGTAAAACAAGCACAGAGCAGAACCATCGCCCTTTCAATGCAATGTTCAACGCTCCAACTTCCTTTTTAGGCCATTTTTGGCGTGAACTCACTCTTTATTCGCTTAGTTTTGAAGCCATTAAGCCCCATTTTGATCCCAAGGTACCATTTTCTCTGCAAGTGAACCCTATGACAAAGCTTTACTCGTGAAACGCTGCCAATGATAAATTACAACTGTACAGACGAAATAGAAACAAGATTATCACACCAGTTGCAATTATACAGCGAACATTGAGCCACACTCTTGAAGATCAATGCCCTTTACTGAACACTAGTCCTGTACAGTTAGAGCGGACTTCAGTTGAGTGTCGTAGGACCAAAACCAAAGTAATCCCTCTGGCCAATCACAACAGACGCAGACAATCCAATGAACCAATCAGAACTCGATGCAAATACATGTAGCCGGCGCCAAGCGCGGGAAAACGCATGTGTGATTTTAGTTTCACTTCTGATTGGTTAAAAAAGTGGCGCGAGATTTTTTTAGCCAATCACATAGTGTAGTTATTAAAGCAAAACAACTGCAAAATTACTTTCGACACTCAATTGAAAACGCAATTCCTTAGAATTTTAGAACAATTTAACACTTCAAGCAGACTCTAGAGTTGACGAGAGTCAAATGACAGCGTCAATTTAAACTTGTCACACTGTGATTAAAGGAAAGGCCCGGACACACGGTGCAACGTTTCTTGCGACGTTGCGCGCAACAGTTGCAGAAGTAAGATCGAGTTCTACTTTTGTGACGTTGCGCGCAACAAATTGCATCGTGTCACTGTGACACCCGAAAAAAATATTGCAACGTTGCAAGAGAAGTTCCACCGCGTGTCCAGGCCTTTATACTTTACAAAATGCTTTGATCAGATGTGATGAGTTAATCGTCAAACCAACGTGAACGTTTTGCGGGAGTTTCGCTTTCATCCTTTCCAAACAACTTATTCTTATATTTGTTCACCATGTCCGTGAAGTTAGATTCGTCTTTTCTCTCTTGCTCTTTTCGCCGCGTGCCTTTTCTCTTTCTATCTGACGCTTCGTTTTTAGCGTTGGAGTGAGCATAAGCTGTTTGCTGGCTGCTTTTATTGATGTCCTCCCGTTCTTTCCAAGGTTTCTTCACTTTGCTTAGCTTGTCAGCTACCGGAGAGTTGGCGTTCGTTGTTAAAGACTTATCATTGTTCCTGTTTGAAGGAATAGATGCAAACTTTCTTTTGTTTTGTCGATCAGTTTTCTCAAGCATCCGGGGAATTGGAAACTCCGCTGGGAAGCTTTTCTTCCCTTTTTTTGCTTTCCATGAATTTTCACTCTCCTTTTTTCCTACCTTTTTACCGCTGTCCGAAGCCTTCGTTTCGTTGCTTTTCTCGTTGGATTTCTCTCCATCGCCCTCATTTCCCTGTTCCAATTTTCTTTTCCTTTTCGCCTCTCTCTGTCTCTGCCGTTTTTCTTTCCGCTTCTGATTCCTCTCCAGTCTTCTCTCCTTGTTTGTCTTTGGCTGCTCATCTCGCGCATGCTCTTCATCACCATGCCACTGTCTTTGTTGAGCCTTATCGAACCGCCGCTGTTTTACCTTGACAACAAGGCTATTCTCTAAAGAAAACTCAACAATTGGCCGGCGGTCTTCGCCAAATACATCTGGATTGTTATTGGTCGCTCGCAAGGCCGACAAAGCGTCCTTGTGATTGACGAATTCCACGAAACCATATCCCATGGATCGTCCGCGGCCCGAGCTGTCCAAGCGATCTTTGCTCCGTATAATTAACACTTTGTCCACGTGCGCTTTCCGTCCTGTCACGCTGCTGAAGATTTCTTTGAGTCGTTTATCGTCAACGTTCAGCGGAAGGTTTCTCACGCACAGCCTGAAAAACACAGAGGATAAACAATCACGTCTAACAGCTCCGACCTCGCCTGGGCTCAGTATTTTTACTATTTTCGCCATCGTCTATTAAGTTTAATTTCACGAAAATTTACCCTGCGCAAATTAAACCCACGAGAATCAATCCGCTGTTTGTTTTAGCCTGCATCGTAGGTGCCGTATTCATATAGTGTGCGATTTCTAGGACGTGCGTCCCTAATGATGCTTCTCACGCCTTCAACGAACAGAGACATCCTCATTGCATGACCAGCCCTTATTGCGTGACGATCCCTCAGGACAGCGCGTTGGAGGTTGTTGCTATGCAACCGATATTTGTTTTGGACTAAAAATTTTGTACCGTTGTCTTTTTTCTTCCAACGTCGCGAATATCGCGAAAAAATTTTCCCGGTCATTTTTGCACAGAAAATAATAATTGAAAACCTTCCAACAATTTGTAGATTGTTCCTAAAGAACTCGTGTCACTTACCTGGTTGGCGAGACAAAGTAATTGGGATTTTCCAGCTTTGCTTTTTTCTCCGTTTCAGCTTTCTGTCTTTTGAGCAAATCGCTTTTTGACAAACCTTGAGCGGCAGTAGAACCCGGCAGAATGAGACCTTCTTTTGCCAGATACAAGTTGCGCTTGTCATTGCCTTCCTTGTTGCCTTCTACTTTCCTTTCCTTGGCCAGTTCCGTTGCTTTTCCAGGTGTTACAGCTTTGGTTACTTTCAGTGTAAAGTTGTCTAAAGAAAGAGCTAGAGATAAAAAGTGACAGATTCAGTACAATTTGCACCTCACGCATCAAACTGGTTTAGTACATCGTATTTATTTACAAGGCATTTACTGAAAACTCAGTACCATGGGAGGGGTTATTTAAGGTGTTTCCCTCCAGTTTCCGTGCAGCCGCACCGCCCATTTTTGAGCGGCCGTTTAACTAACTTTCCTTTATTGAATTAGTACGAAACTTACACAAAATATTGTACATAGTTTGCAGTTTATAAGAGTGTAACAATTTTGTAAATCGCGTTTAAAATTGCGGAGATAAACGAGAAAAATTGAAATCAGTTGAGTCTAAATTACGAGCGATTGCGATGGCATCTAGAAAAATCAAAACTATTACGATAAACTATGACATATGGCAAACAAAATATCTAAAAATTAGAAACTTTTGTCAAGCCGATTTTGAGTAAATCAGAAAATATTTCGAACTTGTGATTTTGCATGTGTATGAGCACATCCATAAGTTCCTCAATTAAGCTTATAAAAGTTTAATTTCTCAATCTCAAATTGACGCCAAAATGTGTGTTTAGTGTATGAGATGAAACTATGAAAGTTTGAAAGCGTTTCTCGTTTTAGTTTTGAAGATTCGATTTTCTATAGGAAACCATTGTCTCGAAGTTTCATCTTGATTGAAACATTGCAACATGGTCAAATAAAATAATAAAGTTCACCTAAAGCGCGATTGAGACTTTGTGTTTTGATTGCACGGTTGAAGGCGCACAAAGACGCGTTAATTAATTCAGGTGAAACGTAACGCATTTCTGCGTGACCATCGTGTTTTGCGTTAGGGGCTGTGTTCCACGTTATTTTTATCATTCTCACGAATTTCAGTAGGACGTTTATTTGAAAGCAGGTTTTTTATTCGCATTTGACTTGCACTGGACACTCTCGGCAGTTTGAATTGTAGGGAAAAGAAAGAAATCAACGCGATTTGCATAATTCTCAACACGCAGAAATGCGTTACACTTCACCTGAATTAATTAACTCGTCTTTGTGCGCCTTCAACCGTGCAATCAAAACACAAAGTCTCGATCGCGCTTTAGGTGAACTTTATTATTTCATTTGACCATGTTGCAATGTTTCAATCAAAATGAAACTTCGAGACAATGTTGTTCATAATATAAAGAAACGACCATAAAAGTTTAAAAAAATCTGTCTCGCGGTTTTTGAAATATGCAGAAAAGCGCTAAAACTACAATATCAAGGACTCAGTCAAAAAACTATGGTTTCCTATAGAAAATCGAATCTCCAAAACTAAAACGAGAAACGCTTTCAAACTTTCATAGTTTCATCTCATACACAAAACACACATTTTGGCGTAAATTTGAGATTGAGAAATTAAACTTTTATAAGCTTAATTGAGGAACTTATGGACGTGCTTATACACATGCAAAATCACAAGTTCGAAATATTTTTCTGATTTACACAAAATCGGCTTGACAAAAGTTTTTTAATTTTTAGATATTTTGTTTGCCATATGTCATACTTTATCATAATGGTTTTGATTTTTCTAGATGCCATCGCAATCGCTCGGAATTTAGACTCAACTGATTTCAATTTTTCTCGTTTATCTCCGCAATTTTAAATGCGATTTACAAAATTGTTACACTGTTATAAACTGCAAACTATGTACAATATTTTGTGTAAGTTTCATACTAATTCAATAAAGGAAAGTTAGTTAAACGGCCGCTCAAAAATGGTCGGTGCGGCTGCATGGAAACTGGAGGGAAACACCTTAAAGACGTTTAAAAATCGCGAGGTGCATTCATTTTCTAGAATTAATGTCTTTTTTCTTCAATATTTTTAATGTTAAAAAGGCCGTGTTCATAAATTAAATTAAAATTTTTTATACAGGGTAACCACTTCAGTTATATAACTGCTATCAATGTGGGCCCTTCAAAAAAGTCACCACAAAGTATGCATAGACTCAAAGGGGCAGTACGCAGCTCTTGCAAGGTCTTCTCTGAGTTGCTGAGAAAACCGTAATAGAACAAACAACACAACAATGGACCCTAGCCCTAAAAACAATAGAGCTGCGTGAAACCCAGGTCCAATGAAATTAGAGGTTGTTAAGAGCTGCGTGGTATCTGGACTCAAATGCTTACGAGCGATATAATTAAAGGAGCTATGTCATGGTGATTTTGAGGTTTTCGGGTCAAAACCGTCCCAAATTAAAACTAAGTACCTTTGTCGTACACGAAATGCTTAAAGAACACTAACAGGAAGATATCAAGTGAATTTTAGCAGAGAAAATAAACCATAATCGGAGTTTTAGCGAATTTTCTAAGACACAAGCGATAAACTTGAAAAAATTGGCCCAATTTTTTCAAGATGCAATCCATTTCCATCCTGGCCATCTGCAGCCCAAGACAGTTATTTTTACTTTTAGAGCACTAGTAGAATAATTTTAAACAAAACTGGATTCTTACTTTTGGAATTTCACTGATATAAAGATGTATTTTGGCTTTTTAAAGTAACGCTAAAAATGGTGACATAGCCCCTTTAACGTTAAGCAGAACACGTTTAAATTAATACCACGACCTTTGTAATCCGGACACTTGACTTCGTTCCTTAGGTACATGTATAAGAGAGGTTCAATTGTTCTGTAAAATAGCTATGTACCTCTACTTCTTCCACTGGTGCTCTTTGCTTTCCAGTCTTTGTCAAGAAGAAATGTAGAAAACCGATTGATGCACCATGCTTTTATTGTACAAAATGGGTAAATAGAGCATCTATTAACTATACATACAATGGCTTCCCTGTGACTTTAAGTAACAATCCGTGTAAGAAGTAGGCAACCCAAATCCACGGAATGCAGAAAGGTGTGAATTGTGCTATTGTTGAAACCATCCACCTCATTGGCTAAAACATGAAAATCTACCATAACTTCATCAGGCAGCGCATTTATTTATCTCTAGTTTACTAATCGATTCCCTTTTAGTGAAAACTATTGTGATTTTTAATGCAACAAAAATTCTATGTGGGGAACATGGAAAATTAGAAGTCTTTCTTGGCCATTGTTTTGGAGTCTCACGATTGGATGAAATCTTGTAACACAAAAGAAACATCGCTTTAAAATAAAGTTTCAGTAAATTTTATTTCAAAACCATGTTGTCTATAGGTTGACGTATTCTCAGTACGAAAATCTAAACATTCTTATGTGGGGAAAGCGAAATGCATCGGAACAATAGAGAATTGCCTACTTCTTACACGGATTGTTACTTAATGCCATTGTAAATATCCATACAGTACTGTTGCTCATGTTCAATTTTCCAAAAAAACCAGCAGATCAGCCAAACTAAAAATAAGCTGCATCCCGAGTATTGAAGCTCAAATTTTTGGTAAAAAAAAATTGAAAAAAAAAGGCAAAAATCATCTCTATGGAATGTGAGATAGACTTCTTTTTTTTTTTAATTTGACAATTTAACACAATGCTCGCGTTCACATTTTTTTAAATTAAAGAGTTTTTGTTCCACAGGCAGTGTATATAACTCAATATACCTCAGTGTACATCTTCTCTCAGATAACCTGCATTCCTGACTTTGGGCAAAAATTATATGAAAAAAAAGTGCAGCTTATCTGCCGGTTCTTACGGTATTCTTTCAATCCACACTACATGTACATGTATAATCTAACCTGAACCCTCCTTGACAGTTTCTTCTAGACACTGCTCAGCACTGTCTACAGTTTTGAACTTCACAAAAGCCATTCCTCGACTGTGACCTGTCCGTTTGTCCTCTAATAATTTGCAGTACTCTATCTCACCAAACTGCTCAAACAACTCATGAAGTGCTTCCTCGCTGGAATCAAATGAAATATTGCGGATAAACAAGGTTTTGCCTTCTTTTACATCAGACAATTTTTTAGGTTTCCTTGTTTGAAGGTTGGGTTTGTGTTCATGTTCTTCATCGTCATCTTCATTCCCTCGGTCATCATTGTTACCATCATCATCGTCGCCACCATCGTCATCATCATCATCATCATCATCTTTGTCTTCCTCATCAGAGTTGCCAAGTTTTTCTTCAGTCAAATCAACATCAGAGTCCATTTCATTGTTGCTGCCTGAAACTTCATCTTCACTGTTTTCTTTCTCATCTCCTTTGTCCTTTTCTTCGTCTTTATCTTCAGTTTCTCTTTTCTCTTTTTCAGCAACTCCTTCTTTTTAGAAAGGAAAAGAAAATGCAAAAATAAAATCATTATTAATTTTTATTAATGATAACATAAAGGTAGCTTCAAGGTAATCAACCGGCCTTTTACAGCAAAATAAATGGTAAAAACGGCTTAAATTCTTATTTTAATGTTTTTGGAATAAATGTGATGGCTTTACAAGACTTTCAAGATAAAAGCTGAGTCATTTTTGTGCTCGGACATTTTTGGACATTTTCAGACTGTTAATTCTAGCACTGATGACATCTACATAAGATTAACAACGTAGATATTTGAAATATATGCACATCACAAGAGCCATATATGATTGTATCTAGTACAAGTCAAATTAACAAACCTTCCTGGCCTTTTTTCAGCTCGTAAACAGTCTTGGCCACAGCCCAATCAACCGCCACAGGCCTACCAACAATCTTCTTCATGTTGGATTCTTTGATGGCTTTTGCAGCCTCAAATATGCTGGAGAACTGGACAAATCCAAAACCAAGACTGAGCTTTCTTTTTCCTACCAACTTAGTTGGAATGTTCACTTCAGTGACCTGTCCAAACTGTGAGAAAAATTTCCGCAGATCCTCCTCTTTACATTTGAATGACAAGTTTCTCACAATAACTTTTGATTTCTTCAAAGATTTCTGACTAGGGGTCTTTCCCTCCCTGGAGAGAAGTAAAGCTTCAATGGAGTTCCCTTTAAAAATCCTGCCATTCAGTTTCTTCACAGCCTCTCTAGCATCTTTGTGGGACTCAAAGGCAACAAACGCAGTTGGTTTTTCTCTGCCCTCAACTGGGAATGTAACCCTGACTACTTTCCCAATCTTGCGGCACTTTTTTCTGATGTGATTTGAATTGAGATCTGATGCAAGTCCTGTTATCACTATAGTTCTGCCAATTTCATTTCCTGATTCTTTCTTCTGTGATGTTTGCTTCTCCTCATGTTTGTCACCTTTTAATTTCTTTTTTGACGGTTCTTCTTCTAGTTCTTTAGTTGGCAGTTCTTTGGTTTCCTTATCTTTGATATCTAACAAAACATACAAGTGAAGCAAAATTTCAACATTTGATGAAACAGCTCATACCACATGCATAAATAAACTACCATTGAATCCTTTTTCATGAACATCTCCATAAATTTGTATAAGGACATCAATTAGAAAGACCACAAGCCATAGAAACTTTACTTCTGTAATTGCTGCACAGCAAGCACAGTGAGCAATCAGCAGTTTATAATCTTGCGTTTGAGAGGATAGGAGGGCAGCATAAATCTAGCTTTCAATTTAATGACCATGTCTTGGACAAGCTTCAAAAGATAACGAAACCCTATGTTTATTAGTTTTTAGTTTTTCATTCCAATGCACAATAGAGTGCTTGACATGCATGTATTTGGCCATAATTTTACAGGTGTACCTAACAAGCTGAAAACACTAATTTGTAGTGTCAGTGAACTAGAAGCATAATGGCTTTTAATCTCTTGATTTTAATAAACCCACCAAATAGACAAACAAGCAAAAACACTTTATGTTTAATAAGTCACTTAAAAAAATACCATAATACTCTTTAAAGTGCAGGTTTGGGTGGTGCTTGATGTAAGCCTGATTTTTCCAATTTCTTTTGTTTTCAGCACGAACTGCACGTGCTATGCTTCAACTTCTTGGCAATTTGCATACGGTGCACATTTGTATACAAACGCACAATGTTACATTCTAGCGTTCCTACATGTACTCTGAATTTCATTGTGCCATTCTAACAAATTACACCCTGGTGAGGCTGAGCCAGCTGCACATAAAAGATTATGGTATTTTTCGAAATGGGCTATAACTCACTTGCATTTTCCTCATCATCACCATCATTGTCATTTCCAGCCTGTTTGCGCTTTCTATTTTCATGTTTTGGTTTCTTGTCAGCAAAAGAAATGCTGAGCTGCCTTCCACCAAATGCCTTAACATCATTTTTAGCTTTTTCGGCATCTTCAGCTAACACAAATGTGACATATCCAAATCCTCGACACAGGCCTTTTATACCTAATAGTTTAAGCAATGGCAAAGTGAGTTGTCAGTATTTTAAAGGGGCTTAGTCACAAAACTTGCACATATACATATCACTCATATTGGGGTAAAAGTGAAGAACAGCTCATCTCCATTGACTGTTGGCCAACAGTTAGCCAACCATTGGCCAACTGTCAGGCAACAGTTTTTTTCCATAGTGGTAATGATCCGTCGGCCGACAAACGTCCGACTGTCAGTAACATGTCAGTTAAAATTGTAATGAATACTTCAAGATACTTTGAGATTTATATAAATTTAAATAAATCTTAAACACATACCCTTCTAGTTTCTTAAGTATAATTTCCATTGAGACTTTATTTCTCGTTCCACGATTGTTGCCCCGTCCGCCATTATGCAATTTATAACTTTCCCCCAATCCCATTAATGCCCCAATTCCATTAATATCAATCATATTAATAATATTAATATCAATGATATTAATCATATTATGGTCATCTGTCGGCTGACAGTCAACCGACAGTTGGTGGAGGTGAGCTGTTCTTCACTTTTACCCATATTGGTGCAACAAAACTTGAAAAAATTGACCAGATTAGATTGGTGTGTGGAGGTGTTGTGATTTTCTATCACATTCTATCGCGACCATCCTGCGTTCATCAGTTCTGATTCTTTTTCAAAAGCATACTGTTCTGAGAGTGTCTGTGTCAAGTACTTCGGGGTTCAAAATTTCTCTGGTTAGAATTTCTCCCATGTTTGCTTCAGAATTAGGTATAAGCATACATGCCATTTTCTGTTTGACAAGGGATTTACATGCTTACTTGTCTGGAGTTTTATACACTGTATTAACACTGATGTATGTATGTTTGGAACGTTATTGTTATCAAAGCTTAAATTTTTGTAGCCTGATTCTCCGAGGTTGCTCAGTGAGGTTGCTCTGAGGTTGCTCAGTGAGTGCGCATGCGTTTGAGAATCAGGCTAAAATCTCTGGAGTTAAAACATGTTTGCATGCATGTACTCCAAGATTACATACATACATGCATGGTTTATTTGGAAATGCAGGTCAGTAGTGGCAGCTTACACAGCTGATGTGGACCTACCTAAAACAATTTAAAACTACTACTAAAAATTACTTACAAAAACAAATATATAGCTGTAAATGAAACTAGTCTATTTACAATGGAGTGAACTGTCACACTGAAAAGACTTATGTACACTACCAGTACATGTTTTGTTTTAAAAACCGATTTCTCAATTTTTTACTTTGCAGATAAAGACTACAAAATCTGAAAATCTACTATTCTGAAAATCTACTATGAGGATCTATCATGATAAGCTTTGAACGCGTCCACGTGCACAGTGTTACAAAGCTTCTTACCTTTATTACGGATGACAAAACAACGCTTGACTGGTCCGATCTCACTGAATACGTTTTCTAGATCCTGATCGGTCGTAGAAAAGGGAAGATTGCGCACAAAAAGCACCTTTTGAGAAACCACGGTACGGTCACCCGATTTCATCTTTTCAGCGCTATCGTCCGCCATATTGGAATACTGAGAGGATACTAAATGATCCATATATGGCGTAAAATGTCGATATAGTTGAAATCCGCTGTTAACCGCAGGCGCTTATCACTTTCCAAGATGGCGGCGCACGAATTTGATGTTTTTAGCTTGACAGATATTGGTGAAATACAGCAAGCATATGCACAAATCCACCTTCACGAGGTATGATACAAAGCTTAGAACCTATATGCAAAAATTTATCTCCAACAAAAGTCAAGATGAAGCCGTATTGTGGTGTTTTTCAGCCATGATATCTACGTGTCACTCCAGGGTGACACGTCTGAAACGAATGATGCAGCACAGGCATACCGTGTTGTGGTGGTTTAGATGAGCTACAGGCTTACAGAAGCGGTTCAGATTTGTTCCACTAGTGCAGATTTCTCAACCGCATCAATAAGCCTTTAGCGGCGTCGACAAAACCTGGATCGGATCATCGGATCGGATCACGGATCGGATCATCGGATCGGATCATCGGATCGGATCACGGATCGGATCACGGATCGGATCACGGAAAGAAAACAAAAACAAAAACAAAAACATAAGAAAAGAATAATTTTAATTTATTTTTAAGTTATTTTAAGTTATTTTTAAGAAAATAATAATTTAAATATAAATAATTTTTTATCAAAAATTTTAATAGACTAAATGCAAACTAGGCTGTTATTGATATTTTCCCCACATCAATAATAGACCGAATGAGAACCGAGCTATATCTTTTCATTTTTCAACGCAACAGGAACATAAGTACAAAAAATAATTTGTTTGGCTTACAATTGCTTTTGCAAACTTCCCTTTCCAGGGCCCGGTTATTCGAAAGGCGGTTACTCAGGACTAAAACGTATCCGAGGAATTAATTGCTCTTGTGACAAGAATTTTCAAAAGCTTGTATTAAACTACACGCGAAGACAAAATAAAGTCGAAACTAGAGGGCGAAAATACTTTGGAAGAATCTGCACTGATTAAGTACTTAACTGGAATCAAAATTGACGCTAGCCCCCGATTAAGTTAACCGCGCTGTGAACAACCCGATACTCACATCAATAATAGATCGAGACCGAATGGGAACCGAGCTATATCTTTTCATTTTTGAACTTAACGGGAACAATAGTACAAAAAAAAATAATTCGTTTGGCCTACAATCGCTTTTGCAAATTTTTCTACGAATTATAACTTTACAGGAACGTCAACAAAACAAAGGAGGTATTAATCTAAAACGGGCTTTCAGGCCTTGACATAAAAGTCAAAGTTTCTTCAAATTTTAAATTCATTTTGAAGGTGGTGCTTGTGCGCTTCTTGAAACGACCTTCTGTCCGAGTCTGTAATGGTAAGATGGGTCTGTGGATTAAAATCTGCATTTTTGGCCACGATACATCGGGATCGAAGGTGATAATGCGTTGGGCCGAAATGAACTTGTAGTTTCCCATCCTTCATGAATGAGCGATACTCATTCGTTGACGCTATGACGTCATTGGGTGGCTCAGGGATTTCGCCAGGGATGCGGATGGCAGATTCGCAGCCAAAGCACTTAAAGGCTTTGGTATCCTTAAGCCACTTCAGCTTGTATTGGCGGCTTTTTGATCGATCCCCGCTGTTTTCAACGATAGCTGCCGATGGTGCCGTTCTCGATCTTTGTCTTTTGGGGCGCCTTCCTTTGTTGCCTAGGGTCGACGTTTTGACATGTATGTTGGCGGCATCGGTAAGGTTTCTCTTCTTGGCCATCTTTCTTTTCCCATACCAGCTTAGATACGATGGTATCTCGTCTTCTTTTGCTGCAACAGCCAGAGCGTGTGAGCAGATCCTGGTTGCTCTCCAGTGGGGGCACTCACATTCCACCTTGCCGGCGTTTTCCAAAACGACGTAATTTGGTCTTTTTCCAGATTGGCTGGTGACGGAAAAAGACGGGGACCCATTCCTGGTGACCGGCCCCCTCCATACACTATTTGAACTTAATAGCAGTTTCGCCTTTTCAATAAGTCCTGCGCGGGTGCGGGTGCGGGTGCGGTAAAATTACTTTAACAATGCGACTTGTAAAGTAAAAATACTCTCTATAGAGCATTGCGCAACATTCCTTTGGGTTGTCACGCAAGCCAAAAAATCACCCCCTCCCCCAAATAAAACGTAACTTTTGAATGAATTACCTGTACGACAGACACTTTTACTTTTGTGTCACGCTTTTGTTTAATGATTTTATTATTATGATTTTATTATTATTTTATTATTATTTTTTATTATTACTTTTTTCTTTTTTTTTCGTGATCCGATCCGTGATCCGATCCGATGATCCGATCCGATGATGCGATCCGATGATCCGATCCGATGATCCGATCCGTGGTCCGTTCCGATGATCCGATCCAGGTTTTGTCGACGCCGAGCCTTTAGTTCGTCTTAACCACTGAAACAGAGGTTGGTGTGCCTGTGGACAATGATACATTTGCAACAACAACTCTAACATCAACAGGACAATTATTTTAATCCATGTCGTAGTTTTTTACTCTTAGAAACGGTGGTAATTGTTTGCACTATTTGCACAAATGAATTTTTTTACAAAGTTAATTTTGCTATGTTTTTTTTACTGTGTTTCATCAGCAAAAATTGAACAATGAACTGGATGCCATCTTGGACAATCAACCCAGACTTGATGCTAAAATGAATACACTGCAGAATGTCATGTGAGTAGCAGTAAACAACATGTGCCCAGTTAAAAGTATTGAGACTCAAATGAAGTTGTTAATTATAGTAATGTTCAATAATATTAATATTGCCTGCTTGCTTCATTATTTGCTTAATATTTGCCTACTTACTAGCAGACACTTTTTATAAACAGACATCTGAAAGTTGTTTCAAGAGTTTCCGCCTTCAGTATCTTTGACTACATGACATATAATAAGGGAGGTTGAACATTGGGTTTTTAGAACTCAACCATAGGTAGTGGATTGCATTATTATTCAGTCCCAATATAATGGACACTTGAAAGTTTCAAGGGTTTCTGCATTCAGCATGTTTGACTACATGACATGTAAACATGGGAAATTGTCTGTTAGGTTCATAGAATTCAACCACATCTGATGTATTATTTTTCAGACCCAATCTGCAGCTAGTGATGAGAGATGCCCAGCATTTGCACACCATGATTTCCAACACTTCAGATTTAGCTGAAAAAGTCAGCAGCAAAGTGCGACTCCTGGATCTTGTTAAGGTTGGTCAAACTGTACCGATAATTTTAATACTACCAGTACATGTACATTGTAGTTATGTAATAGCTTGCTACGCTCTTCAGTGGTGCAGCTGATTTTGGTTCATGTATCTCCTCTCATGACAAATGTACACAACATATTTGCATTTCATTGTATTTTGCACACACACACATGTAAAACTTGTTACATGTACATGAACATGGGTTGCCAAGAAATACTTGACCTGACTTTCAGAAGAGAGTTTAGTTTACCTTTCTGCTAAATTTTGCATTGTCTTTTTTTCAGAACCGAGTTCAAGAAACAATAAAGCGAGTGGATGACATTCTTGATTTAAAGGTAATTTAAATATTGAGTGTTGTCTTTATGATCACCAGTTACTTTTTCCGTTCTGGTCTTTTGACACCAATTTTTGATATTGTTCATTCTAGGCTTGTGTTGATGGTGTACAGACAGCACTCAACACAGAACATTATGAACAGGTAAATGGTGCAGTACATGTATGTAAAAAAATAATTAAGTCTTAAAATTATAAGCCAGGTGGCCCTCTGGCCCCACCAGTTTCTACAGCATAACGCAACTGATTGTTATAAATATATAGCTGGAGTTTTTCTCGACAATACAACGTGCACATTCAATGGTTGATTCATGGTCACATGACATCTAACAAACAAACTGTTTCCCGCCAAACATCCATGAGCGTGCAACATTTGTGAAAGCAGGCAACATTTTTTTTGTCAGAGGGTAACAGTGCACTGTTGCCTGCTAGTGCACATGATCAGACCAAAAAAAAAAAAACTCCAAAAATTCCAGCTATATAACAAATCACTTAATGACTAATCCCTTGGGAAACAGTGAATTTTGTTTCCCTCGAATCTCAATGTTTCCCTCGACTTTGTCTTGGAAAACATTGAGATTCTCAGGAAACAAAATTCACTGTTTCCCAAGGGAACAGTCATTGAGTGGTTAGTATTACCCTCCGTCCCATGTCCTACCCTGGATGCGATGATTGTCCATCGCAAGGAAACATTATGGAAACAACATGATGACAGAGACAGGGGCTCCACCGCGGTCAAACGTCTGTGGCAAACCTGCAAATAATTTTTGTCTATAAGCAGGTCATTTGTCAGGCCAAGGACACGTTTTGACCTGACAAGAAGCCAGTCTGGTCGGACAAAAATTTTCTTTGTCATTAGAAATTAAAAAAGAGACATTAGAGACATTTCCGTTCTGTATTTCAATATAGATGGTGACCCTTCGTCAGAATGTTGGTTGCAAATTCGAACGGCTTAAAATTAAAGTCAACTGAGTGAAAAATCAATACTAGCACCAGAAAGAGCACCTTTACATTAAATCAGGTATTATTTACCTGTTGATAACCGACAAATTTAAAAATGTTTGTATTATTGGCGGAAAACATATTGGCACCACACGCCTAGTCACAAACACCTGTAAATTTTAGGAATTTTGAAATCATGATTTCTCAAAGAAATTGTCATATATTGCCTTGAACTTTTTTCTCATTTCTATTAATTATTTTAATCCAAGCTCTTTCTTGCTATGTCAATGAGATTGATTTTAAATTGATTTTAAAGAAGGGTCTGTTACATCTTGCGATGATATTAACTAAAATGAAGAAAGTTTGTGTTTTATGGAGAATCAGAATGTTTCTGTATCTTCCTCTTCACTTCTGAAGAGTCTCTTCAGATTCCTCAGATGAACTGACTTCATCAGAAGAATCTTCTTTTAGAAGAACACATTTTGTTGACCTCTGCTTGTAGACTTTCCTGGACTGTTTAAAACTCACAGTAACATTCAGAGACTTGAAAATTGGCCTGATTACATGAATTCTTCGATTTCTTTTGAAAGCAAGTTTCCCCTGAAAGACTCTTTTTTTCGGGATCAATTAAATAGAAAATTTGTGTAATTAGATTTAATGTAACACGTTGAAATTTGATAAAATAACTCTCCTTCGCGTAGCAAAAGTTTTAAGCGAATGGAAGGTAGTTAATGAATGGGGCTAAACGATCTTTCACGACGCCGCCCCAAAAAGCGTCAATTAACAACTTAGGAATACTGGCGCTTGATGTGACGTGTTTACAATTCAACGTGACATTTAAGACGACGCATTGCGCGTGATAAATTCATTTTCGGAACGGAAGAAAAACGAAAGTGATAACAAAGCATTTTTGCGTTGTATTGCGGTAGTATAATAAAATGAACTTGTTCCATATTTGGCCACAAACTTCAAGAAAAAATATTTTTCATTAAAGTTGAAATGCCCGGTCAGAGTGTCCGACCAGGCTCAGCTTTTACCTGTCAAAACCTCAAATTTGCCGGACAATTGTCCGATGACCGACTGTTATTTGCAAGCTTGCTGTGGCGTTTTTTGTTTTATTTAGTGGGATTTTATTTGATATTTAATGGAAATATGGGCAATGATGTATAAAAAAATTAGTTGACATTACTATCTTTTAATTTTTCTCAAAATGATGAGCTTTTTTCCATCGAAAACTGCCCAAAACTCTTTGCACCTGATCAAAATTATGTTGGCAAATGGTGCCAACAATTCTACAGTTCACAGTTTTTAAATGCTTAGAACTTTTTTGGTAAACTTTCAAAATGTTTGGTAAATTGACAGTGTATTGGCAATACATTAAACTTTAAACAGTGAAAATGACAACCTTAACTTTTAAGAATTTTGCTTAACTTTTGCAAATTTCTCTCGTTTGACTACGGTTAAGACGGGCTTGACAGACTGACCTTAGGGTTGAGTCTGACATGCTAAGTACTGGACAGTGCCACCACAATAGGTTTTTTTTTAACAAGTATTTCTCCTTCGAGTGTTTGTACTCGTCTGGTAGTTGTTATAGGTTTTATTTCTGAATTGGCCTTATCTTGCAATTACTTTATAGGCAGCAGCACATATCCACAGATATCTGAATCTTGATGAAGAGGTGTTAAAGGAAATTACAGGGGATTCAAAAGAAGGTAAAACTTCTAATAACACAAATTGTGCAGTGTATTTGTCAAGTGAACATGAGTTGGCAAACTTGTTTGTACAGTGTTAAGGCATTTTTGGTGCAAACATCCCACAGCAGTTTTTCTTTGCTGTTTTGTTTTTCAGGTTCCGATTTAGCAGGAGCTTTTGTGTTACTCCATGAGGCAGAGACAAAACTGAAAAGATTAGTTCATGACAAGTTTGAGGCTGCGATACAGAATGGTGACAGAAACTCAGTTGAAAGGTGCTTATTTATTAAATATGGACAATAAATTATTATTTTGTACTTCGTAATGAAAGAAAGTGTTGTTGTGTAGTGGTATACAACAAAAAAAAAAAGACAAGTTTCTCATCATTTTGATGCATTGGTGCAAATCAGAAGACTTGGGGCTGTTTGTCCAGAAAATGCCATGGAATGAATGTCCATTGTATTACATAAATTTGCTTAATTGTCCATTATTAAATCGCAACAAAACTTATTTTTTATCCTGTACCTTTTGTAATCCCGGGTTGTCATAGTGGGTTGTTCGCTGCCCGCCCTGCAGGTAGGGATCTGGGAAGTCGTAATCCCCGCTTGTCTGAGTGGTTAAATACATGAAAGAGTAGAATTCAAAATCTATTTTTTGGATTCAGGAATCTGGATTCAGATTTTCTAAAAAAAACATGCTCGGTGGCTGTTGGGTACGTTTGCTAAGTTTAGTTTTTTTTATGTTTCAAAGTAAATTTTTATTATCATATTTGCCATTTATTAAATGCATCGTTTAGGTTTTTCAAGATTTTTCCATTACTTGGTCAGCATGAAGTTGGACTGCTAAAGTATGCAAAGTACTTGTGTTCTCAGGTGCTGTTATGCGTTATTTTTATTATACATGTATATTTAATAAACACCTCTTGCCAGTCTACTCAATATTTGACTCTGAGGGGTGGTGAATTGGAGACTTTGCAAGATGGCACGAGTGGCATCATTTTTTTGCGAGCCCGAGACTTTTAACTTTTTGAAATTTGACACCAAAACTGACACCTACATATAGATTCTGGAAGAACCTGAAGAACCACCAAAAAACAATACTGCGAGAATCGTGACAATCGACTTACTGAATTATTTTAAGAAACGTGGGGTACTTTCCATTCAACCAAAAATTCTGGAAATTGGGGGTTAGGAAGCGAATGGAACGGAAATTTCCTGGAATAAAATTCTGGAATTAGGACAACAGGTTGTCCTAATGTTCTGGTGCAATGGTGCAACGGTGCAACCAACCAGAAAATACTGTTCCATTCGCCGCACGGAATACCCGGAATTTCAAACCAGAATTTTTGGTTGAATGGACAGCGCCCCTGTACAATGTAATTAGCCACCCCTACTGTGAAAGAGGAAGAGTTTTTGTGTTCATTTAGTGGTCTATAGTCAATTTCCTGCAGAGGTTTCTGTAGTAGCATACCAGTATATCTAGTAGAAGCAGCAGTTAATTGTTGAATTATTCTTCACTCGGATAACCAGCTTCTTTTATTTTGTGTAACAGATTGCTGCTTATTGTCAGAAGAATCTAGATAGTGCTATTGCTGCCAAGGAATCTGGTGGGTGTAGACTGTACAGCATTAAATGATTTCTAAGCAAGCCTTTTCACAATGATATGGTCCTAATACTGTAAGTTTATTAATTGCAGATCGTCATGCTAATGTTGTATTTGCCAACACACTGACTCTGTTGTTTGAGTATATCGCACGCATGGTTGAAGAACATCAGCCATTTGTAGAAACCTACTATGGTAAGTGCCAAAAGTTGCAGTGATAATGATAAACAAGCATGACAGATACAACTGTTTATCGCTACTTACATGCTAATTAAACATGATGTTTAACCTCCCAAAGTGGTTTTTGTCTTATGGCAAACAATAATTGAACAACAGATGTATTTAACTATTGTTTGTCCTATGCAAACAATAGTTAAACATGGTCCCTAAGTTGTCTGCTTTAGCCTTCTCATACCACCACCCCCCCTCCTGCCATTTCTTCTCTGTCCCCCTCTCCCTCTCCCACCTCTCCCCCTCACCCCCTCTCCCCTTCTAGATCTCCCATGCCCTTTCCCACCCCTCTTCCTCCCTCTCCCCCTCTCCCACCCTCCTCCCTTACCCTCAACCTCTCCTCCTCTATAATTATTTTCTTCAGATTTGATTATTTGCTTATTTGTTGTTCTTTAAGGTCCAGGAAAAATGTTTATTCTGCTGCAAAATATGCAGGTATGCGGTAAACCGTAGCCAACTATGCCACACAAGAGTCTTTGACACTCCGGTCTGTAAAACTGATCATTTTAATAACTCTTTTATTATCAGCCATAGTTCTAGTCATACCATGTAAATAGTTTTTTTTATTATATTATATATAAGTACATAGATTTATAGTTTTTTTATGTATGTTATCCTGTAAAAGTGCACATAATTCAGACACTTATGCCCCATTCACACCAACGGTTAAACATGTTTAAATGTTGTTTAGTTTAACTACGTTTTTAGCCTCTATCTTGAACGTTTTGAAATGTATATGACTCAAACTACCTGGAATGGTAATAAAGTCAATAAAGTTTCTTTTAGTAAAGATTTCACTCCAAATATTACGGGAGGTTAGGAGGTATTTTTCTAAACCTGTTTTAAACTAAACAACATTTAAACATGTTTAAGCGTTGGTGTGAATGGGACACTTAGACTGCCAAGTGTTGATTCACTATAATTAATACTAAAGATATTATTTACTGTCCCCCAGAATTGTAGAGAGATAAATGCCCAGAGATTCAAGCATAGGTGCTCTCTGTAATATTTGAGTCTGCACTCTGCTCTTCAGATTTCACCCTCCTCCTTTGAGTAACCTCTTGAAACCAAACACAAGAGATTTCCAAGGCCAGCAGCAAAGGAACTTTGAACAATAGTTGTATTATGTGAGAAAGAACTTATCTATTTAAATCTGCAGAATTTATCTACCAATTTGTTTATTTCCTAACTTTACTGCACCTGTAAGTTGAGTTGAAATGAGTTGAGATGCAGCTGTTGTGTAATTCTACTGACATGTTGCTGACAAGCATGCTCCTCTCCCCCTTTCTTAAAATAATCTCTCTGATGCATGGTTCTCCAGAGAAATTGGACTACCTGGCTGTAAATTTAAAGTAGGCGGCACCTGGCACTCGAGTGCCCAAAGGGCACGAGTATCTTGGTGGTCACGAAAAACTTTTAAAAATGAAGACACTGGAGACACATTCTGGTGCATTTTGGGGACAACATAGATGAAAAAAATCATTTCATTTTCAGCCAGTTTTTAACCTTTTTATTATTCACTGAAAAAAATTATTGCTACCCTTAATATGCTTTATATACTAAAGAAAAACATTACGGCCAGAAAGAAATCACTTTTGTTTTATCTTATGGCTACAAAGGATTTATCCTTATCTTCCCCCCAAATATTTTCTGACTAGCAGGCGGCCCCAGGACGAGTAGACGGCCATTTTCGCCAGTCGCCGGAGCTTCCAGAGAACCCTGCTGATGCCCTTTGTACAGTTATCTTTTTTAAAACTTTCTGCCCAGTCAGGAGAATTGTCTTTTCATTTTCAGAAAGAAATCACTTTTGTTATATCTTATGGCTACAAGTGATTTATCCTTATCTTCCCCCCAAATATTTTCTGACTAGCAGGCGGCCCCAGGACGAGTAGACGGCCATTTTTGCTGGTCACGGGAGCTTCCGGAGAACCCTGCTGATGCCCTTTGTACAGTTATCTTTTTTAAAACTTTCTGCTGGTCAGGAGAATTGTCTTTTCATTTACCTTTCCTCCAGTTTGCCATGAAACAAAATAATATAGAATAAATTGTCATTTGCAGACTGAGTGTGACACACAAGCAAATCAAATAGTGGACCAGTTTTTAAAAAAGCGACAGTTTAAGGAAAAGGTATGAACTTAAACCAGTTGAATTCTAAACTTACTAATTAATACCAGTAATAATTATGTGTTGTTCCAGAAAATATCCATTACCCCCCAAAAGTTTCTTTTGGTTTGAACTACCCCACCCCTCTGGAAATTCCAGTTTAGCTTGTTTGGCCTTAGAGCCCCCCACCTCCATCCCCCTCTTGAATTTCCAATGACCTTCCATGGTGAGAATATAGATATTTCCTGGAACCACACAATAATAAAGGCAAGACTTGCATGAGTAACATAAGTAGCTGTTTGTCAGTATTTTATATAACAGTAATTCAAAACAGTTCCACAAAATAATTAATGTAAGTTATGATCTGATTTTCTTTCTATTTTGCGAGAAGCCATAACTGTAGTAACTAATCAATAACTCATTCATTGTCTGCAGTTTAAATCAGTACAAGGAAGTCAAACATTCAAAGGTTCTTCTGTAACTTTGGAAAGGTAAGCAACATGTAGCAAAGTGCACAAAAACTTATGTTTAACCCCAAGAGTGCCACAAAAAAAATTCAAGAAAAATCCGAAACTTCATTTTGTGAAATATTGAAAAACAAATGGTACCATGCAAAAGTACTGCCAAAGAGTTTCATTTGAATGGTCACATCATAGGATTTAATCCACAGACTTAATAAAAGTTAGAACAAAAGGTACCATGCAAAAGTACTGCCGAAGAGGTTTCATTTGAATGGTCACACCATAGGATTTCATCAACAGACTCAAAAGTTAGAACAAATGGTACCATGCAAAAGTACTGCTGAAGAGGTTTAATTTGAATGGTCACACCATAGGATTTCATCCACAGACTCAAAAGTTAGAACAAATGGTACCATGCAAAAGTACTGCCGAAGAGGTTTAATTTGAATGGTCACACCATAGGATTTCATCCACAGACTTAAAAGTTAGAACAAATGGTACCATGCAAAAGTACTGGTGAAGAGGTTTCATTTGAATGGTCGCACCATAGGATTTCATCAACAGACAGACTCAAAAGTTAGAACAAGTGGTACCATGCAAAAGTACTGCCGGAGAGGTTTCATTTGAATGGTCACACCATAAGATTTCATCAACAGACTCAAAAGTTAGAACAAATGGTACCATGCAAAAGTACAGCTGTACTGGTGAAGAGGTTTCATTTGAATGGTCACACCATAGGATTTTGTCCACAAACTGTAAAGTTAGAACTACACTACATGTAGATCCATAATTGACTCTGGGAGTGAAAGGGTTAATTAGAAATTAATCCAAACCCAAATTTGTAATGCTATTCTCATTTTAAGTTATTGTCATAAGGAACGTGCTTTAAAGTGTAAAGTTGTGTTCTTTCAGATATGATCCAATAGAGCTTGATGTTATCTTGAGAGAAGTTGTTATCATGAATGCCAGGGCAGAGATGTATTTAAGGTTCATTGAGAAACGGATCATGGTAAGAATATTACTTCTTAACATTCTTGATTGTTATTCATCATAAGAGAGCAGTTTTCAATTGAGTGTTCTTAAACCAAAACCAATGAAAGTAATAATTACACTGACCAATCACAATTTCAAAGACACAGACAATCCATTGAACTAATCAGAACTCGAAGCAAATACATGTAGCCGGCGCCAAGCGCGGGAAAACGCGTGCGAGCAAGTCACGATTGGTTTTAGTTTAACTTCTGATTGGTTGAGAAAGTGGCGCAAGATTTTTTTAGCAAATCACAAAGCGTAGCAATGCAAAACCAAAGCAATTGTGAAATTACTTTCAACACTCAATTGAAAACTGCTCCAATAACTACAGTGAAATCCCAATTTTTCAAACCTCCAAGGGAAACGGAAATTGGTTCGAAAAGTCGGAAGTTCGAAAAATTGAAGGTGGTATTAATAATAATAATAATAATAATAATAATAATTACAATCTTTAAACAGATGGCCTACGTCATTAAAAATGCTTTTCAGCAGGGCTCTGTATAAGCTACAAGAAAATATAAAAATAAATAACATATGCAAACTAAAAGATAAAATATAAAATGTCCTACGATCATGAAAAATGTCTAAAATTGATCAATCATCAGTCTATTCAAAATTGCTCTTTGAAAATCAAATCCAAGGGAAACGAGTTTTGGTTCAAATAATTGGAAGTTTCAAAAAATTGAGTGTTCGAAAAAGCGGGATTCCACTGTATTATCATCAGAAGCTCATAAGAGAGATGCATGATAAGCCTCTGGTGTCATGTAAAATTTGTATGTTTCAAGCATCTCACCATTGGCACTAACAATCATGGGAATCTGAAATTTATAACTTTTTTATTTCCAGGATGACATGGAGAATATCCCAGAAAAGGAAAGAACTGAAGGTAACCTTATAGTAGTTATTTATAATGGGTAATCTTCTCAGACGAAAGTGAGAGAGTTAGAGAGTCTCTGATAGGGTAGGTTTTTGGGGATGTAGATTTTATTTTCTAAGGCAGGATTCAAGAATAATTGAATAAAGGAAACACTGTTCAGGATTACGAGTGTTGATGGAGTACAGGATTGGATTAATCTTGAAGATTATTTGGGAAAAAAAATCATGTTCAGAAACCAGGTTTTGATATTTAAGGTTTGCTTAATTAGAATGTTTTTTTTTTGTCTTTAACTAAGAGATGAATGTTCAGTACTGTTTTTATTTGGTCTAGAGCACAGGGGATGTCAGAATATTTTTAATTTGTCCTTGTATAAAATACTTTCTCAAAGTCATAAAAATCATGGCTTCATAAAAGCACTAATAGAACAATTTCAGTATATAAAAATTCTTCCTTGGCTCAGGGGCTAAGGGGAATAAAATAAAATCAATCACAGGGATGAATAATTAATTTATTTTGTTTTATTCCTCAAGGAGTAATATTAATATATGAAATTAGCCTATTGACATGGAAATGTGTTTTTTAGAACTGTTAGGAATTCAAGACAAAGTTATATCCAACTGTGATCTAAGTAGAAGAATGCAGGTAAATTAACTTTTTATGTGTTTCCTCCGTACCTTCACATGCAATAAGAAAGCCTTAAAGTATAGTGCGATATGGCGCAATCAAAAAATCTTGCATAAATTTACCAAAAAAAAAGAAATTAACCTAAAAGCAACATGTAACCAGGGTTGTTCAAGCCAAAACTTTTTTTATGTTGATTGAAGGTTTTTTTGCCCTACATGGAACTTTAAGTCATTACGTTATAAGGCCGAAAGCACAAAATGACTTTACCCAGAGTCCTTCTTTAAAAGACATTGTAGCTAAAGTATTTTGCTAATAAGAAACGCTGTTCTTGATCAATTTTTCCAGGAGTTGATTGGAAACTACATTTACATGGAAGAGTATTTTATGAGAGAGACTGTTATGAAGGTGAGTTATATTCATTAGTTGAGTCTTTCTTAGACAATTGTCTGGTCATGAATGAGTGTTATTTTTTCCTTGTATATTCTGGGCTGAGTTGCTGAAAGTTGTTAAACTCTAATTCGTTTTGCACATTTGTCACTGAAATAATGCAAGTTTACAATACAATACAATACAATAAACCTTTATTTACCGTGAACCATAGACTTAGCTATCCAGCTAATTTACAGGTACAGCCACAAAAGAGGTGTCTTAGAAGGCTGTCCATGGCAGTGAGGTGTCCACCTTTAACCCTTAAAGTCAAAACACAAATTCTCCTTACTGCTTCCCATACATTTCTTATAACACAAATTGGGAGAAATTGTTAAAGGCCCAGTATCACGGTATTCACCCAAAATGCATTGCGCCTCCAATGCCTCGATGATTGAATTTAACGCAGTTGAAAATTCCCGAAAGTGCCAATCACGAGCGAGCTCAATATTTGAAACAAAAACAAACGACCGCAAAGCCGAATGGGTGATACTGGGCCTTTAAAGGATCAATAGAGAATTAAACATGGGTGATCACTATCTCAATTCCTATCACCTATCTACTGAATAATGCAAGAGAAATTTTATACTGATCACTATTAAGGCTTAAAAGAGTTAAATATTAGAGAGTTACTGAAATATGATAGGGCTGACCTCACCTGTCAACCTTAGAAAGAAGTTTGTCTTAGAGCCGTGTCCATCTTGCAGCGAGGGACTGAAGTATGATGGAAACCAACTCCATTTCTTCCTGATGGAGAATCAGGCCATCCCACAGGTTTATGTTCATATTTCATTACCTTATATTTTGTTGTCGTGACAGGCTGTCAAGATGGATGTGTCAGAAGGAAGTGATGATGAAGCTGTCACATCTAGTATGGTGGACGATGTGTTCTTTATTGTACAGAAGGCTGTCAGGTAAGCCACTTATCCTCAATCTATAAATTGTGTGACTGGTTATGAGGAAATTTGCCTTGCATTATGAGACAGTATAACAATTACCTGCATTCATAGTTCCTCTCCTATGGAGTTTGGAAGTATTTTAAAGTTTATGAAGTATTTGTTTTCTTTATATAGGCGTGCTTTATCCAGCTCCAGTGTTGATGGAACATGTGCAATGCTGAATCATGCTTGGTAACTAAAATGCAGTTATTTTTAGTAAATTTAATTTTTTTGAGTCTACAAATGAAATTCTAAAGTGTGTCCATTCAAATGAAAGCTACTGAGCAGTACTTTCCTGTGGTGCTGTTTATTATTCTATACAAGGTGGTTTTAATTTTTGAGTCTGTTGATGCGAAATCCTAAAGTGTGACCATTCAAATGAAAGCTACTGGACAGTACTTTCCTGTGGTGCTGTTTATTATTCTATACAATGTGGTTCTAACTTTTGAGTATGTGGATGAAATTCTAAAGTGCCACTATTCAAATAAAAGCTATTAAGCAGTATTTCCGTTAGTCTCCCACGCAGCCGTTATTTGTCTCGTCACGCAACGTTCCTCCCCACTAACGGCTGCTCAACAAACCTGGACCACATTCCTTGCCCATTGTGTTTGTTAGTGGAGAGGAGCGTTGCGTGACGAGACAAATAACGGCTGCGTGGGAGACTATATTTCCATTTGGTGATGATCATCTCTCTACCTTTGCTACTTTGGGAGTGAATAGTTAATTTATTTCTTTACTTCAAGTAGTAATTTTGCCATCACTGTCTTAGAAGCAAGTAGCTCACCATTTAGTTTTAATTCTTGTACACAGTGCTCTCCTATCGTCTGATTACCGTGACGTTTTGACGTCAAGGTTAAAAGCTGGCTTTCCATCTGGCAGGTACAACATTTTTCGTCACATTTTGTAGCTACGTTTTACTTGTTACAGTGGCTTTCATTTCAGTGTCAAACTTTTATTCGTATTTGATTTAGTTTTGAAGCAGTGACTGCAGTACTTGCGTTTCTTGCGATAGCTTGCATTGACTTGCGATCACTTTGATCGAGCTCATATGCACAAGCCTGCAAATAACAGCCAGTCATCAGACAACATTTTGACTGGTGAAAGCTTAGTCTGACCTGACAAATTGACCAGGAACAATCTAAAACAAAGTCTCAAATTTCACTCAGTGGGACATAGGTGGGACTATACTGTAACGTGTCTCATGGTGCAAAACATTAGACACAATGTACAATGTAGGAGTCGTTTTGTGGCATTGTGAATGATAAAACAGTAAACATAACAATTCTGCATATAAAAATAAAATTGTCCGGCTAAAATTGCCCCTGGACTGACAAATGACCTGCTCAGAGAAGAAAATTATTTGCAGGCTTGAATTTGTCCGCAAGTAGGCGCAAGTATTTTCACCGCAGTTTGGCCACCAAACGCAAGTAGACGCACAAGAGACCACAAGTTGCTTTCAGTATTGTTTGTTTTGGTCTGATCAGGTGCACAAGGCTGCAATGAAATGTCCCAGTTTTTTACAACATGCGAGCAACTTGTGTCTACTTGTGAACACGTTTGTCCACCCAACGCAAGTTTATCCGCAAGTTGAAATTTTTAAAACTTGCGTCGACTTGCGTTCCTTAAAATAACTTGTGTTTGTTGTTGATTTTCACCAGTCTTGATTTATCTGGAATGTTACAAGGGAAGATTCAAGTGGGTTATTCCTCAACTGCAGAGAATGCAGCCGCAAGAAAAGCTTTTCTTGTAAGTTTTGTTGCTTCTAAACTTTGTTCTTTCGTTTATATTAATTATAACTCGAACTTCTTGCGGGAAGCGACGGCCCAGGATTCGAAGTCATGACCTTTCAGGTTTCGATGCAAACACTCCACAACTGAGCTACAAGGCCTGATGGGAGCTTGGACAATTGTGATTTCTATTATACCCGTGAAATGATGAATATGATCATGTGTATATAAAAATAAATTCATATGAGCCGCAGTGGAAATAATTAAGGTGTTTCGGTACAGTTTTCTGGAGGTGATACCTACATTTTTCAATGGGCTTTAAGCGGTCTTCTCCAAATCAGATGAACGTGATAGAAAATTACTCAAAAATTGCACATGGAGCGATGTTAGGAAAATAGGTAGTTCTTAAGATCGCAAAAGAGAAAGTACATAAAAATTGTATGGTGTGGAAACATAACATCAAGCTACTTTTTGACGCTATCTTGAAGTAATTTCACAAAACCAGCGTTTATCTCTCGATCAATTCATTACCAGAACACAATTAGTAAGGTTTGAAATGTTATTGCGATTTATTTGAAATCAAACATAGAATTTTTCTATTCTTGCAAAATATATATGCCATATACCATAGTTTAAGATGTCTATGTGGGATTTTCAATGGTAAATCTTAAACGCACAATTTTTCACTTTTACTGATTTCGAAGTTTCTCTTTTATCGTTGTCATGGAAATATCGATTTTATCAGAAAATATATTTTGCCAAACTTCAATTCAAAATTTCACGTTGATCTGACTTGGGAAAGACCACTTAAAAGCCGATTGAAAAATGTTGGTATGGTCTCCAGAAAACTGTATCGAAACACCTTAAGGTAGCTGGTATTTGACGGTTTGTAACTTTGAAGGAATAGAACAAGAAGACAGATCAAGGCCACTGTAACATTTATTTAGAGTTGAACTATATAATTTATAGTTGACCAAATGTAAGTGTTATTTCGTCATTAGCGGTTTCCATAGCAACGTTTCCAAAGGATTATTCAGACCTACTTTTTAGCTTGTGGCACTAATAGTTAGAAAATTAACCCGGTGACCCCCTGTTTTTTTTAGTAATAGCTTTTGGCATTTGAAAAGGAAGATGCACAATGATTTTAAAAAAATTCTACGGAGCGGAATTTTTGTAAATTTGGATAAAGACAATTTTCACGCAGTGCAAATTTCCTTCCGTAGAATTTTTTAATTTTTTGTCTAACGTTTCCTC
The DNA here is from genome assembly GCA_024195265.1 of Dendrophyllia cribrosa. Classification (NCBI taxonomy): domain Eukaryota; kingdom Metazoa; phylum Cnidaria; class Anthozoa; order Scleractinia; family Dendrophylliidae; genus Dendrophyllia; species Dendrophyllia cribrosa. Next base: position 58,345,038 of record JAJLRJ010000002.1, read on the forward strand.
TCAATAATTATATTACGTTGAAACAATAAAAAGTGGGAGTCACCTGGCTTGTTTTTATGTAAGAGCCTTCGTGAGTTTAGCAATTCCCACGCGCGTCTTCGCGCATTCAAAAAATCCGGATTCTATAAGATCAACAGTTGCTCATGATCTGTTCTGACTACCGCTGACTGTTGCGTGTGCTCGCGCGGGCAGCTACTGTTTGGAGAGTTTCGAAGTCAGTTTAGGATACAATGTACGCGATTTGCCGCCGATCTGGTATTTGAAGTTGTTTACTGCTAAGAAGATCATTTAGTAGCCGTTTAAGACAGCTTCCTGGACTCACCTTTAGGGATTTTATCACAACTTCTGACTAGATAAGCCATGTCTTTGTCAAATAGCATCAAGCGAAAACACGTGTCGGTCGGTGCTTCAGAATAGACAAATTCGGCTAACGTTTTGTTGTACCCAATTCAAACCTATTGGGATTAGAACTCTTTGTTCGTCATATTTCCATATCAATGAAGCATTGACATGGAAATTATATGGAAATATTGTGAACAAAGAATCTTATTCCCAGAAAGTTTGAATTGGGTACAACAATGCGTTAGCCGAATTTGTCTATGAAAACATTGCGATACTTCTAAATTGTAACATGACTAAAATGTTGAGCTTCTTTATGTGAAATTTTCTCGGGATTTGTCCTTATTCTTCACGGTTGTTTTCGTCGCAGTGTTTAACGATGACGGCCAATATCCTCTTCGGATATATATCCTTCCGTTCGTTCATTCTTGGGCTGTTCGTGTCTTTTATACTTTTTAAAAAACAACGACTCAATGTTTTTTTTTTCGCGTTTGGCTGTTTAGTGAATGAAAATGACTGTTATTTACGGATGGCTCAGCATCTTTTAATCTTCAGCCGGTATTGTGAGCATCTGCAATCGAAAACATGGCTTGTAGTTTCTGTTTGATAATTCATGTCTGCAGTTTTTTGCCGACTGAATCACGGCATCAAAGCTCAAATCATCTAAAATGCCTGGACACTCTGGGGTAAAAGACTAGTTTTACCCGGCATATAAATAAACTACATAGATTGATATCAATCAGCTCAGGCACGTAGGGCCAGCTGTGGTACCACGGTTTGAAACGTGCGGTAGAGAATTTACCGAATTTATTTGCAAATAAACCGTCAATTTCATCGTAAGTTTACCTCTCGTACGCATATTTATTACTTCAGGAGTGTTTTGCTATACATTAATCTCTCTACCGGGTCTGTTCACTGTGCCCCTGACGAGAATGACAGACCTTCTGAGCAGATAAAAATTTCCATATTATCAATCTATGTTGTCTATTAATAAGTTTTTAGTGAGCTCACTAAAGTACATGTTTATGAATTTTAATGTTTAGGTTCAACTGATTATTTCAAAATCCAAATTTGTCACCAAACTGTTCCGTTTTCGTTCGAGTTTTTGCTGTCTTCTGTTCGTTCAGTTAAGTTTTAATTCTTCAATTTTTAAGTTGGACTTTTTGGTGTTTTTTCGGTGTGACACAAACGAATAATCTCGGCCATTAGTCCAAAAAATTTTATAAATAAAAGTTTACAACAGGTATTAAGAGCGCCTGTCTGTAAAAATCAAACATATCGCGGCAAGTGATAAAATTGGATTCTTTTGATATTTTAACGTTAGATAGATTAAGGTATAACAAAAATCACTGAATACCTTTTTCGGCCAAATATCTTTTTTTTTAAAAGAAAAATGCAGAAAACGAAATTCCGTTAAAATCGCCATTTAAGGCTGAAAATTATTGCACAACTTTGACAGTCTCGCTTACAAAAACAAATAGCGCTACGGCATTTAAAACATGAAAATCGTATTTTGCAATCTTTAGATATCTAGAAGATTGATTTAGGGAATTATTATGTTGTTCTTTGCGTGCAAATAATTTTATTTCGAAGACATACATTTTACTTCTTTAAAAGTACCTCGTAAACAAAACAATTTTTCACCATGTGCTAAACCTTCAAACGGATTAACTTTCTGTTGGTAAATTTTTTAAAAAGATGACCTCAACATTGCCGTAAACATTTCTTTGGGCAAATGATTCGGAGCGACGCGAGAGCATTTCAAAGTTCGTTAAAATTAGAGTTATTTGACCCTACGAGGTCAACAATCAATTTGCGGGTCACAAATATTCTAACTTCTGCTTCTGTGTTAACCCATTATAAAATTAAAATAGCCACATTGAAAAACAATGAAATTGCCTTACCTCATTTGCGGTAGAAGACAGATTCAGAGACCATTTTTGTGTATAAATCCCTTCTTTGTTCATCGTATTTTAGTCTTGTTAATTTGTAACGTTCGAAGCACGCCGGCCGCGGACTGCCATGCAAGGTCGTACGCAAACCTCTGTTAAACTTTCGACACATTTCAGCATTATGGCATCTTATTTAAAGGCTATAGCATTTGTCGAATGTTCTTCGGTTTGAAGTTAACGGATAGATAAATCTAATCACTGCTTGAGAAGTACTGAATGAACACTGGAGATGTCGGGCCGTTTAAGCCGTGATCGTGACAGCAGTTATTTGTGTCGTCATGCAATGCAGCTGTTCTTCGGCATTTTAGCGGGGTAGGGGTAGGGCTAAAGAGCTTGAAAACACCGAATCTATGTCTGAAACTCTTGCAGCGAAGAAAAAAAAAATACATAGACTTTTCAGTTACGTTAGCACATTTAAGCGCCTTCATTATCTATTGTTGTACTCCGGAAAGATTATTCATTCGCCGTTGCACAGTAAGTAAAAACGAAATGTGTGAAATGCAAATGACATCACTAGCTTTTTACTCGATTAAGATCACTGCGGTATTTACCTATTTCTGTCCTTTTTTCGTATTGTTTTTCTGTTTTTTTCTTTTTATCAGAAGGATACTGTTTTAATGAAACATTATGCGAAAAAGGGAAAATCAGTCTAATATTCGTCACATGCACGGCACCCAAAATATATAAATTTGTACAATGCAACTAGTGATGGATGTAAACGTTTGTCAAAGGTTACACACCGCAACTGATGTTTTCTTTGTCTCTTAATTGACCGAGAGGGAGCCTCAAAAGAGCACTTATTTGGATGTTTTCTACTTGTCAATAATCTTACTGTGAGTTTGGGTTACCTGTGGTTCGTGGTACCATTTACCTCGCTCGTGAATTCTCCGCCGATGATATGTACCATAAATGGAGGGGGGGGGGGGGGGGGGGGGGGGGATTCTCTCAGCCTTATTTCAAATTCATGTCATGCCTTAATTTAGAACCATTTGTTGTATTTTCTTTAATTTAAAATTTGACTCAATAGGACTAATGTTTGGCTAATCCATTGTCGGTGTTACAAACTAAGTAAACCTATTAAGTATTTTTTAGGCAGGAGCAAAATAATTAGAAACCCGCTCAGTTTAGTTCCAGGTATTACACAAAAATGGAAGGCACTTCTTCGTTTAAGTCCTTTGTTGGTGGAGTTGTGGTTATGCAATTTGCGATCGAAAGCGTGGAACGGAAATTGTCCCTTTACTTTCTTGCACAAAGGACATCTCTAATCACAAGTCTGTCTTGAAATTTACCGGACTTGAAGATGAGATCGAACTTATTTTATGTCGAGCAGCGTTGTTTACTAGAAATGTAAAGAAGTAGTTGTAAACTAAAGTTGTCGAATTAAGTTCGGTGGCGGATCTAGGGAAGCGGCCCCTTTCCATCCCTTTTTTGGCGAAGAAAAATGGCTCGAGGGACCGAACCTTTTTTTCAGAACCATTTTCACTCCCCCTCCCACCCCCTCTCCTTATGAGCAAGCTGGATCCTTAACTGAAAATTTATAGTGAAAAAGAGATCACATGCATGATGCTATCCACAGGAAGCCCTGGTATACCCATCTTTCAAGGGAAGCTCCATCAAGTAGAGCACCTCAACTCGTATGGTAAGAAGGTAAATTTAGGAAACGGGAAAAAAGCATCCAATATAAATATTACATATGGAAGACAAGACTGGGGAGAGGAGTTAAAAATCGTTCTCGCAAAAGGCTATTGCTACCAATTAATATATTTCAGAACATAGTGATTAAAGAAAAAATTAAATGGTGCTGAAATATATTTCTAAACAGTTATTTTTTTTTACTTGCAAAAGTATTTCAATTTTAATAATTGCCATATACGCACCCCTACCCCCTTAAATGCAAACAAAACTGCATTGCGTGACATAACTGAAAAAAGACTGAAAGCATACGTCCGACATGTTTTGGTTTGTACTTCAAAGTAACATTTTAAATCTTTTAGCGCACTACAAAACCGAGGAACGCTCCAAAAAGTACTTAGCCCTTTGAATAGATGCCGTGATACTGAAAAGTGTCGAAAGTTTAACAAAGATTGGCTGACCCGACCGTTTAATACACGTTGTTGTCGTCCGACGTTTATCGGACGTTGTAAACAAGACTAAAGAACATACGATGAACGGTGAAAAAAAATGCAAGAAAATGACCTCTGGATAAGTCTTCTACAACAAATAAGGTAAGAAAATTTCAAAACATTTTTCTATGTGGCTATTTTAACCTTATTTGTGTTAAGACATGTGGTGGAAAGTGAAATGTTTGTGTGACCCGCAAATTGATAGTTAATCTCGTAAGGTCAAATAACTCTAATTTTAACGAACTTTGAAATGCTCTCGCGTCGCTCTGAATCATTTGCCCAAAGAAATTTTTACGGTAATCTTGAGATCAACTTTATAAAAATTAACCAACAGAAACTTAATCCGATTGAAGGTTTAGCACATGGTGAAAAATTGTTTTGTTTACGAGATACTTTTAAAGAAGTAAAATGTATGTCTTCGAAATAAAATTATTTTGCAAGCAAAGAACAACAAAATAATTCTCTAAATCACTCTGCTAGATATTTAAAGATTGCAAAATATGATTTTTATGTTTTAAATGCTGTAGCGTTACTTGTTTTTGTAAGCGAGACTGTCAAAGTTGTGCAATAATTTTCCACCTCAAATGGCGATTTTAACGGACTTTCGTTTTTTGAACTTTTCTTTAAAATAAAAAGATATTTGGCCGAAAAAAGTATCAAGTGAGTTTTGTTATACCTTAATCTATCTAACTTAAAAATATGAAAGAAATCGAATTTTTATTACTTGCCAAAAAAATTCAAATTTGTCTGATTTTTACGGACAGGCGCTCTTAAAATATTTAGGGTCAAAATCTAAAGCTCTACTGTTTTAATTTAAATGATAGCATATGTCGCAAATAAAAGGTTTCTTTCTTTGCTACAATTTTTTCCGTCTAACATAAAGGATTCGTTCAGTCCTCTCTTTCGCTTGCTGGTTTTTGCGTTTGGTCAGTCGGTTATCTTGTCGTTCGATGACTCATGGGTTCAGTTGAACTGTCAAATGTTCCCTGATTTTCTGTGCGTCATTTTGGCTGTCATTTGAGTTGAGCTGTTCGTGTCTTTTACTAAAACACAAAGTTTGACTTTCGACACTTTCTGTTGTATGTTACAGTTTGACACAAACGAATTATTTCGCCAATTGGTTCAGACATTTTAAATTAAATTAGGTTTCTTTCTTTGCTACAATTCTTTTTCTTCTAGCACAAAGGATTCGTTCAGTCCTTCTCTCTTTTGCTTGCTGGTTTTTACGTTCGGTTGCCGGTCACTGACCTTGTTGTTTAGTCATTCATGGGCTCAGTTGTCCTTTCAATTGTGCTCTGACTTTCTGTGCCTCATTTTGGCTGCCCTTCCGTTCGTTCATTCTCGGTTTGCGATTTTTAGTTGGGCTGTTCGTGTCTTTTACTTTTTAAAAAACGTAGTCTTGTTTATCCTAGTCTCTCTCGCCTGCATACGCAGTGGCCGTTGAGCACAAAAAAACACAAACCATAGAATGTGGCCAAGACCATCAAGCGAGATAATTTGTGATGGTTTGTCATTTCTTTATTTTTATGACCATTTTGCGAGTCCTTGCGCTCCCAATCCTCGTCACGATCGATCGCAGTTTTGCCTTTGAAACTTGAGTATTAAATTCCGGAAGCAATTTGTCTTGAATATAAGGAATTAACTAAGGTCGTACTAGTAGATACAGTCTCGGATATACGCGAATTTCGAAAAAAGCCGCGCGCCGCCATATTTGTTTTAATTTTTCGTCTTTTAAATCTCGCGCCTCTTTCGCGCGTGTCTCTCGCGCGTGACGCACGATAGTGACCTGCTCCCGCGCGAGGAAACTGGTACCAGCCACCTTAACGAGAATCCCGTCGAGGCCAGAATTTTTTCCGGCTCTAATCGCAACTCCTTCAGTTGTTGCATAGAGCAGTTTTCAATTGAGTGTGAAAAGTAATTACACAATTGCTTTGGTTTTTCATTGCTACGCTTTGTGATTGGCTAAAAAATCTCGCGCCACTTTCTCGACCAATCAGAAGTAAAACCAAAACCAATCGTGACTTGCTCGCACGCGTTTTCCCGCGCTTGGCGCCGCCGACATGTAATTGCTTCGAGCTGTGATTGGTTCATTGGATTGTTTACGACTGCTGTGATTGATCAGAGTAATTACTTTGGTTGTGGTTTTACGACACTCAATTGAAAACTGCTCTAACTGCGATAATCACATTAGATTCTTTCAACCCGCAGTTCACATGACGTTATTTTCATATACACATTATCACAAAAGGAAGTAAGATAACATACTTTCTAACAAACCATTCTACGGTAGTCAACACTACCGCATCGGGGTTGCATCGGGGTTGCCCTTTAGGCAATATAGTTTCTCTTCTAAAGTTTTTCCATTATCGTTAAGTTCGTCACTTTCGAGAATTGCAAGCAGGTTCTCAAAATTAACTTTACTTTCCGGGGGGGAGGGAAATTACTGTCGGAATTGTAATAACAATGTTGTTTGTGTTGTTTCAGGTTACACTAAACAACCTTGAAGTAAGCAGCGATAACATACAGAAACTAAAGAAGGATCTTGAGGTATGATTGAAATTGGACAATGAGGTGTTATTCTTCACTTAAAAGTGGCCTAAAAATATGTTTTCTTTTCTATAATTTGCATTATTTTTCTCAATTCGTTTTTCAGATTGAATGTGAAAGGAACCTGGTCTTTGGAGAACATTCCAAGCTTAAGTTGGAGGTGACTTTTAATATATACGTTTGTTGAGCATAAATACTTTTTGTGAAAACATGGCTTGCATTGGTTGTATCGAAAACGAAGACCTAAGACCTAAGACCTAAAACTAAGACCTAAAACTAAGACTTAAAACTAAAACCCCCTATAATTTACCTTTTTTACCAGGGTCTTAGTTTTCGTTTTTTCGAAAACTAAGACCTAAAACTAAGACCCCCTTTTATTTCTTTAAAGGCCGTTTTTTTTCTTTTTCCAAAGCCAATTTACTGTAAGACAATAAACAAAAACCAGATGCAAAGTCTTTGGCAAAGTCATTTTGACACTGCTTACCAGGGTCTTAGTTTTCGTTTTTTCGAAAACTAAGACCTAAAACTAAGACCCCCTTTTATTTCTTTAAAGGCCGTTTTTTTCTTTTTCCAAAGCCAATTTTGTTATTTCAATCCGTTATTCAGTATAAGACAACAATCAAAAACCAGAGCACGAGGGTCTACGCGAAGGCTATGGCATCTGGTTTTTGTTTATTGTCTTACAGTAAATTGGCTTTGGAAAAAGAAAACAAACGGCCTTTAAAGAAATAAAAGGGGGTCTTAGTTTTAGGTCTTAGTTTTTGAAAAAACGAAAACTAAGACCCTGGTAAAAAAGGTAAATTATAGGGGTCTTAGTTTTAGGTCTTAGTTTTAGGTCTTAGGTCTTAGGTCTTCGTTTTCGTGGGTCTTAGTTTTCGATACAACCGGCTTACATTAGTATAAGACACGACAGGTATTTCAAGGATGAGTTCTCTTCACGCTCTAAGTGACTTGTTTACTTGTAAAAACAAATGTAACTCATTTCAAAACGTTGTTAGGCCAAACTCAGTTTGACTCTTCTCTAGTCGAGAGGTTCTGGTCCCTAAGTTCGCCCACACACATTCAAACTTTGAATTTTTGTTAACCAATTACGCTATTGTTGATATTAACTTAGGTTATGTTTTCGCATGTTGATGACTTCTAAATTCATGTGCAGTTAAAGAAGAGTTAGCGTGTGATAATACTCGCTTGGCCTTGAAATTTTGTTGGTCGGTTTCGCGGAAGGTCTTGGGTTTCCTGTGGTTGTTGTTTTATTTTGTTTTGCTCTTTTGTTTTGTCTTCTTTCCTCAGAGCTGTCTTGCAGACTTGATGAACACGTCAAATATCTTCAAGGATTTACTTCAAGTAAGTGACCTTCTTTGTTTAACTTTTGCCTTGTCGATAAATAAACTTATTTACTCATCCAAATTTGTTCAATTAATCCATTACGTTATTGTTCGTTTTCCTTGCCATGGGCCACTCAATACGAAAGAGTTTATTTAGGATGAATCAGTGAGTGATTTAAGACTAAATAGCGAACAGCATTACAATGTAAATATATTTTGGGTGTTAACAGAAACTCGTTGGTTTCTGATGTTAATTTATTCGGACTAAGCATGTAAAGTCAAAATTGTGCAAGGTCAGATACAAAAATCACTCTTAGATGTGGTCAAAAAGGGACGAAAATTTATTCCCCATGTATTGGCAATGAACTTAGCAAGACAGGTATAGGAGAACATGGACAACCCTTCCAAAATAACAATAACAACAACAAAGATCGACAAAAGATTGACCGACGTGGAAAGATAAATATTTAACCATCCCAAGACGCCCCCTAACATTACACGAGCCTCTTCATCCTGCCTTGCGAATACTAATCGCTGCTAATTTCGTATTAGTTCATTTCTGCATAACTGACTTGTCAAGAATTACATTACTCGAAAACATGCTTAAAATGTAAGGCAGTACAGTACTTAGCCCCACTGTATGTATCTTTCCATCGAAAGAACTCCTATATGACCTTATTTATTATTCATAGGGTGGAGTATATCAACTTTGTTCTACCGCTGTCATACCAAGATTAAAACCTCTCATTGATGCCTTCAACTCGTCAAGTCACAATATATCTGAGGTAAGTAATGCTCTGTTTCAAGTGCAACAAAATCATTGATGTCGAAATTGTTTTTGTTTTTGTCTGTTCGTTGTTTGCTTGTATTGTTGTTGTTTTTGCAATTTCGGTGCCAATGGGCGCCAAGGCCGGAAAACACGAGCCAGAGTTTTTGGAACACATTATTTCAGGTTTCTATCTCAGAGTTTACGATGTAAAAACGCAGTAAAGAAAACGTAATATTTTTCTTATTCGTGTAGGAGGAGTTTGCCTTTTATGAAGTCAACGATCCATTTGTACAGAATTTCATCACTAGTTTGGACTCAATGCTAACATCTTTTAAGGTGGGTGTTAAATATGATTAGCCCTGTTATGCACTATCCCATCCATGGGTGAGTGGTTATACCATGCTAGGGAAACTAGAGATGAGTGTTGGCTTGATGGGCCATTTGTACAGAATTTCATCACTAGTTTGGACTCAATGCTAACATCTTTTAAGGTGGGTGTTAAATATGATTAGCCCTGTTATGCACTATCCCATCCATGGGTGAGTGGTTATACCATGCCAAGGAAACTAGAGATGAGAGTTGGCTTGATGGGCCACTAGATTTCTTAGTCCGTTATCTACTTCATGTAGCACATATTTTACTGTGTCCTGTTACCTTATAAATGATGTGAATGAATTCTTTACAGGGTCCGCTGACTCCTACCAACTATGACTCCTTAGTGAGTATGGCAGCCACGGAAATAACCACTCAATTGGAGACTTCGGTTATGAAAGCGTCATTTAACAGAGTAAGTTGAGGGATTGCAGTTCATCCGGGATATACATATCATTCATAAAAAATGAAAGAAACATTCGATAGACAGGAAATGATTCACTGTGTATGAGAGTGCCGCCTACAGCTCAAGGTGCTGCGAAACGTCAGTCACCAACATTCTCGATACTACAGCCTGGGAGGGGATTTTCATCACTGGGGGGGGGGGGGGGGGGGGGGGGGTGGGGGGTATCCCCGCCATCTAAAAATACCGGCACTTTCTTCCGGTCCCTCGCCTTCCTTCACCCTTTTCCAGTCAAAGACGTACGAAGCAGGTTAACCAGATGCTAAAAACGACGATGCAAGTATATTACTTACAGACGTAATAGCTACTGTTCTATTCTCGAGAGAATAGGTTCCCGTTTGTTACTGCTCCATTTGAATGATATCAGGCATGGTGGCAGTGATTCTTTTACACGTGAAATATGATCATTTCCCCTTAACTAACGTGGATTTTTTTATTAATGTTATTTTCATGAAATGTTACATTTAAATGTCCATTTTTTTCATTATTATTAAATCATCAGTTAGGTGGTCTTCAGTTCGACAAGGAACTGCGTTCATTGGTTGGTTACCTGACAGCTGTCACTCAGTGGACAATAAGAGACAAGTTTGCTCGACTGACGCAGATTGCAACCATTCTTAATCTAGAGAAGGTAGAACAACCGAGCTCATACTTTTTTCTGCTTTGTAATTGTTTGGTAGCAATTGAACTAAAGGTAAACGCGGAAAAACATGTAACTGATCTTAAACGCGAGAAATCATATAACCAGTAGCAGATGCAGGGAGACATTAAACGGGTGACCATTGCGGGAATACATGTACTTTGAGGCAAGCGCGGGAAAACATGTAACGAGTGGCGCGCGGCGGGAAATATGTAACCGGTGACAAACGCGGGAAAAATGACGTGGATTACACGGGAAACATTTAACTTATAACAAGGGCAGGAAAAGATGTAACCGGTGACATACGCGGGAAAAATGACGTGGATTACACGGGAAACATTTAACTTATAACAAGGGCAGGAAAAGATGTAACCGGTGACATACGCGGGAAAAATGACGTGGATTACACGGGAAACATTTAACTTATAACAAGGGCAGGAAAAGATGTAACCGGTGACATACGCGGGAAAAATGACGTGGATTACACGGGAAACATTTAACTTATAACAAGGGCAGGAAAAGATGCAACCGGTGACAAGCGGGGAAAAACCTGTAACGTATGGCAAGTGCAGGAAAATATGTAACTGACGGTGTAAACGCCGAGAAAAACATGTAAACCATCGGCAGCGCAAGAAAACGTGCCATCGGTGGAAAGTGCTGGAAACTTAATATTCGATTTTGTACGTTTTTACAGGTTGGAGAGATAATGGATTACTGGGGACCCAACTCAGGACCAATGACATGGCGACTTACTCCAACTGAAGTCAGACAAGTGTTGTCTTTGAGGTACAGAACAGTGATTCAATCTCTCGCGTTACATTGGAGCTGTTTTTCCTGAACTGTCGTTAAACAAATTCCAATTACACTGTTAGTAAAATAAATCATTCAAATCTTTCGTTTGAAGGTTTTCAGACGCCAGAATTAACAACATTCTGCTCTATGCAACACAATACACAACAAAACTTTGATTGGTCCCACTTTAGGAAATCATCTACAGACAACATAATAAACAGCACTACAGTAAAGTATAATGGAATACTGCTTTAAGACCACTCCATCAATACCGGCAACCACCTCGTTATAACAGCCACGTTCCTGGAACACAAAGTAGAGCTTATGCTGATATTTGCTTTAGTAACAATGCGTGTAAGAAGTAGGCAATGCTCTATTGTTCCGCGGCATTTCGCTTTCCCCGCATAAGATCGTTTAGATTATGGTAGATTTTCATGTTTTAGCCAATGAGGTGGGCGGTTTCAACAATATCACAATTAACACTTTTCTGTATTCCCTGCCGTAAGGTTGCTTACTTCTTACTAGGACCATTACTTAGAGAGAAACCCCCTGTTTATCCGACCTCCCCTTTACTTCGAACCATGCAGCGTTTTGGAATCACTTTACATGACAAAAGAGTTGACTTAAGGAGGGTAAAGGCCCGTTTACACGTGCGATTTTTGATGCGATTTTGTCGCGCTCTCCAATGCAGCTTTTGTCGCAAGTGTAAACTAGCGGCGATTTCCTGTGCGATTCGGGTGCGACATTTGCTGTGATTTGCTGTGATTTCCTAAAAATCGCCGCCAAGTTGCATCAGGTTTCGAACATGCTCGAAACCTCTGCGACATCGCGCGACAAATCGCGCCCAAATCGCACTGAAATCGCACTGAAATCGCCGTCCGTTTACATGCGAGTTGACATCGACATGTGCGACACAAATTGCACAAAAACTCGCCCGTGTAAACGGGCCTTAAGGGGTTAAATGTTATTTGCTAACGTTCTTTTTTTTTACCGCAGGGTCGATTTCAGAAGTGAAGACATCAACCGCTTAAAACTTTAGATGAGAATAATTATTTATATAGAAAAACAAATGTAGACAATGAGTATTTTATGCTCCAGTCGTTCAGCTGGTGGAGAGTGAAGGGTTTATGTAGCGGCGCGGCGCTCAAAGCAAAATATTGCGAGTGTTGGCGGACGCGGATAAGCGCCTTCTTTCCGCTGTTTCCACACCTTGTAATTTTTCTTTTGCGTCGCTCTCCACTTTCTGAAATATGGAATAGGTGCGTATTTATGGAGATGTGGAAATTTTATAATTGGTATTGTAAATAACAGGGGTAAAAAGTAAGTCAGCTAATTGTCTCTTATAGATACAACAAGACTCAAAATCTCACGAAGAAGCCATTATGTTATTGTTTGCTTTTTTAAGCAGCGACTCCACGAGCAATTTTTTGCTTGCCACCAGCGTGTGCTGAAAAAACACACCTGAAACCATTTCTGCACAAGTGACAATAAATTAAATAACCCTTATTTAAACCCGAATTTAAGATAGAAAAACTGCTAATATCTTCGAGATAGTAAAAGGCAAAATAAAATTAAATAAGTCCGATTATAATATCTACAATGAATGACCAATGTATGATAGAATGCTAGCAGTCTTTTCTGGATAGTAGAGTGTCAAACGAGTGAGGAGGCGGGAAGACTGCTCCCGGCGTTGGATAGTGACAAATAGCGGCAGCGTAGCAGACTATCGCCTAGACTTTGAAAGAACAAAATGCTCGAATTGCTCGTGGTTCAACGAGTTCGAACTTTGTAATATTTAGTCTTTATTTCAGTGTCAATGTAAACTTGAAATACACTCTTGGAGCAGCATCCGTATTGTTTACAATCGTTTCAGTTGTTGACTTAAAGGGAACCTCCATTGTCAGAACAAATTGACGTTAAATTGTTGGAAATAAAGTCGAAATTTAAAATTTGTTCAAAACAGGTGCAAATATAATTTTAGTGTACAAATAAAATGGATATAAATATCGCCTATTTTCGCTTTTAAATTTTCCGCGCGCCGCCATTTTGAATATTTATGACGTGTTAAGGCTGGTTTACACTAGCGCATAAGCATAAGCACAAGCCAACATACGCAGACTCAGTAACATGTTGATCATTAGTTCCAATTGTTTGAACAAAACAGGCCCCGGTTGTTCAAAAGATGGATAGCGCTATCCACCGGATAAATCACTATCCAGTGGATAACACAAAGGATTTTGTTAATACCTATCCACTGGATAGTGATTTATCCGGTGGATAGCGCTATCCACCTTTTGAACAACCGGGGCCAGAACAATAGGCACTAATGATCAACACGTTACTGAGTCTGCGTATGTTGGCTTGTGCTTATGCTTATGCGCTAGTGAAAACCAGCCTTTACGGTTGCCGCTATTGTTAAGAATCGAAGTTCTTTTGTATGCAACAATACGGAGCTTAAGCAACCACGACGGCGACGGCAGCGAGAACGGCACAAAACAATAGGTTTAATGAGCGAAAACAATGCCTCTGCACGTGCGTTTTACATTTTGGTACGTTTCTTTGCCGTTCCCTGCAAAACAACAACGTCAAATGATCAAATTATAGGTTTTTTGGAGAACGTGAACACACGACGGTTAATTTTCCTTTCTCCATTTGAACCGGAAAGCCATCCCTTCAAATTCAGCTCCTGGACAATCCAGTCACATTAGACAAACTAAACAAATTGGAGCAACTGCAAAGTAGTTTAAAATAGCGCGAATCCTTTTTTCAAGTGACGTTTTCCTTGGCGTTGCCGTCGTCGTTGCTTAAGCTCCCTAATAAGACAACCGTAACACGTTTAAAAGCGAAAATAGGCGATATTCGTATCCATTTTTCTGTACACTAAAATTATATTTGCACCTGTTTTTGAAAAAATTTTAATTTAGACTTTATTTCCAACAATTTAACGTCAACTTGTTATAACAATGGAGGTTCCCTTTAACTTAGGACTTGTTTTATAACTGTTAAATACAAAATAAAAGAATAAATCGTAAGTCCTGATATAATTTCAATTTTATAAATAGTGTTTTACATAACCCGTGGAAAAATATCAAAAGGTCATTACTAAATAGTCAGTAAAAGAAAACAATGGAATAAGTGACTAATTTCTGTTTTACAGGTTATGAAAAATCACTCTAAAATATTTTTCAAATCTCTTTACAGTAGAAACCTCGCCCAATCACCACCCCGTTCGTGAATATGACAAGCTAAAAAATGGTCACGCGACTGCTACAATGACCTGTTGAGGCTGGCTTTGTTTGCTTCCGCAGAAAGCACATTGAAACCAAAATTACATAAATGACAGTTTGGAATTATTCAGTGATGAAAACTCTGGGCCCGAAAACTGTAATTGATGTTTTAAAATACAGTAGCCTCTCCCATTTACGCCAGGAGTGATGGCCGCTTTGGAGACAGTCTAAAACACAACAGATAAATGACATAAATTGAGAAATGTTCGAACGGTATTTTCATCACTGAAGGAGATGCACAGATAACGAAATCATTTCGGAAGTTTTTCAATTTCTTCTCTGGCTTCTTGAAAAAAAAATCACAAAAAACGGTTGTGTCGTTCAACTTTCGAGAATTCACTTGATATTTTACTTTAAGAGAAAAGCTACTTAAACTGACTTATTTTTAACAAACTGGTTTACCAGAAAACACAAGAATTCCCATAACGTACTTTCTTTAACTGAAAACTTCCAATGTTGTCGCCGGCACCAAAGAATAGGGCATGAAATGCGGAGAGTAGTACTGTTTTAGCATGAACGAATATCGGAACAATTTGCTACTGATACAGCTCAAGCACTCGGTGGTTCTGGTCTGTCAATGTTGCAAATGAAAACTGACAGGGGAGCATGCAGACAGATTTCCTCAGCTGTGACGAATAATGTTTCGCAGTATGTTCACGATAGCGCGTCGAATGTGTCTCATTTTCCAGCAGTAGATCAGAGGATTGAGAGATGAATTAAGAAGCACAAGTGTCACAGTGTAATGTTGCAAATGCCTCATCGAGGGACTTTGAACAAAAGTTAAAAGAGCAACAGAAATATAAATGTCGGGTAAATAACACGCCAAAAACACGAGATAGGCGTAGAATGTACCAACTGCAGATTTTCTTTGCCTTGTAGAATTTGCCATTACTTCACCATTTTGTGCTGTTTGTTGTACTTGCAAGGATTGAATTTGATTTTTGTGGCGTCGCACGGCTGAATAAATCTTGCAGTAAAGGACTGCTGTAGTTATAAGGCAAGCAACCCAGATTGTTGTAAACATAACGTAACGAATCTTCATTGGGAAATAGAACCTTGTCAACGAAAGAAGTGCACTAAACACCCAGATTAATATTATCACAGCAGTAATACGCTTGTGGGTCACAAGTTCCTGATATCTAAGATGAAGTTTAATGGCCAAGAATCTATCTGCACATAGAGCAGTAACGCCAAAGAAGGAAGCAAAAGAAAACAAATTAACCGTGATAACATACGCAAGGTACACGATGTGCATTTGATTCTTTTCAATGTTTTGTTCCATCCCCATGACAACAAAAGCAATGTACAAAGGTTGAACAAGTAAACCAACACCAAGATCAGAAACAGCCAGACTCAGGAGCAATGTCTTTAAAGTCTTTGGAAACGACGACATTTTTCTCAGCGCGTGAATTGTTATAATGTTCAACATGATAGCAGTAAAAGAGAAGAAACCGTTGAAGATGCAAGAAGGGATATGCGACGAATGGAAATTGTTTTCAGCTTCTGCCATTGTATGGAACTTAATTGTAAAAAAAATACTGCAGCCACTTTAAGTTTATACGTTGTTTTTACAGCAGGCACGTTGCAAGTCTTGAAATGCTCGTCAAAGCTGATACTGCTAAAATAAAGTTTTTTTAGAAGAAGTTCGTTTTAGTGATATGAATCGGTTAAGTATTCTGTATCTCCGTTCCTTAAAAAATGGTTTTGAATAAATTCGACCCTGTTTAAGAAAATAAACACTAAAAAACATAAAGCGGTTGAAAACTAATGTCTCAGCCAATTTTAAACTCAGTCAGCTCAGTATCCAATACGAATGCCCAAGACCTTAACTCGTCACAAAATTACTGATTTGAATAGAATACTTTAGATAAACGGATGGAACATGATTGGTCACCCCGACTGATTTTTTTCGTTTTGTTTGGCTTGTTTAAAAAACTCGTCCATTCAAGACGCAGAAAATGTTGATTAAAAACACCGACACGGCGATTAGGAACTAAATTTTGTGTTTGCAAGATTTTCTTCACTTGTTATTTCGAGTAATTTTGTGAATAATTCCTTTTTAGCCAGATGGCTTTGGGTGATTTTTAGGTGAAATAATATACACTGAAAGCAGCAAATATAGTACAAATGTGTATCCAGTATACCGGGCTCAATTTTCTAGAGAAAAGCTAATAATAATTTTTGTACTATGCCCCTTCAGTATTCGGACTTTTTTTTTTGTAGTTCGATTAGAGAATGAAGCAGATATGCTAAAGAGGCAATGATATTTTATTGCAAACTATGATTCGCCTGTAGGGCTGCAAAATGCAGGTGAACGCGAGGGTAAGGGTTTCAGGCCTCATCCACACTTCTATACGCCGGATAAATTTGAAAACGGCGCTTTTACTTTGACTTTTACTTTATAAACGGAACAAAAGTTTTCCGTCAACGCTAAAACGCCTAGCCGGAGTTTTCAAATTTATCCACACTGGAGAGCGTTTTCGAAAGGTTCCGTTTTCAATATGTTCTCTGTCCACACTGAAACGCAAAGCCGACGTTTTCAAATTTATCCACTTTGAAGAGCGTTTTCGAAGAATTCCGTTTTCAGTCGTTTTCGGTGAACAATTTATCTGGATTAGTGTGGACGGTAGGCCTAACCGTAACGATAAAGTTGCGTTTTCAACTTTATTCCGCGTAGTACAGTGTATGGACGGGGCCTCAGAGTCACAGCAGTACAACACCCCCCACCCCCTCCCCCCGGGGGGGCACATGTTCCTGGTTGTCAGATTGCAGGCAACACAAACTTGTTTTATTTATCAGCTTATTTCTGTCACACACACACAAAACACACCTTTACACAGAACCAAATGATATATTACAGCTATATTCCCAATACATGTATTATTCTTTATTCAAAATAGGAGGCAGTACAAATTTGAATGTGCAGTTCCAGAAAATATCCATACTCCCCCCACGGATGGTTTTTTGTTTAGCACCCCCCTTCCCCCCAGGAAATTCCAGTTTAGCTTCATACTTTGCTTCTAAAATGTTGGCTTTTAAGACCCCCTCCCCCTAGGAATTTCCAATGACCATCCATGGGGTGGGTATGGATTTTTTCTGGAACTACACAATCTTAATAATTTTAATGAGTTACTTCTGAAAGCAACAAACTTACTGGTTTTAAGAAATGTTTCATTTAAGAGATAAAGTGATGTAGAACATCACCAAATGACAATATCCATGATATTGCCTTAATTCTGTATTAAAGTCAATAACAGTCATGGTTTAAACATAGTTAAATTGTTCCCAGACATATACCACCAATGAATTGATGTGATATGCTTCTGTTGTTAACAAACCTCTTTTTTTGTACCATAATGAACAAATTAAAGAAAACAAATTACAGTAATTTTCAACAGATTATTCAGGCAGCTTTTCTAAGCCCTCCCTTAGCAGCCTTGTGAATTGCAGGATCAAGTTTCCAGATTTTATGCTGTCCCTTCACTGGAAATTTCACTGTAAGATGCTGAGGATTCTCACAAACAAAGACAAAAGGAGATTCTGACTCGCCCTCAGGGAAGTCCTCCCTGTAATCTTCCTGGGCAAGACAGTCAACAACATCTACACATCCTAACAGACACGAAACGGGGTAGTGCTTTGGAAAAGCCACATTTTCATGTCCATATAGAGCTCTATACATGCCTTCAACAGCTGCAATGTCCTGTTCTGTTGGCGGCTTTGCAGTTGCTGCAATCCACAGACGTCCACGGTGTGGTGTATACCATACACGGCCTTCGACTCTCTTGATACCCATCACAAGCAGTGAGGCCCACGGCTGATGCATACTCAAGCAAGAACCGGTGTCGGACATCTCCTGAAACTCTTTATCCTGGATGCGCAGAACCCCTTTTTCGTTCTTCTTCTCGACTAGGCTTGCATGACTTAACGGTTTGCTACCTCTGTTTCCAGTGGAAACAAATTTTAAGCTGGTAACATTTGGAACACTGGGATTGGCAACCCCTTGTGGTTCTGGATTTTTATCAGTACGATAATAGCCAGAAGCTAGCACAGCTGCATCAGAACCAACCGCATAATCATCAGGTTCATTTTCATCAATAACTTTACGGCCTGCAAAGTCAAATGTTACATTCATCTGCCTGCGTGAGCCATGCCGTTTCTCTCTCAGTTCTTCTTCTTTCTTCCTCAGAGCATCTCTTTCTTTTTTAGGTAACCATCTGTTTGAGTCGCTTGCAAAGTAGTCACACTCATCGTCAATCACCTTGGTGCGGCGTACACCACTCTTGTCATACTCAATAAGCTTGTTCTTGTGAGCAATGGCTTCTTGCAGGCCTTTATCTTCCACTGACTTCTTTCCACTATTCTCTGTTTGTGCAGCTGAATCATAATCTATACCCTGTGTTAATAGCTTCTGATACAACTTTTGACTCTTTTTAGAATTTCTTGCCAGGATCTCTTGTTCCTCTTTAGTGCAAACTAGAGCTCCACAGAAGTAGCAAGGACCTGAACCTTCCTGCATGCAAACGATGCGTCCACATTCTATGCAGTTGTTCACTAAACTATGTTTTTGGCCCAAACACTCACAAGCGTGCCTTCCCGGCAAGCGTACGGAGCTGCGCGCTTGTCCCTCCGCCCCATACAACGGCACAAATCGAGCAGGCTTCTTCTTCGATTCTTTCCCTGGGTTGATACTCCCTTTGCTTTCAACTTTTTTAAGGGGGGGATCCATTACACCACCAAATTGACCAGAACATTTTTGAGAATATGACGCATCCACATCACACGTCTTCACTACGTTGGAGAATTTCTTTAAAATTTGCTGATGCTCGCTGTTTTTAGGGTCAAGAACATCTCTGAGGTAAGACTCTAACTCACTGGCAGTGTTCAGAGACAAGATATTTCCTGACACTTCGTCTTCGACGTCTGTTATCTTTAACAATTCTTGAATACACCACGCTTTCACTTCTGGGGAAACAGCCGCCATCTTGCTTCCTTTCACGTTGAAAGCATGCGCTTGTGTTATTACCGCTGACGCATCGCGCATTCATAACAAAATCAGATGTTTGCTGATTGAAGGAAGTTGCTGGAACGTTTACGTTCGGCGCGGGTTCAGAAAAAAAACGCTCTGTTCTGATTTTGCTTTGGCTTGCGATCTCCTTTTCCCATGTTTTTCTTTTCGGGGATTGCTGTAAAATATGGACAGCGTAAGGTATTTATCTTATCACCAATGGAAGGAGAGTAAAGGAGACACGAGCAAGTCTCCCACTTATCATCAGAAACTTCTCGCCAACGTCGAAACTCTTGAGACAAATGTGGGAACGATCGACAAGCTCATAACTGGTTATTTAGATGCCAGAAAGTCTTTCTGCGGGGCAGGTTCCCAGCTGGCCGAGGCGTTCTCCACGGTTTTAAAAGAAACGCCGCTTTTAGAAATTTCACAACAGCTGAAGCAAGTCGTGGAGGAAATTGACCATGTCGCGCATAAGTCGAGTGTTCATATCACAAGCCATATTCTTGGTACGCTTTGCGAGTTCACGGCGACATTGCCAGGGCTTAGATGTGCGATTGAAGCGCACAAAAGAAGCGTTCAGAATTACGAGTCTTGTCAGGAAAACCTAGAAGTCTTAGAGAAAGACGATAGCTTGGTAAACAACGATGGCAAAAGACTCAAAACAACCAGACAACGCTTTCGCGCTGCGACGGAAGAGCTCACGACAGAAGAAGAGAAGTTGTATAGAAGCTTTTCCGAAGTTGAGGAAAATCGAGTCAAGGTAAGATGTTCTCTTATTAAAATTTACATATGTCTAGAACGTTCTTTTATTTCATGGTCTGACATTTTAGCTTGTTGATTTTTATAGTACAAAACTACTGGCGTGTTCATGTCATGTTTTGTTTCAAACACAATATGGTACCCTTCGTTTACTGTTGTCATTTTTGTCAAATTCGGTATAGTTAAACTTTTACATATGTGTGAAATCCCTAAAATGCGCTTTTAAAACTATCTTACATTTTGAACTTTGTACAACAAACGAATTAACCTTCACCCATAAATGAAAGCTTATCCGTTCGCTGTCAGCCAAGCGAGAAATTGTTTTGTCATACTCCCAAAATAACTTCAGATGTAAACTTAAAGTTAATTCCGTACAAAGCGCATTGGATAAATAACTTCTGAATCTTGTTTAAGAATGCTAATCCAGCTTAATGACAAATATGGTTACATTTATAGTTAGCTGATCCTTGGCGATCAAAAGATGTCTCAGGAATTCGTTTTCCTATGTAATGCAGCTGCCGAATAATTGAGCACATATTTGTATGTCCCGAGGCATAAGGTATTTCTCAGGTTTCAAATTACATAAACAGCTTTTTGGTACATGTGTTTTCGAAGCGAACGTTCAATTTTCAATCATATTCCACTCCATTGAACAGTCTGTTGGTCTTCTTTGTTCAAATTTAATCCGAGCTGATTTATTGCTTGAAGGAAAATCCTTTCTGTGGTGAGAAATTTCATTCATTCACGGCTTGTAATGATTTGTTTATAGTGGGTGGTCAGTCAAAACATTCAGATAAACTTCCCTTTTATACACTTTGTGTTTGTTGATTCAGTCCCTTTTATACGATTTTTTTCAAAGAGCTCACAAAAAAAATTGATAGGCATTTTGCAATGGGAATGAAAAATAAAATTGGTTACACAAAAAATGTGAACAAGGGTCTTTTCCAGAATAGGAATGCAGTACTTTGAACATATAACTGACAGTATTGTTTTGGAGCATAGCCAGTTTCCAAATCAACATAAATTTATGGTATTTCATCTATTCTGATCTGGATAGCAGAACTAAACAAAATAAAAAAGAGTGCGGTTTACTCTGAATAGGTAGAAGGTAATTGATAAAATGTGTTATGACTGACTAGCTTTTAAAGTCCTTGATGTTCGAATAAACACCTAAAACCAACCGAATTTGCAATAGATACCCTGAAGAAATATAGCAGCCACATTACATGTAGTCCAAATGATACACCCATCATATCCAGTTTTAGAGGCCCCTTCTGATAAATGTTATGAAATTGAAACTTTGGAAAACTTACAGGGTAGAAGACCAAACTGAAACAGTGAAATTCAAATGTCAAAAATCAGTAGAATAGTTTTGTTTACAGTGGTGTACAGCCTGCTATAATGATTTATGATTTGAGTTCAAGTTGGGAATGGTGCTTTATTTGAACTGGTAGTGTGAAATTCCAAATGCCAAAAATCAGCAGAAATTTTGACTTACAGTGTTGCACGGTTTGTTAATAGTTTACAAGTTGGCAATGGCATGTGATTTGGAATAAATGTATACTACTGCTGCATAGCAGGCCAGGAGCTGTCATATAATTTATCTGCTAAGACATGTAACTCATTTGTCAGACAAGGTTCAGCTCAGGTCTTTTGTCTGCAGCTGATTCTGATGCAGGCCCTAATCACATGACTCACTTTTGCCAAAATACATAAAGCTTGTCATGTGATGCAACATTCTTGTCCCCAGAGCCACGATCCTTTTGTCCTGCCCCACAGAACACAGACTCTAGCCAGTTCCAATTTGTTAAGAGTGTACACAGTGCTAATTTTCTATTGTCACCCAATCAGATTTGAGCAGAATAAAATCTGAGTCTGTGCAAAATGACTTTCAAATTGGAACCAGACCAAGTCTGTGATCCATGCATGGTACTGGGAAAAACGATTGTGGCTCTGAGGTCAAGAATGGTGTTGCAATAATTACATTGTACATCAGAAATATAATGCAGATGTAGAAAGATCGTTCACACATGAGCTGGCATGTACAAATTTGCAACCTTATCTTCCAAGTGGGAATTTTTATAGCCATCCTTCGTTGTACAATAAAGTTTCTTTCTGCCATAAACTCTCCCCCTGTTCATTATCCTGAAAATTTGCATTCTAGCTTTACATTTTTTCAGATGTTTTCTATATTTCCTTATCGTTATACATATATAGCACTGTCCAGCTTTTTTCTGTAGGGATTAATAAATTTATTTGGATGGCAAGGCCTCTCACTTTCATACGAAACCTTCTAATTTTCCAGTATTCAAAATGCACCCTTAAGGTGGTACTGGAGGCTAAAGTGATGTTTTTGGATTGCAGCGATTTTTTTACAGGTCAAAGATAATCTAAAAAAAAATGCGCACGCCAAATTTTAGGACTAAGACTGTTTTCGCGGTAAAAATACGAACACCATACTGCGTTAAATGCAGTTGCATCCTGCTGCGGATCTCCCCAAGGATGGCCTTGTTGACAGCTCGATCAAATGAGACCGTGTAATCTGATCAAAGAATCGACAACATTTAGAACAACAGGTCTGTTATAATATATATCTTTATTTTGATCTAAAAGGAAAAATCTCTCAGGCATGTACTTGGGGTAGACCTATTCAAAATCTGGGCTAAAATGCTTTTAGCAACGAGCAGATTTGTGCTAGTCTTGTTACCTTTTATAACAACTTAAGTCAGAGTCCTCGGAGAGGGAAGCATCTGCCTGTGATTTCACTTCTTGGCGCGGCTCCGGCGTGGGCTTTCATTTGCATGTGTTACTCGAAATCTCTCGAAGATCCCTTATCTCTCAGTTCCCGCACTACATCTTTAGCACTTTTAACTGTCTTTGCGCCAGGGTTTATGTAGCGAAAGTAAACCTTCACTCCCGATGAAGACGATCGTTTGTCCTGTGTTATTGTCCAGCCAGTTTCCTTCGACTTATCAAAATCTAGCACTATTCTCGACTGCGAGCCTGAACCACGACTCTCGTTGCCCTTGTCTGACTTCTCCTTTGTCATGTGTAACTGCTTTTTCGGCGGCATCACTTCAACGTTTTCCTTTTTTAAACTATTCGCTCTGATCTACGCGTATTTAGCTTATTTTCTTCGATCACACGTTTCTTCTGTTTGATTTCTCGCATTTCATGCCATCACGCTGTTGGGGTTCTGTTGCGGGTTCCGTTGCTATGCGAGGTGTCATTGTTTATAATCGCCTCTTCTGATTGGTTTTGCGGGAAAAATAGCTCCCCGTAAAAGGAAAGAAGGGCCCAAAATTGGGTCATTTTCGACGTTTTACCGCTGGAAACTATTATTGTAGACAACAACAATATGGCTGCCATTGAAAACAGTTCGATGCATGAACTTTCACAGCGATTTCTTTGCAGTTTAGCTTGATTTTGTGCAGTTAAGAACATGTTATTTTTAAGGTGGGAGCATGTAAATTCATATTTCTTTTCGTACGTTTATCAAGAGGACGTGAAACTTGGCAGACTTAATTTACATATGCGTACGAACTTTTTTGTGGGAGTACGTCAAATGCTTTCGAATGTGGGTCCCACAGTGGAACCGCATATTTTCTCACGACATGGGATTACATTTCTGGTAATATATTAATTTCCTTTCACTTTTCCATGACGTACTCCCACACAATTTTAGGTTTCAACCTTATATATTCATTGCCCAAAGCGTTTTGAAGTGGAAGGATTTCTCTTTGCATAATATGGCAAAAGGTGACATATGAAGGTTTTGACCACACCCTTTACAATATCAAATTACAGGAATTCCTTTCATTTTTTCAGATTGAAAACAATTTTAATCAAATTTACATGCAATAATGTTTTAAATGTAAAAATATTATCAAGATTGAACAATTATTTTGTCAGTTTTAATGCACATAGATTGTGGCAAAAAATGGTCAAATTAGCCTCCAGTACCACCTTAAACATCACTTACGGCTGTATGTGACAATTTGTGGTCTGGCTAATTGAAACATGACCTTTTAATTTGTGAAAATCATATAGCTCCAGCTGCAAGTTTTCCATAACCTAATATCAGTCAAATTTAAGCAGCGCTGTTATTTACTCTTAGGTAGTGGCTTGTTATATATAATTAATTTTGTCACAGCCTAATTTTTTTTGTTCAATCAGGCAAAAAATCTAATTTTGAGTTGGATTGATATGTGAAAGTTCTTTGGCAGCATTGATATTAATAAAATAATAACAAAAAAGTTGAAAATATATAACAGTATTTTTTTTAATAAGTAATAAAATTAGTCTCTAGAAGTCCTCTTGTGATGTAGAAAGTCATTGTGTACTTTTGCTTTTCAATATTATTTATTGTATTCACTTTCAAGGAAGTTTTCAGGTTGAAAAAGTCTTAATCGTGTTTGTACAATATATTAAAATGGAGCAATTTGAATCTTTAATTTCAGACTTTTATATAAACATACCAATGAAACAGTAACAGTGATGAATGATTTTGTTATAAAATGTCAAAATTGTAATTAATGCTTATATCTTTTCCTGCTGTTTTTTCACAAATCAATCATAACTATCTATAATTGCACCCAAATATTCAAATCATCTTCAAATTCACAGTGTATGTCCTGTAATTTTTCAAAACATGTGTTGATGTAATAAGAAATGAAATTAAAATCTTTTAAAACATTTCTGTTTTTAAAATTTATTTCAATAAAATTCACACTATTTTAATTAAATGTTTCCTTCTCTCCCTGTATTTATGTTCTCTTGAATCCTTTAGGGAAAAAGTTAATGAATTTCTTAAAATTTTTATTTCATTGATTTTTTTTTTTTTTGCACTTGTCACAAAATTTGGAGATACCAAGAAAACTAGTGTGGTTAAAATTAAATGTCAATACTGGCATATACATGTATGCCAAGTATAATCAAAGAAAATCTTCTTATGTTACAGGGTTGTCAAAGTTGCCAGGTGCCAGCAAAAATCATCACCTACTTTGTTATATCGGCTGGCTACTTTGCTTGGAAGTTCGTCAGGGGAGACGACATTTTTTTTAAATATCCGGTTGCTTTTCAAAGTCAGACGTGTACTTCAAAATTTTCTGACAACCCTGTGTGTTAGCTTAAACCAAGCTGGCAATAATATAACATGACAAGAACTCTACGAGTAGTAAAGTTGGTCTTTAGGGTCTTGTAAGTGCCCCTAAAGCATGGGAATTAATCCTGACCAATAGTTATGATTTGTTTTATAGTCATTTTTCCTCTCACACAAGGTGATCCGTCATGCATGTTACTATGTCATTTGAAACCTTTAATCAGTCTTTTGCAATCACTAGTGCACAGACTACTACTATATAGTTGTGGCTTTTTAATAAAAGTAAGTAAAGGTCACTCCTATCTAAGTACAAACTGTTCTCCAATGGGTTATTCCAGAAAAAATCCACACCCCCCGACGGATGGCATGCTGTAAATTCGCGCGGGAGGGGGGGTTGAGGGCTCTGGAAATCCAGGCGGGAGGGGGGGTCTGGACCTAAAAATCCTTCCTCAGGGGTCGATTTTTTGAAAATGATTTGAAGAGAACACTTTGTGTACAAAACAATTAGTTAAGGTTTAACTTCGTCGGTTCCACATTATTCATAAAGAATAAACCGGATGAAAGGGGGAAAATACAACTCAAATATGGAGAAAGTCAGTGGTTAACGTAACCGGAAGCGTGCTTCGGTACCTTGCAACAAAGCTCGTGTCCGAGTTCTTGCCAGCAACAAATTGTCAGGGAAAGGTTAAAAAGTATCAGCCGATTTGAAAAAAGACAAAAGATTTTTGACAAAAACAATCAATGTACCTTTATGCAAGTACGCATTGTTTTCTATTTGTAGAATTGTTTCAGCTTGCTTTCGTGCATGTTCCCTGTAATCTGATATAAGCTTAGTAATATACGGCTTACGCAAATGTCCAAACTTTTATGCCGCTCTTCCTAGTGTACTATTTAGTTGATGCGTTAAACCTTGAAGGAAATATAAAATAATTGGAAGAAGCTTTCCAATTTAATACTTAAAGGCAAATTGCGATCAAACTTGTTCGAATGTTTTCTTCGTGAAGCCAATAATCACGGTAAAGGCGCTAGTAAATATAATTAAATTAAATAGCGCTTTCTGAATTTGTTTGCTTTCAAGATTTTTTTGATTCGCGTAAACATTATGTGAATCATTCTTACGGATAAGAATGGCATTCTATATACACAGGAAAAGTCGGAAATTTTAGAAAACACTAGATGTAATAAAAATAGGTTGCTGAATTTAAATAATATTTTGTGATGTTTACAATATTTCGCAGACACAAGTGCTCGGCACGCAGTTAGGATAAATGTCATAAATAAATCGCCAAGCCTTCTGGAAGCAGAAAATCACTGAATTCTGACAAGTGTAAGACATTTTCATTCAAGGAAATATGACTTTCATTCAAAAGTTTTGACCTTAAGAAAAAATGTTTTGGATTCATGATCATGAAAAAGCTGGGTGCGATCAAATTACATTTTACACAAAATTTGCATGAAACAAAATTGTGTATTTGCGACAACACTTTGAAGAAACTGTGAAGCCTGGAAAAAATTAAAACATACCAAAATCAAAGCAGTTATTTAAGGAACTAGATTTAAAGAAACATTTCATTCGATTTTGTCTTGAAATCACGGGGTTTTTTTTTATGTGTCACGCAATATTTATTTAAAAAATGTTTCACCAATTTATAGCACTAATCACCACAATTTAGAAAAATATAAAAACACGATCTCCTGAATGCGACTACATGTATTTTTTTTTTTTTTCATTGTCTGTAAATTTAGGGCCTCCAAAAATTTATTGGAAATCCGGGCAGGAGGGGGGGTCTCTGGGCTTGGAAATCCAGGTGGGAGGGGGGGTCTAGCGGGCCAGGAAATCCGGGCGGGGGGAGGGGTCAAAAAATCTTGCCATCCATCGTGGGGGTGTGGATTTTTTCTGGAATAACCCAATGATAACATTTGCCACTAAAAGCATAATCAATTTTCAATGACGCATGCTGGAAAATGAGAAATATAATGTGATCTTTACGTCAACAATGACTTTGATAACGTCAACTCCTAACAACATTTCTTAAATACCATTTAATTTTGTGACTGCTCTTTAAATTATGACATGTTTGTAATCCAAGGGACTGTCAACTTACATTTGACCGGTACTGTACATTGTACAAGTAATCATGACTGAAACAGCTTTTATTTTAAACAAAGATGGTACATGTTAAGCTCGGTAATGTTCATTGTGTCATGAGCATGGAACAAAGAAAAATAATCAAACCTACATTTATGGCCTTTTCGTACATATTGGACAGATGCTCTACTGAGCTTTGAGAGACTCATGGCAAGCTAGCCTGTTTACTTAATATTTTCCTTTTTATATTCTTATTGTTTTAGATGTTGGGTTCTTGCTTCCTTTCACTATTACAAGTCCAGGCACAGTTTTTGATGTCATCAGCTGACTTGACAGCATCACTTGGTGGCTTCCATGAGATTGGTGACTATCTGCGGGACAGAGAAGTTACCCTGGCTCTAAAGGATGCCACGGCAACCTGGATTTCACTTGCTCAAGTATGTACATGTAACCAGTGTGTCCACGCTTCACACACAAAACCGAAGGAGGGAGACGGTCTATTTCAGTGTCCATTACAAGACTGTGGAATGCCCTCCCCAATCATATTAAACAAGAACAGTCATTATATTGTTTTAAGAAAGCCATTTTTAAAAAAACTCATATGTGGTTGCACTCGCAAGCCTAAACAGCAGGAGTTTAGTGTGACTCTCACTACATTAATTTTGCCACTCTGCTTCCTGGCGGAAACTCCAATACCGCATACACTTCAGCTGGTGAAACCAGAAGCATCAGGTTTTCATATAACATATTTGGTCACAAATATTCAAATTGCCAAGCACAATGCTTTTATCTCATTTGTTTTTTGCTATCTTAAAGGGGCTATGTCGCGAGGTTTCGCCTAATTTTAGTAACTTTAATTTACACTTTTATCTGTCAAAATTCTTTTCTTCGCTGATACGAAACAGGAATCGAAACGGAACCAGTGGTCACGTACACAAGAGCTATTGCTTGTTTTGATTTAAGTCCAAAAATCTCATCGCTCTTTTCTCAAGCAAAACAAAATCAGAAAAATGTTAGGTTTATCTGTGGCAGTAAAGAAGTACAAAGCGAAGACTCTGGTACCATGTTAATATGCTGAAGTGTACTATATTTAGCCAACAGAGAAGAAGAACCTTCGTCCATGACATTCCATGGTTAACTGATTTCTATCGCTGCTCGTACATATTGAGAAATTTAGCCGTACGATTTCAGAATCGGGAAAATAACCAGGCGAAAATCAAGAAAAATAGATTGTTTACATATGTGAAAAATCTGAGACCATTTGGTGAACACAGGCTGCACTGCAGGATTGAATGGATTCGACGATGATGGCGGAAACTTGAAAAACAGCCACCGGACGTTTTTCAAGATTGTAGCTTGCGTGACACCTCGCGACATAGCCCCTTTGATAAAGACTAGCGGTAATCATAAAGAGTATGTTCAGCCCTGTCATTTGAGATCAGTTAGAAGACCATCTTCCTTTTGAATGCTGGCTTTTTTACTCAGCTGTGGTCTTCTTTTCTTGCAGTCTAATCAAGCATTGCGCCAGGGTGAAGTGTTGTCACGGGAACAGGTCCAGTTCCTAACATTGGGTGGTCAGGGAGAACTGGCTGATCCAGAGAGAAAGGAGTTGATACAGAAAGTCAATACTCTGCTTAAGGTAAAGGTCACTTACAAGAACTTGCTGTGGTTTGTTTTTGACTCATTCTTGTGAAGGCACACCTTGGGCTTGTTAAGATCAGAGGTTCAAGGTGTGGATTTTGCCATAATGCTTTTTTCTTAGACAAGAAGCTTTAATTTTTTTAAATAAGTAAATGGGTGTGCTCAAAACAGTTGGTCAGTGCACAGCAACTGTCAGTAAAACAAAAAACAAAACAACAGGCACATTCTTTAGTTTTGTAGCTCATTTTTCATGAATCATTGTTTGTAGAATTACAGAAAAGAGTTTGAACGAGCACCAACACCAGAAGCAGATATACCAGCAGGCTTCCACAAGAATCCCCGAGGAATAGAGCTGGCTCTTAAGGCAAGTTTTTGCCATCAAACATTTACCCATAGCTCGTGAACACATCTTTTTTATCTGTTCTTTGTGACCTGGGACTGTTGAAATTTTGACATTTCTGGCCA
Source organism: Dendrophyllia cribrosa (assembly GCA_024195265.1). Classification (NCBI taxonomy): domain Eukaryota; kingdom Metazoa; phylum Cnidaria; class Anthozoa; order Scleractinia; family Dendrophylliidae; genus Dendrophyllia; species Dendrophyllia cribrosa. The sequence continues at coordinate 58,374,710 of JAJLRJ010000002.1, forward strand.
GAAATGGTGGGATGAGCCAAAAAAAAGCACTCATTGGCAAATGGTTATACAAGTCTGTTTCTCAAGTGAAATTGTTCTGTCCTTTAAAGTTCTAGTGAAGAACTTACCATAGACACATTTAAGTTTTAGCATTTAAAAACATAATCTGTCGTCTGTGTTATTTCAAAGAGACTGAATATAGCATTGAAGACACTTGCACTGCATGTAAGTGTGTTCACAAAGAGCAAGATTTACTTACAACCTCAAATTACAACTGTCAGAATATGTTTTCCTTCTAAAATATCCTCTTACACTCTCTCTGCCTGGTTCTTCCACCAAAGATATTTACAGAAATGCCAATATAGTTTTAATACATTTTAAAACCTTGTCCTGTTCGTCTATGTTATCAATACCTGGTCAATGCATCTGGCTGAGGCAAGAAGCCTAGCTTCATAATAGCCATAACTATTAACATTACAATTTCATTGAGTCTGTTTTCCAAAAGGAAACAAACTCACATAATGAAAATGGTTATAATTATGTTTCCTCAAATGTTTTTAGGGATGTTGTAGTGAGCTGGAGGCCATGGCTGCTGGTGGTGTCACTGAGGCTTCCTCTAATCAAGAAATGGAACAACAGATTCTGAAATTAATTCCTAAATTACAGTTGAGAATTGGTGAGATGCATGCAGCCGTTTTATCAAACTTTACACATTTTGATTCTTCTAATCACTGATTGACATACAATTAAATGTTTTCTCAAAACAAAAACTACAAATGTACATGTATGCCATGATGGTCTTAGAAAAAGATTAGATTTGAATTCCCTGTAAATTGTCAAAGAAGGTGTTATTAATATAAGACATACTAGTGCTGTTGTTGACCTAAAAAATGTTTGCCAAAGTAACTGTTCTTTAAGGTCATGCCATTCTTCTGAACATAGACAAAGTTTTAAGCACAGCCAGTTATCTTTAGTTGGTGATCTGGTCAGCATTCAATCCTCAGACAGTACCTACAGTAGCTCACAGTCTACAGTTCAACTCCTCAACCAACCAGACAGCCTTTGCATCAAGGCAGCATGTCCTCTGTGTGATGGTTTTATTTATTTTTCTAACTGCTGTCTGCTCGACAACCAGGATATACTAAATAGTAAAGAGAAATTTCATGTTGTAGTATGATTTCTTCTTTACAGGTTATGTTATGACTGAAGTGTGTTCTTCTCCCAGTAAAGCAAATGATAATTACAAGTCTAAACTGGTAAATATTACCTTTATTATTGATATTATTCATGTTGACAAGTTAAGGCAGTGCAAGTTACACACTGCAATTTTCCGTGCAGAAAGTCTAGTTGCAATGGTGTCTTGCAACCAGGGTGTTAACGGTGCAATGTTTTTCATGCAACTTGCCAGGATTTGGTTGCCACCCATGTGCAAAGAGGTTTTAAAACCGTAACATTGTGAGACTTGCTGCAAAGAGAGTGATACACGTTGCAATGCTAAAAAATGTTGCTGCAATCGTTGAGAAAAGTAGAACCTAATTCTACTTTCTGCAACGATTGCAGCAGCTTGACTTGCAATGATTTTGACCATTGCAGGGGGTGTTACTTGTGCAATGGTTCATGCCTAGCATGTCTGGCAACAGTGTTGCGAGACTTGCTGCATGAGAAATTGCAGCGTTTAACACCGCCTTTACCCGCAAAAATATAATGATGCACATGGGTACATAATTTAGTCATAGAGATACAAACTTCAGTTCACTTTTGTTCTTTAAAAAAATCTTTTCATTTGGTTAACAATAAATTATTTGTCCCTGCACAGCACTGTATCAGAGACCTCGTTAGTTCAGTAGCCAAGCAGAATGACATCCCGCTTAATCGTGAACCCCTTGATAACTTTGTGCTTATGGTGTTGTATGAAGCCTGTTCTCCGGTGTCCAGCTCTGCTGCAAAGACTGCTGTGCAGCTTTTGTTTGGCAGAGCCCACCTGGTAAGTCAGCATTTCTTGTGTATGTTTACCTTAACCCATTAACTCCCATCATTATCAGTCAACTGCAATTCTGCTCCAGCCCCCGTTCTCACTCGCGATGTCAGTTATCTGTTCAGGTGTGATTTGGCCCTTATGGTCTCCTAGCAGCTGCTGAACATTATTGTAATAGGTCTTACCAGTTTTTCCAAATTTTTATATTGGCCTGATAGCAAAAATCCATCGACACTGCTGGAAAAAGCATCTCAAAATTAGTAGTGGCCAAGTTTAAAAGCAATATCTTTTAAAATAATGGAGATATAGTTCCAAAAAGTCGGCAAATTTCACAGACGTTTGTATCGCGCAGCCAAATTTCTTGCCTACCGGTTTTCCAGCAGTGTCGATGGATTTTTGCTATCAGGCCAATATAAAAATTTGGAAAAACTGTGATTTGACCTATTCCCAAATGTGCCAAAATTCAACATTGGGTTATTCCAGAAAAAATCCACACCCCCCCGACGGATGGCATGTTGGAAATTTGCGCGGGAGGGGGGGTTGAGGGCTCTGGAAATCCAGGCGGGAGGGGGGGTCTGGACCTAAAAATCCTTCCTCAGGGGTCGATTTTTTGAAAATAATTTGAAGAGAACACTTTGTGTTCAAAACAATTAGTTAAGGTTTAACTTCGTCGGTTCCACATTATTCATAGAGAATAAACCGGATGAAAGGGAGAAAATACAACTCAAATATGGAGAAAGTCAGTGGTTAACGTAACCGGAAGCGTGCTTCGGTACCTTGCAACAAAGCTCGTGTCCGAGTTCTTGCCAGCAACAAATTGTCAGGGAAAGGTTAAAAAGTATCAGCCGATTTGAAAAAAGACAAAAGATTTTTGACAAAAACAATCAATGTACCTTTATGCAAGTACGCATTGTTTTCTATTTGTAGAATTGTTTCAGCTTGCTTTCGTGCACGTTCCCTGTAATCTGATATAAGCTTAGTAATATACGGCGTACGCAAATGTCCAAACTTTTATGCCGCTCTTCCTAGTGTACTATTTAGTTGATGCGTTAAACCTTGAAGGAAATATAAAATAATTGGAAGAAGCTTTCCAATTTAATACTTAAAGGCAAATTGCGATCAAACTTGTTCGAATGTTTTCTTCGTGAAGCCAATAATCACGGTAGAGGCGCTAGTAAATATAATTAAATTAAATAGCGCTTTCTGAATTTGTTTGCTTTCAAGATTTTTTTGATTCGCGTAAACATTATGTGAATCATTCTTACGGATAAGAATGGCATTCTATATACACAGGAAAAGTCGGAAATTTTAGAAAACACTAGATGTAATAAAAATAGGTTGCTGAATTTAAATAATATTTTGTGATGTTTACAATATTTCGCAGACACAAGCGCTCGGCGCGCAATTAGGATAAATGTCATAAATAAATCGCCAAGCCTTCCGGAAGCAGAAAATCACTGAATTCTGACAAGTGTAAGACATTTTCATTCAAGGAAATATGACTTTCATTCAAAAGTTTTGACCTTAAGAAAAAATGTTTTGGATTCATGATCATGAAAAAGCTGGGTGCGATCAAATTACATTTTACACAAAATTTGCATGAAACAAAATTGTGTATTTGCGACAACACTTTGAAGAAACTGTGAAGCCTGGAAAAAATTAAAACATACCAAAATCAAAGCAGTTATTTAAGGAACTAGATTTAAAGAAACATTTCATTCGATTTTGTCTTGAAATCACGGGGTTTTTTTTATGTGTCACGCAATATTTAATTAAAAAATGTTTCACCAATTTATAGCACTAATCACAACAATTTAGAAAAATATAAAAACACGATCTCCTGAATGCGACTACATGTATTTTTTTTTTTCATTGTCTGTAAATTTAGGGCCTCCAAAAATTTATTGGAAATCCGGGCAGGAGGGGGGGTCTCTGGGCTTGGAAATCCAGGTGGGAGGGGGGGTCTAGCGGGCCAGGAAATCCGGGCGGGGGGAGGGGTAAAAAAATCTTGCCATCCGTCGGGGGGGTGTGGATTTTTTCTGGAATAACCCATTCAAGAAAAATCTCAAATTTCATTTTGTAAAATATTGATAAACAAATGGTACTATACAAAAGTGCTGCCAAAGAGGTTTCATTTGAATGGTCACACCATAGGATTTCATTGACAGACTTAAAAGTTAGAGTACTACATGTCTCCATAATAAATATTTATTGACTCTGGCAGTGAAAGGGTTAAGTTAGGAACTTTGCTCAAGGGTTTTCTTCAGTCCTTGACAGAATCTGGTTTATCACATGACTTGTTTGATTGTTTAACAAGGAATAAAGTCACTGTAATTATGTTGTTATCTTTTAGGTGACAGCCAAACCCAGTAAAGATAAAAACACTCGGCTGGCCCAAGTGTATGTTAAAGGAACGTCTATTCATGTGGAGGTCTCCACCACATGGTATAATACAAAATTCCTTTTGTTTATAATTATAACAATGTTATTGTTATTATATCGGGGCTCAAAATTTTTAAAAAATTCTCAATTGCAAATTGCAAGTCATTCCTAAAATTTATTTGCAAGTAAAAAAATTTTAGTCGCAAAAAAAAATCTTTTTGATAAAAATACATTTACCAGTTACAAGGAAGACACAAGACTGTTGAATATAATTCCTTTATTAGCTAGGCCATAAAACAGTTGCAAAATAGCAACTAATAGACAAATTTTAGTCGCAAAAGCGAAATCTTTAGTCGCAAATGCGCCCGATACAGGCGCAATTTCGAGCCCTGTTTAATATGTAAATGTATAACAAGTATAGTAAGCACACAACTTGTATAAAATTGGGATTATGGTGGAAATGCACTGAGAAAATTTTTAAGACCAGTACTTGGGGAAAACTGTTTAAGTAGGGATAACAACCCACTTATATTGCTGAGTACAGAAATCAAACCCTGGCCATTATATTGTTGGAAGAGTCAAGTGCTCTCACAATATTGCACCATCCCTGCTCCCTGACTTGACTTTAAGATTACTCCTGAACATTTCAATTTACCATTCTGTTGTTAAATGAATCTTTGTGTTTACCTATTTGTGTTTAGGGTCATCACTGAAGATGCCTCCACCTTTTCTTGTCTGTTAAAAGACCTGGAGTTTGCCTCACCTTTGGGAACAGTGGATGCTGTTTATACATCCAAGTTTAGTTTGATGGATTATTTGGAGGACAAGTGAGTGTGTAAAGGTTATCTCTTTGCCACGTAAGAGTTCAAGGAGTAAATTTGGCAGGTTTTCACATTCAATTAGGAAAAAAATTGAAGAGTACCATTGGAGAGTATAATACTCAGTAGCATACATTTGAATGGTTATGCATCTGGATTTTATCTGCGACAGGCTCAAGAGTTAGAACCACCTTATACAGCACAATAAACAGAACCACATTAAAGTAATAGACATACATGTACTCAATCATAGACTAAAACTGTAGTAACATTTTACATGTCTTTACCAGGTCACTATAAATATTAAAGTTGCTAATTATCTGTTACAGTGTACTTGACTTCCCCCTAATCACATTTTACTCAAGTAATAGCTGTGTCTATTTGAACTTGCTCCAAAAGGGGGCAATTATTATTCAAAGGACATGATTAATCCAGGTAAGCTTTAATTAGAAGTACAGCAATTATTTTAAAGAGTTATACCCCCAACAGGGCAACAGGAAGTAATTTACAGTATCGGAAGTAATTTATCTTTCAGATGGTTTAGAATAATTATTGTACATGTATTCTTTTTTTAGGGAGAGGCCACTGCCTGCCATTCACATAAAACGGCACAACCTATCCAAGTCCCCACCCTTGCTGACCAAACTGGATGCTTCCCCCTGCCACAAGCACAAGAGCTTTAGAAAGACCTTCACTAAAGCCACATCCAAGATATTTTCACGGAAGTCTGTGGCCGCCAAAGCAGTTAATAACCCAAATACTGTTGTCGATCCAGCCAATCAGAATGGTATTTCTGGTGCAGGCGCCAGAAATGAATCAGCAGGTACCTGTATGATGTTTCTACTTCAAATTTAAAAACTTACAATATATATGCTTCCTACATGCATAAAATCCCTTTGTGTGCACTAAGCAAGCATCTTGACTCAACAACTTATCTTCTGAGCAGTGTTCACGAGCCAGCTTATGTTTTGTAGCATTGACCTGTGGTTAGTGTGTCCCGACCTTTAAGAATACCTAGGTGTAAGAAAATGCTGGAAGTAACCCTGTAATGGTTAAACTTAGGCCATGTGGGTTGCCTGTGGCTCATAGAATTATGTCTCTTTACCTACCTTGCATTCATTACAATAAAATTAAAATCTGTTTATTGTTCAGGTAACCGTACATCTGTAGCCTCCAGCACTGACACAGGCGATGATCATGACACAGACATTGATGACCCCACACCCCTCCCCCCACCACGCCCAAGGCACTGGGCCAGAAGAGCTAAAGAACAATCCATGGTACCAGCCAGCAAGGTCACTGAAGAGCAGTGTAAGGCTGATGACCCCTCATCACCAAGTGATTGGTCCAGATCAGTTCCTCAGTTTCCACTGCCAACTTTTAAACCCACTATACAAAGTAAGTTGTTTGTGTTAGTTTGTTGTGGGGTTGATGTGATATCACTGATGTCAAATACTTTGAACTATCGAATGCTTTGGCATTCAAAAATAGTTGTTTTCGACCAAGTATAAGGTTTAGATGTAAAGTTATTGTCCAGTTCTTTATTCACAAGTGGACAAAGACAAAGTCAAGGTCAGCATATTTTAAAGTAGAATTTCATGATGCAATTTTATCTTGGGTCTAAGAGGTTTGAGATATACAAACTTACGGTTTCGAAGCTTGTCTTATTGCTGAATATTTTAAACTTAACTTTTTTCAGATTCTCAAAGTGAACTGTCACTTGCTTCTCAAGAAGAGCTTACAGAAGTTATCAACTTCCTTTCTGGTGCACCAATCAAGCTGCGTCTTCTAAATGATGACGACACCAATCCCAGCATGGCAGAAAGTCACATGACTCCTATTGACAGTGGCCTGGGAAGCATTTATAGTGTGGCCTTGAGCAGCATCACACAGCTTAGCTGTGCACCTACACAAACAGGCGAAAAGGTTGAAGGTACATGTAGCATCAAGGGAGTAGAAACCGAGGAAAGTTCTCCGTCTCCTGATGATGCAGCAGCAGATTCTCCCAAGGATACAACACCTTCTAAAACTGAAATGGTTACTATAGAGACACAGACTTCTCCGACAACTGAAGTTTGTTCTACTTTATTTGTTAAATCTGCTAATGCTGATGACCAGGAGCAAGGTGAGAGTCTGCAAACAGCCTCTGAGAAACAGGAAAATCAACCCCTGCAAGAAGATAGCATCAATTTAACAGATGGTGAATGTAAAACAGATGGTGATAATGAGGACAAGGAGAAGAATACCGTTCAAGAATCATCACCATCACCATTGTTGCAAGTAACGGAAGATGCGACCATTAAAAGCGATGCAATTCCAGAGAATGTACCAAACACAGAAACAGCCAAGTTGATCGTTGGAAATGATGAACAGACTAAACCAAGTGAGACACCCAGCCCTGTACTTGTCACAGTCAACTCAGAGGAGTGTAATGATGACAAAACATTGTCCATTAGCGAGAGCCTGAGGTAAGGAAACAAGTTGGGCTGATTTGCAGGTTAAAAGCTACATCACCAATAGTTATTGATAGAAAGTGGATTTAAAAATACTGTAGGTCTGGGATCCAACACGTCTTTGGAAGTCTTGAGAAATGCACACCAGCTTACAGTACACAAGCTCACAGAATCATCAAATTCTAAACTAATGCCCCATTCACACCAACAGTTAAACATGTTTAAATGTTGTTTTGTTTAACAACGTTTTAGCCTCTATCTTGAACGTTTTGAAATGCATATGACTCAAACTACCTGGAATGGTAATAAAGTCAATAAAGTTTCTTTAAGTAAAGATTTCACTCCAAATATTACGGGAAGTTAGGAGGTATTTTTCTAAACCTGTTTTAAACTAAACAACATTTAAACATGTTTAAGCATTGGTGTGAATGGGGTATTATAAGCTTTATTCAGACTACAAAAATTCTTAATTCATTGCCATAATCACTATGTTCTAGATAAACATTGCCATGTACATGTACTAATATGTGTCAATTTCGTTCCAAAAGGAGTGTATGGGAGAAATCCAGTCCTCCACTGGATGCTTCTGATGCTGTTAGCACCAATCCTGAAGGCTCACTGTTAAGCAAAAAAGACATACATGGTTCTCAGGACACACTCTACCATAGCTGCTGGTCGCTGTCAGATTTCTCTGCCAACGAAAAGAACAACGAGGCCAATGAAGATGCCAAGAGTCTGAACGAGAGTTTGCTACCAAGTAATTCAGGTGCTGGGCTTCTTGATCTTGGCTTGAAGTGGTCAAGTTATGGAAACAGTATCCATGGCAACCCTGTGTGGGCCAACATTCCTAATGTAAGAACTTTTGATTCACTGCAATCTTTATATTACAGCAATTACAGTAGTTTCACATACTTTTCCTTTGATCATTGCAATTTAGTTATGAAGTTGGAACTAGTTTACATTCATTTGTCATATTCAGATGAACCTATCTACATTGGCCACCCTTTGCCTAGGGAGTACAAATTGTACATTTTTTGGTGCCCCAATAGCGAGTGCTGACAAAATTAAGTTTTGAACCCTGTTATAAAATTAATAAATAACACATTTGTATCTCTGCATAAGTACACTTTATCAAGGTCTGGTGAGAGAAATTCTGTGATTTGTTTCTTAGGCTTCTGGCAGCAGCTGGAATCAGTCCCAGGAGTCCCTAAACGCGGACAGGTCAGGCAGGGGCAAGACTGTGTTCTCATTGGGTCTTGGTATTACTGGACCTGACATGCTGGCTGCCGCAAGAGGAGGAAGGTACTTGATATAACAATGTGTGAATTGTATCCAAGGTTTTAGGCTATTTTCTCTTCATACAAGGTAACTTTTGTGGCATCAAATAGCTTTTGCCCTCAAGTAGGTCTTTTTGACATGAAATTCAGTTATGCACCACTGCATTACTTGTGGAATATTTTGTACCAGATGGGTTTTTATACTACTCCACGTGAATTATTTACGGCACTATGTGAAGCAAAGGAAATAGCAGATGTCAGCGCACAGGCTAGCATTGGGAAGCCATACAAAAACCATGTTATAGAAGACTTGTGTCTGTTGTTGCTCCTTGCTTTGCCATCAAGCAAGAATTCATAAGAGTATTTTGTTTGTTTACCAGTTGTGATGCAGTACACAGTGAAAGCTTGTCCTTCGTGCCAAATGTTGGAATCAAGCCCTGGAGTACTGAAGACTTAGCACAGACGGTAACAATGCTATTAATATTAAGCAGTTCAGGGAACATTCATAATTAGTGTTGTTTTTAATAACCTGTCATTAGCAAGCAGGGTTTATTATATTGGTATTTTGCAATTAGAAGTACCATTAGTACATGTATGACCACCTGCACAATTTGTCATCAGATGTTATTGCTGAAAAACCTTGACTGAGAAAGTTAACTTTGATTGATTATAAACTCTAATTTGATTACAATAGTTGTGTTATTACAAGTACCTGGTAGAATTTTGTCTCAAGCCAAAAGTTGACTTTGATTTTCTGAGTGATTTTGATTTGTTTTAACATGAAGTGAAAGTCTTTAATTCTGGACATCATTATGCAGTGCCATGTCCTCTTAAGTTAACAAGCTTCTTTTGTTCTATTTTTTTTATCCTTTCAGAATCCTTGGTCAGGTCGAGATTCCTCTCCTCCCCCACTGTGGTCCAAAACAGTGTCATTAACAGAAGACACTTTGAGGCCGTCTCATCACCGAGCACCCCTCCCCCCACAACACTATAGTGACCCCTTTCTCCCAAGAGAGAATTGGTGGCCCCAGGGGAGGGGTATGCCGCCCTCAGGCTATCCACACCCCTCCTATGCTCGGTTCCATTCAAACCTCCAGCGTCAGCGTGCTTTTGATAACATGCAATATGGAATGCCTGGCAGTTTACAAAGAGGTCGTGGTACACTGAATGGTCAGTCAGCATTTCAGCCAGTTCAAACAGGTTTTCGCAAGCATAGTCAACCAGTCCCACCTGGGCATCTACAGGTACCACCACATTACACAACAGGACATGGGTCTCATCACAACTCAAACCCACGATTTTAGGAAAGTGGAGAAGAGGAGAGTTTGGCAGTTTCTTAGTATTGCAGATGTTGCAAGACTTGAAACAATATTATAATACCCACACCAAAACACATGAGCTAACCAACATGCCTGGTCAGGCATGTCTTATTTGCTGTTCTTTCAGCTGTTTTACCAGTTTTTTTGTTTGTTTTTTTAGCAAAATGCCTTATTTTTTCACAAGTCTTAACTTAAATAGTTTCTGCAATGTAGGGAAGAAATTAAAATAAAAGCCTTACTTGTAAAAAAATTAAAAGCCCTTGAGCCCTTTTCTCTCTCTCGAATTTCAAAGACAAAACCTTCTAAAAAGGGGTACGTCAATTTTTCAAAATTCAGTTGAGACAAAAATTAGAGAAATGAGGTATTTAATGTTTGAGTTCTCATTAATAGCAAGTGGTTTATCAATTTTGAAAATACTCATGCTTAATATGGTCTTGTATTAATATGTTCTCTACACTGAAACCAATGAGAGTAAAGTTAATTTTAACCGTTAAATACCAATTGTTAGTTTTTTTCTTGCAAAAGTAGAAATTTTTAGCCAATTAGATACCCATTAGTTTTGTTAATCTATTTCTCTGGAAGTTGCCTGAATTTTCAGCTATTGCCTTTGTCGCTTACTCTTGGCTGAAATTAATGGTATTCCGATAGGGACTTGTCTGTTAGGCTTAGAAAAGTGAGATTCATAAGACAGCTGAAAGCTTTAAAATTAAAAATATTACAATGTACTATTACAAGTAATGATATTACTTGAAAGCATTCAAAATGTTATTAGCAGTTTTTAAAAAGTAGATAAACGTAGAGTTGTTACTTGTTGTTGATTGTTTGCCAAAAACTGTTTATGAAAACCTCCTATAGAAGAACGTTTGTATCGAGTTGAATGCTTAAAGAAAAATATTTTATTTAGTTTGTTTAGGACCTTAACATCATAGAGTAATATTTGAGTAGCACTACATTATTTTTGGACAATTAAGGTTTAAAGGGATGATGTGAAAGAGTTGGTTATTGTTTGTCTCACAACGTAGTCAATTGGATGTAGATCTTGACATTTAGACTGCTTACTGCTAGTCTTCATCAGGCAATTCATTCGACTGATTATGCGTCCCCATCAGTATTTTGATTGTCAGCTGTGATTGGTGGAATAATTGATCGAGTTTCACCAATCACAGACGACCATTTGATACTACTAGTGGTGACGCATGATCAGTCGACCTCATCGCCTGGTGAAGACTAGCAGTAAGCAGTCGAAACTTTGTGATCAGATGTGAGACAAACGATAAAAAACTTTACTATTTAGAAATTATTTGATGAATTTCTCTTAGTGAACAGCTTTTATTAGCTCTTGTTAGCAACTTTTCATAGTGCTTTCATTTTTGACAGTCTCTCATACTCATAGCTAAGGATCATTGGGCAGCTTTGGGTCACCAAGCAACCAAATGTTGGAAAATGAACCTGTAGATTTTGGTCATATGGTTGATATTTTTATTTATAGGTTATTATTTTAGGTTTTAGAAGTCACTGCTTTTTAAAGGGTTGCTTGGAGCGCAGGCGAGCCAGGTGGATTTAACAATTAGCAGTGGGTTTCCATATTTGCTGTTATTTAATTTTCTAAATGAGAGATTTTTGTTGTGTGATATATTTTCATTTGTTTGAACATGGCATCTTAATGTGCTCTGCTGAGCTTAGCAAGCATTTTGCACAGTGAAGTCATGTTTTGGTGCTTCTCAGCCGCTCTAATGCTGTGTTAACATCAGGACCCAAACATGTTTAGAGTAAACATGTTTCAACAAAACACGTTTCACGCATTGTTCTCAGTATAATGTATGATGTTTTACGATACAGGCATAACCTCACGTAAAATCTTTATAATTACACGTGAACCGAAAAATATAGAACTCGAACTTGCTGTTGGATGATTTAATCTCACTTGTCATACTAAGCCCTTTGGTAACAAAGGGCATTATGGTGTTCAACAAGAAGACGACATTTGTGCTAACGTGTTTTACCTGGCTTACATCAAAACTACCTCGTAAGATAGTTTCAATCATGTTTTGATCATGATTCGCGCAATGCGCCGCCTGATGTGAAAACGTTTCATAGTGAAACATGTTTCATTCATGATCAGACTAAACATACTTTGCCCTAGTGTGAACACAGCATAAGCCAGACTAAACATGTTTCGCCCCAGTGTGAACACAGCATAAGCCAGACTTAACATGTTTCACCCTAGTGTGAACACAGTATAAGCCAGACTAAACATGCTTTGCCCTAGTGTGAACACAGCATTCAAGTCTGTTGAGTTATTGTGCCAAATTTGAGAATGTCTCCTTTTTTTTTCCTTTTTTTTTCTATAGTTAATTCCTTTACAGAGCATACCATAATTGTATGGGTTCAATATTCATTAAGGATGCCTTTTTATTTCGAGGATATATGTAAGCATTATTATAGTATTTAAAAAAGTTATTGCATTGATAACATGTTAACCAGGGGAGATATATCAGTTATTAACTTGATTTTGCTGACAAATGTTAAAACATACCACTAAAATTCCAGACTAATTAGAAATTCAATCTTCCATTGTTGTTAGATTCACTTAATTTTGTTTTTGAAGAATGAGCTGTTGCCGGCCTGTATAAATTTCAAAGGTCAGAACTTTATTTTTTTGTAACGACATCAGGAGAATACAAAGAGGTTATTTTTTATTCCATCTCGTCACGCAATTTGACTACTGCGTGACTGCCCAATTGAGCGCGGGACGTCATGGGTCGAGGTGCCATTCATGAGGTACCATATGGAGTATTGGCGCAATCACTTAAAAAACATAACCTCTTTCTTAGAAGTAATCCGTTGATGTCGTTGGTTGCTTTTCTCATTTTTAAAAGTAATTTTTGGAGTTAAGATAGGTAATTGAATTAGTGACATTTGAATAAGTGACAAGATTTTTTTACCTTTGCTTCTCTTTCTGTGAGATACCAACCCTCAGCAGATGGAAAAGAGGAGTGTATAGTTTTGAACAGATGTTGCTAGGTTACACGGTGACTGTTATGACGTCAAGTCAACTGTATGACATGCCAATGTCATAACATTTTAATACTTCTGGTTTTATTTGATTTGTTTTTCTTTTTAAAGAATTGACAACTCCAGTGTTTATCCAAACTTCTGTTCCTTATTCTTGGATTATTTCTACTTATTTGTCTTATGTAATTATTTTTATGGCCTTATTGGGTTCCAAATTATGGAGCTCTTGACCGTTGCAGGTTGTAAACAATATTGTCAAAAAATAAAATGATCTTTTTGTGCTGTATATTGAACTTAGTACATTTCATTGCTAAGAAAAGCCGAGTAAAGAAGCTGTGCAAAAGGTTTGAATCATTGTAAAGCCTGGTTCACAAGATCGGTCAAGGCATAATGCCGGCATAATAGTGCCCTTTTGTAACATAACAGTTATTTTCTTTTTTTTTTTAGCGCTACTATTGTCCGTTTCTTAAGTAAAAACTACAAAATTTCAAGCTATTTTAATGTTCTACGTGGTTTCCGTTACTATTGGGCACTGTAGGCTTGCTTTAGTGCCCAAATTACGTTACATGTATTAACTTTCTTACTTTACTCGATAATAATATACATGAAAAAATTACTCGATTCTGATTGGCTAAGAGCAGTGCAGTTCAAGTGTAACACCAGTGCAAAAAGTGTAACACCAGTGCAAATTACAAATCTAAAAAAAAATTCCCAAAAAAAAATTTCGCAAAAAAAAAAAATTTCCAAACAAAAATGGATGAAAATTTTTTCATGTATAATTATTAGCCGAAGCGGCTCGTACAATTTTGAGTTTTTTGAAAAACTCACTCGTGCAAATTAATCCCAAATTTAACTCGAAACCGTATGATTATTTACCTATACCATCTAATCGGCTCCTGCCTATACTAATTAATTATGAAAATGGTTTTTTTCGCGCTTCACGGCGGTCCGGGAAATTTTTTTTACAGCATAATTACGAGCATAATAGCAACATTCGAGCATAATTTGGAGCATAATAGTCCGTTTTGAGGGCAATGCCAAAAAGCATAATACTCTATTTTAGGAGCATAATGTGTCAACCCCCAGTGGTCAGGTGGCCAAATCCGCGCGTCGCGCGTATACAAAAAAAGGCGCGAAAAGTTTTCCCGCCAAAACGTCAGTGGATCGCAGTTGATCTATGAAGCTGTGGCTTTGTTGTTTTTCTGTTGCTTTTATTTGTGAAACAAATTTGAAGTTTCTACAACGGTTTTGTTCTGGTTTTACGTTTTTTTTTTTCAAGGCAATTTACTGCCGAAATAATTAAGCAGGAATTGGTGCGTTCGAGTTGAATATTTGAAGAAAGCAGGATTCTTGAATGTCGAAGAAATGAGAAACCTTGATGGCTTCTTCGGTCTGTTTTTCGCTTCTTTGCCAAACTTAGAAGAACTGACTGCTGTGAAAGCCACTATTCAAACGAAAAAGGACGATGAAATAAGTGCTGTTCAGCCCATGTGTTGTAGGTAATGTTCTTTTAAAACGCTTGTATTTCTAAACAGTCAATGTTCGATGTTTTGTATTAGTCTTATACTTATTTTCTTTGCAGAGAGCTTATCTTCACAGAGCCCAAAGTTCTTGTGTCTCCATTAATAGAAGACAAGAATAAGCTATTTCTTATAACACAGGCAAGAAGAATTTTTGTTGTTGTTTTTGTTGCAAAAGGGGTTAATTAGTGTTCGCGAGAAGTTAGCGAAAGCGGCTCGTGCAATTTGAGGTTTTTGAAAAACTCACTCAATGATGCAAATTAATCCCAAATTGAACTCGAAACCGTATGATTACCTATACTAATAAGCTTATATTTTGTATTAATTCCCTCGTTAACCCAGTGTAGGTATGTAGAAGTTACCTTAGCAAATAATTTAAAATCTGTTCTTTTTTTATATCTGTTCAATAGAAGGCGATTCTCCATTCCTCTCAATTTCAAGAGCTGCTACAAAAGCTAAACATTAGCTCACAGGTAACGGAAATAATGGATATTGAAAATTCTTTTCACTATCCATGCTAAACTTGAGGTCCTTCAATCAAACATTTGAAGATCTCAACTTACTTTTACTCGAATCGTGTAGGTTTAAAGATAGAGGCTGTACTGTAAAAGCTTTTATTTTTACCAAAAAATCTAAGATTATAAGTTATATAAGCTTACCACTGTCACACAAGGCGTTGATTCAGATTCAGTTAAATTTAAATGATGTAAAAATGTCTGATTTTTTAACTGCAGGAAACTGAGCCAGTTGATTTAACCGAGAGCCTGTTTCAGTTTTGTTTTTCCTTCACGATGAAACAGAAACTTGCACCGCTGTGGAATAAAGCTGGAGATTTCCTCGTACAAGGTATTGTAAAACTGAGCCGTGGCTGACGCTACAAAGCGGAGAGGAAGGGCGCGCGAAGCAAAGGTAGGGGGCTACCTTCCTCCTTCTTTTCGTGCGCGCGCCTAAAATCCCACAGGGTATACATTTATAAATTTACTTGTGCCAACTTTGATATCCCAGAACACAGAACATGCAACGAAATTGTTCTCAGATCAATGCTGATTTGAGACATCATTTGAGACATTTGAGAAAAAGAGAAAATCTCGTTTAATAACATAATAAAAAAACATAAAACAAATAAATAAATAATTCCTTACAATATTCATTCGTATTACACCACTTTCGACTGAATAAGCTCTTCTGAGTATATTTCGGAGCATGATTTGACGAACTCACGGCCTAATGTTATTTATTTGTAGGTCGTGACTTCATGCAAGAGAAATCAAAACTAAATGCAGTTTGTAAGTAAAACTCATAATAAAGCCAATGTCTGCGACCGCGTTGTGTCCTGTCTGTGTTTAGAGGAAGTAATATATTTTTAAATCGCCTTTGTTTGTCTGAATAGTGTTTTAGTATTATCCCTTCGCGCTTTGGTCGCACGCTCGAATCCTCCCCCCCCCCCCCCCCCCCCCCCCCCCCCCAACCCCTTGCCCCACCTAATTTCGTGTATGTTTTATATCTAGCCCTGGAAGTAACCATAAGTGACAAGATATGTATTGGTGTACAAGCTTATTCTTTGAAGTCAACCCCGTGTAAGGTAAAATTAATACAAGATAAAGTTCAAATGTGTGCGATATGTATGGTAATAGAGTGCCATCATACATACAGACTACAAGCAGTCTCACTTGGGTGGGGGATCTCAAGCAAGAAAAACAATTAAGGAGAACGGTAATCTCAGAGAACGAGATTAAGAGAACGAGCCTGCGATGAACTGGCAAAGAGATTAAAGAAGTTAGCAAGCTCAAAGTCTAACAATGGTAAGACCGAATTTTGAAGACTTCAAAACTAAAACCCTGTGGTCTGTTGTGTTCATAATTTAGTTGTGAAAACATTATTTTTTTCTACATTGTTCATTGTAAAACAGATGTCTTGTCTTGGCGGGGGGGGGGGCGGGGGGCGTTGGACGGGGTCAACGGGAGACAAGTTAGGATAAGAGGAGCGTTTATACGAGAGATGTTTATCGGAACAAATGCGGTAATGCAATGGGTTGCCTGTTTTTCTTCTCCAGCCAGAACATTTCACTGCTTCAACAAGAGCACTTGAGGAATTTAGTACATACAACAAAGCCGTCATTACTGACGCAGCTATTTCTGACGATTTGTGTTTTGTGCTGCCGAGGTAAGATACCTATAAGGTCGAAATGAGAAATATTGCAGCTTTACCTCGTGTCTTAATAATTAAAAGTTTTAAAGAAAGACTCGTTTTAAGGTTTCACAACAAAATTTTAAAGTTAAGTTATAATTTGTATAATTTAAGCTAATATAATCAATATTTTATACATTTTTTAGCTTGAAAAAAGGGAGAATTTTTAGCATAACTCATAATCTTCCAGAAGAATGTCCTTTTGCAAGCTATGAAGACCTAAGAAAACATTGGAAACTAATGGTAGGTGCACCTGTTGGTAAGTTTGAAGCCGAGTAAATTCCTGGCTCTTAGGATGGAAGGGAAGAATTTCTCCCTAGGGCTAAAGCAACTCGAAGAAGTATGATCCCGCATCTTTAAACCAGTACACGGTATCAACGAAAGGCTACGAGGTTTCTTCACTACACAAAAAACGTTTGTCAGTTGCATTATGCTTTTAAAATATAATACTTTTATCATCAATATTTTAAAAGTATCTTTTTGTTGATGGTTTCTGGATGTGTTTTTTAAACAGTATGGATACAGACTACCACCCCAGGAAAATGTTTTCTACAATGTGCATTTCTATTATATCAGAGGGAAATTATTTACGTATCCTTTAGATGAAATAATTATGGAATGATTGGATCGTTAAGAAACATCTATATAACAACTTCTATCAGATCCAAATGACATCACTTCTATTACTGTAAAACCACATGACTGCAGTACAATTATGACTTTCACGGCTAGTTCACCGATGCTGTCTAGCCAGTCTTGTCTGAAATATAGTAGTTTAGACTGTGTAGCGCTAATAAAATAATGAATGTGTTCAATTAAAAATGTTATTTAGGCGCTTTTTGAAACCGAAAAATTCAGACGCTTCGGGCTTCCTGTCCCTTCATCAGTGAATATATTGACTGGCATGGTTTGTAATTCAAAATTTATCGAAAACAAGCCCACGAAGAAGGTGCATTGGTCTAGCGGTTTCCTTGTCACATTTGATATTGGTTGTTGGGTGCCTCGAGGAGTATGACCTTCACCTTCCAGACCAATCCTCTGAGACAACCCATTCCCCTACCTTTTTATTTGTACAACAGGTATAGAAACAGGCCGAGTACTAGCGAATTGTTTACGATGTTTACGAATTGTTTAAAATACATCGTTGTTGTTGTTATTGTTAAATTTGGGGAGTAACTAACATCCCATCCAGGTTGGAATGTGGGAGATATCATGGTCGCTTTATTCTAAGAGCCAATAGTGGGGACTACACAGCATTTTCCAATACATTTTGTTGAAGTTCTTTACCAAAAACAACCAGATACCCAGCTAGCTGTATCCGCAGCAGTCAAGCTTTAGTGTCGCCTCGCTGCGATCATCAGTTGATTTTCAACAATTTTCTAAGAGATCTGTCCTGCCGCATGCCTTCCGTCTGTGGTACACCGCTGGCTTTCACCTCATCTCCACTCTACCCGACAAACCGACTTCAACAGGCCACCCACGCAAACCACAGCAACCTAACATGGACAGAATCTCAGTTGAACCACTGTAGACCCTTTGTCATTACACAGGACTATATAAGGCAAGCAGCAGACTCTTCTCCTTCGGCGTCTCTTATGTCGCCTCAGGCGGCTTCTTCCCAGATTCACCAAACAGAAAGTAATAAAACTGCCAACCATCAAAGGACCATGCCCTCTGTCGATCAACAGAGGATCACGCCCTCTGTCAACCAATCGAGGACCGCTCCCTCTAGCACGCCTCCGTTTTCTGGCCTTTCTTCAGAAACTCGTTTTGTTCCTCGCTTCACCTGTAACCGCCTCGTGAACTCAAGCCGTGAAGGAACAGTTTCTTGTAACTCAACTTGTCCTTCTACTTCTGCCGCACGAATTGTCCCCATGTTTTCAAAAAAGAGAGTACAATCTCGTGGAAACGAACCAACGAGGAAATCTACACCACTGGTCACAACGGCTACCTCAAGAGTGTATTTTGTTGGTAACACTGTTCAAACACAAAACGCTACATTTCTATCTTCGTCGCAATCTCCTCCTCATATAGTAAGACGGATGGAAAACACGAGCCAGGTGCATACACATTCCCAGCAAAGAAGCAGTCAAAACAACGTGAACAGTTTAATGGGACGAGGTATCATTCCAACAATGCAAGGGGGAAGTAGTGAAAATTCTTCCAGCTTTAACCAAGAATTGATGAAAGATTCAATCGTCACGAATTCACCCGCTGCGATCCACAAGAATGTTCCTCCTGTAACACACAGTGCCAGATTCTCCACTCATGTTTCAAAGTGTTTACCGCAGAGAAGACCAGGACTTGTCATTACACAAGCTGCACCTGCCAATGGTCATCTCGGAACTTCCTTTGCAGGCAACATGACTCAGAAACCACGAGGGAACACCATGAACTTGACGGAGCAAGGGAGCAACTGGGGTGTTAATTCGTCTTTACGATCAGATTTGAGCGTTAATCCTACAAGTCGACTATCTATTTCGGGGATGTTTAGAGAACGCACCACCTCTGTTCAGCAGTTACAGTACGAGCCTTTTTCTCCCCAGTCTCAGTCAAGTGGTGATTTAACATGGAAGAGACAGGTATGAATCTAATCTTAAAGGGACACTGTCCCGGCTGAAATATCGTGTTGTCGTGATTCTGGCCAGGAGCTTGCTTTAAGCTTACTTTATTATCTTGAAATTGAAAGAAACCATCGCCAACAGTGATAGAAGCAAAGGAATATGAACTAAATAGACAAAATAACGCCTAGGGGGGAGTCAAAATTTCACAAGAATGGCAAGTTTGATTTCTTGACCGCCTGTCAATAAAACAAATTTCATGAACTATTTTGTAAGGATTGAAGTGGATTATCTATAATCCACTTCAATCCTTGCAATCATGCACTTTATCTCCAAACTACAGCTTTTGTTTTGCTCTATAGAATCTTTTTATCCAACTAAGGTGTATATTTGGTGTCATTTGGCGATAGAGTGATTTTTTCTAAGACCGTGAAATAGTTACTAAGTTAGTAGGCACTAGTAGACACTAATTCTATTGTTTTCTTTTTAGTTTTAGCTAATTTTGATTAATTGCTTGATACTTTTCAGCAATTAATCAAAATTAGCCAAAATTAGTAAAAACTAAACAAAAGAAAACAATGGAATTAGTATCTAATAGTGCCTACTAACTTAGTAACTATTTCACGGTTTAAAGAAAATCACTCTATTTATACTCCTTAGTTGTACAATTTGTGCTATAGCTTGCTATAAACGAGCATAATATATCTTCTGAGTGCTTAGAAAGCAAGGAATTAATGAGAAAACCGATTGAAAGACTTTTCTTCAAATTCAATTGTTATCAAACTTGCTTCCTTATCATATCACGGTGGATTTATGACCTCGCACGATGGCACTGGTAACGGGGGATGACAACTCTAAGAAGGCCTGTTTCGGGAGAAAAACAAAATTCTTCCGGGAATCTGAAGATTTTGCCGGGAATCGGGAGACTCGAAAAAGTTTTGGGGAAACAAGAGATAATGTTGTTAAAATTTCGGGAAGTTTGACATTTTTGCGAGAATGTCTCCGAAAAAATCGGGAAGATAGACACTTTTAATAAATACCACGATGCATCATTTTCCGCTAATGACGTCAAACATATTCTTTTGAATTCTCTTGCAATTCAAAAGAATACATTTGACATCGATAGCGGAATGTGATGCATTCTGGTATTTATTAAAAGAGTCTATATTCCAAATTTTCGGGACAACTTTCAGTTCCACACAGTATTGCTCAAACAGCGTTTGTTAGAGTTGTCACCCCCCGTACTGGTATATTTGGCATCTCTGCTAAAACTCTTTGTTAACACGTTCCATGCAATTCCTAATAAATTGTTTCTTCGTTTTTTCTCTGCTGCAGTAAAATGTTTATTTTACCACAGTCGTTTGACCTAAGATGAACTTCGTTATAATTTGTAGGTCGGTGATTTTCCTCACGAAGAACCACCTCCCAAAAAGATGAAGTCAAAGCCTAAAATTCAGGAGAGCATCGATGTAAGAGAGTTAGCGTTACAAGACCAGGTAAAATACAGATGACCAGCTACACATCCCACAACTGGACTGACCTACACCCATTTGAGTACTCCCCAGGGGAGGGGCGATGTGTCTAACGTCACGTTTCGCATGAATGTTATCAGTCGAAGACCTTGTTGGTGTGTGACGTCACACTGACAGTGATGAGTCAGTCACGGATTATGATCACCATTCTCTCTTATGTGAAACGTTTTTTAGTTAATCAGTGATCATACTGATCAAATTTATTTCATGGTGGAATGCTCCAAATGGGCGTGAACCCCTCCGTGAATGTGATAAACTCTTACTTACTTGAGGTCCCCAGAAATCTCTAACGCAGGAGCCGACCGTATTCAAAGTGAAGTTACATCAAAAGTATGCCACAGCATTATTTATTGCTCAAAAGAATCATGAACTAGAGAAATTTAACAAGAAATGGTCAGGAAAATATATGAGTGCATCCGGCAGATCCGGTGCGTCTGTTTGTTAGGAATGCCTGGTTACTTAACAATGTTTTGTACTAATTAGTCCAGATGTTGTGTCGTGCATGTGTTTGTGTTACGTGTAAATCCACTGTTATTAATCACTTAAATTTAATGGAACTGAATAATAAAATAACGGGCCCACACACACTTGGACCTGGTTTGGAGATCACCTCCTTCCAAAAATCGATTTAGAAGTCCGAATGTAATAATCTCTGTAACTTTAGGGCCGATTTACACGCTACAACTTTGTTGCATGCGACACGCTTACGGCATGCTTACGACATGACTCAAGTTAATTTAAACGGAGTAATTCGTGTTGTAAGCATGTCGTAAGCATGTTTTAAGCGTGTCGCATGCGACAAAGTTTTTCCGAGTAAATCGGCCCTTACACCACCTCTGCCTTGATAACTTAGACTTTTTTATGTACATCTTATTTTAGCTCCACAAGGTAAACGCCCTCACGTTAGCCGAATGGCTGAAGAAAAGAGGTGTAGCAGTGAAATCAAAAGACAAGAAAGCAGAGCTGACCAGTAAAGTGAAGCAGTACCTTGGACTGATCCCACATGAACAATAGCCATGCATCATTTAATACACCGCTTCATGAACTCAGACTTCACTTACCTTTCTCTGTTTGACTGCTGTTGGGCGACTTTTTAACGCAAAAGCGATTTCTTAAATAAATTTCAAAGGATTCGTGAGTATCAAATGACCAAAACAAACAAAAAACAAAGGAAACCAACAGGGTAACAGTTTTGTTTTATCTTCACAGTTTTAAAAAAGCTATTTTAAAAGCACAGACACCTAGCATACCCTTTTGATATAAATAAAGTTGTTTTCTCTGCGTTTGAATACCTTTTATCCACCTTTATAAAAAATAACACTACTGCAGAGGAATGGGGTCTATGTACTGACACTACTGAGCGATCCATCTGAGCAGTCTTAGGCAATAACCTTTCATTAAAGCAAAGTAGAGAGAGAAGAATCAAATAACGAACTGCCTGGCTGCTAAGTCCATAACTATGAATAATGAGCCGGGGGAGGCATTATGTGGAGGTCCATGTTGGCAAAAATGTTATCGTTATCAGGTCCAAAGGGTTGGGGAACTCCCTGTTGGCAAAAAATTATCA
The DNA here is from genome assembly GCA_024195265.1 of Dendrophyllia cribrosa. Lineage (NCBI taxonomy): Eukaryota > Metazoa > Cnidaria > Anthozoa > Scleractinia > Dendrophylliidae > Dendrophyllia > Dendrophyllia cribrosa. The sequence continues at coordinate 58,397,295 of JAJLRJ010000002.1, forward strand.
GATCCGATGGAGCAAAATTGGTCCCCCTTCAACTTAACATCATTCCAACAATATTGCGGTTGTAGGGGAGGGACCAGGGGGACCTGAACCTCCCTTTTATTTTGCAAATAAGGAAGAAGGAATTGACGGGACAAAACATTTGGTCATTTTGAAGCATATTTGATACTGAGCCCCCAGATCCCCCAGTGCATTCTCTGGTTTAAAACGATTGAAAACTCTTGGACTTCTTTTTTCAAAAATTTTATTCTTCTTCGTTGAACTGCCTACAGTGTGGCACTAAATGTTTGCAGGAGTTTAATTTTGTGGATGGGCAATTTTTTGTGTTTTGCGGGAACTAATTTTTGCGATTGGGAAAGACTGTTTTTTTTTCTTGCTGGAAATAAATTTTTGCGATTTGCAGGAAGGTTGGGATTACAACATTTTCGTTTTTCATTTGAGTGTATCTTGTCGTAGTGTGGCTGATTGCTCTGGCAATGGATCAGCAATAACTATGGTACCATATGATGCATTATCACCCGAGCTATCACTGAAAGTGATGGCTTTATTAAATTGGAACCAACACAATTTTACATTATGCGTAAAAGGTGATGTTTGTATATAATTTCGACAGTAGAGCCGTAATTTTTTGCAGAGAAAATTTTTGTGAGAATTTTTTGTGTGGGAACGTTTTTTTGCAGATCGTGAAAAAATAAACCTTCAAAAATCGCAAAAAAAATAGAACACGCAAAAATTTAGTGCCACAAGGTATTCTAAACATCATAAACTGTTTAACTTTTTAGCTAACTAACTGCTGTTAATAACTTAAAAATGAATAAATATTCTTTTTAAAACCTACTGTGATGTATTAATAGCTTACTTTTAATTCCAGTTTTAATAACCTAATTATTTTGCCTTCCAGAAGGTAAAACTTTAACTAAAGGGAACAGAAATTTACGTTTGCTAAATCTAGTTGTTAGGAATAAAATCATAGAGGCTTAAAGCTTGTAAATGACTAATAATTAGGTGTTATTAAATAATGTATAAATAAATCTATTTTACAATAATATCTACATGTAACATGTAGATCATGATTGCAAAAATTTTTACCCAATTCTATTTGTCTATGAAATTCTTTTAAAATGAATTACCAATAATAAATTTGTTATAGAGTGCTGTGTCACATACTGCATATATTTCCTTTATAATATGAAAGAACACTTTGGATATGTAATACTTTTTTTCAAGAAAATTTACTGTCAGCACATGCCATCTTCACAGTTTGGCAAAGTTTAAGGAAAATTGGTTACTATGGTAACAAGATATGGTGTCACGTAGCATGAGGTCAAGCCATTTTTGAATGAAAATGCATACTTTTCATCTTTTTTGGTGAAAACAAAATATTAAGGTGGCTTACTACAATTTACGGGGGTCACCAGATGCTTTCAATAATACAGATCACAGGTGACCACTAAATTTTGTGGGAACAAGCAACAATTATTATGAAGTCAAAACCATCATACAAGACAATGGGTGTTTGTAATTTCATCATCCTCTTGTTAGAAGTGGCTTAAAAACAAGCGACCGAGTGGTTGTGCGAATACTGGGTTCTAATTCTCTGAGGAGGTTTATTTAAAACCTAACCCACTTGTACAACCAAACCTCAAAATCTTATCATTTAAACTTAAAACTAAAATAAAAAAATATATATATACATTCTTACAAGTTAAAACAAAAATCTATATGTGAGTTTTTCGCATATCAACAAAAATATTATAAATAGGAATTTCGAAAAATATTTTAAAATCTGTCTTACAGATTTTGGAAAAAATTTGTCTGGAGGTCGATGTTGATGTATATTTAAAAATATCACAAATTGAGCATAGGTCGTAAGGCTAGATTTCAAGAAATTTACAACCAAAAAACGTTGTTTGTATTTTGAGCATGCGCACTACTGCATACACCATGGCCATTCACTTATCTGCACGCGCAGCACTAACATTACATTACTAACATTCACCGCTTGCGTGATTTTTGCTTGTGCGGTATTGCTTGTGTGACGCGTGCATGTAAGGAAATTTATTGTCCCTCAAAACTGTAATAAGCCACCTTAAATGCTAACAAAGCAGCAAAATGTTTCATTTTCATATTTTAAACACATCAATATCTAAACTTTTAAGTAAAAAAAGTGACTGATTTCTATTCTGAAGTGTATGTCAATCAACACCATCGGCCTTCCTTTTTTTTTTCTGGGGGGTGGAAGGGGGGGGGGGGGGGAAGGCAGCCAGGAGAGAGAAGGGAAATGACAACTTGCACTTCAGAAATTTACCAATTTTAAAGTTTTTCAAGTAGCCAATTTCTTTCAATTCTAGGAAATGTTTTATCCTAATCCTTTAACTTTGTTCCAAACCATCACATAATTTTGAAATTTATTGATTTGTCTAGTTTTGAGGTGTTTTTAGCAGTAAAAGCAGCTTTGGTAAAAAGTGAAGGAACGACTACTTCTCAAACTCATTAATAATTCATTACAAGAACACAAAGGAAATCACTACCTTGAAGGAGGTTTGAATATCTTGTCTGAATTTGCATAGATTTTGGCATTTTTATTCCATTGTTTTCTCTGCATTTAATGATCAGTTTGACAAGCTACATCAAACACCCGAAAGGGTGTTTCATCAGGTATCCAGACACCTTGAAGTGGGTAAAATAAACTCAGCTGCGCCTCATTTTTCAACCTACTTTGCAGTGTTCGGATATTCTGATGAAACACCGTTTCTCATGTTTGATATATTACATGAAAAACCATGATGTGAGTGCAATATCTTACTCATTCTTGCTTGAACATATGGTAGACATTCACTGGAGCAAAAATGGCCAGCGCACCAACACAGGACCCCACTTGAGTGCTAATGCCATACCACAGCAGATGTTTGCGACCCATTTCACGCATGATTCCTCCAATAGCAACCTTGACATATGTTACCACAGCAACAGCAACCACACTTATCACAACCTATCAGTTGAAGAGAAATACATGTTACAATGCAATAATAAAAAAAGGAGAGATGGTTGATTAAATTATAAACTTCCTACTTTTTACACTTTGTGCCCAGTTCCCACCCCTCTCCTCTTGCAGTTCCTGTCACTAATGTGAAATAGCAATCAGTAGAGAGATTTAGCATCACATTTATGGCAAACAGGAACCACAAAAGTACCATGTGATCATAATTTTCACTCTTGCCATCTGCTGTTCAGTAGTGCACTCTTAAGATGAAGAATGCAAAATTTTAAACAAGCCTCGATCCAAAACTCAGATTTTGATTGGGCTCATGTACAGCTTCTTAGACGTGAGAATCTCACTGGTTCTCAGTATTTGTATACATCACCCAACGGTCCTCATTGTGGGACATGGATTTATCAAATATGAAGGAGGCTGTCAAAAAATGTGAAGCAGTGCATTAATCCAAAAAAAATTGATTTTTGAATAAAGGCATTTGTTTTGAATTTTGCATTCTTTTTTTGTAGAGCCAATTATAGAAACAAGTAACTCTAGGCAGGTACGGTTTTGACCATAAGTGGGTGTCCATACTAAATCAGTTTGATAGTATCATATAAAAAGATCTAGAACTGATACATGTAGGTTATCCTGTATAAATATTCACGTTGTTATTATATTATTATTATTACTTACAATCAAAACAGCACCAGAATCTTCACATTGTAACAGCACTGTGGGACTCTGCGATGCAATAATGAGAATATACGTACACATACCAAGGTACCCTACAGTCAGGGCACTGATGACCAACACTGATGTGGTGCTAATGAAGGGAAACATGAAGCATGTAACAGGATTGGCAATGGCTGACAGTGTAAGTGTAAGATGATAAATGTAATAGCTGTAAGGTATGCAGGCATATGATTGGATAGCTGGTATTATTCCGTTACTTAATCCCCCTGCTATGGCTATTATCAGCAACAGTAATGCAACATTACTTGTGGACAAATGTTCATCAGCAGTTTCTTCAAATTCTTTCTTCTCATCTTCAATCTCTTCTCTGGATGCAAGTTCCAAACCTGACTCACTTGGCTGAGTTACTTGATAAAATCTTCGCGAGGGTTTGAGTACCTGCTGTCGCTTAGCCACAGGTAGTTTATTCAATGCCAAGAACGCTAAACCACAAGCCATCATCATCGCACTCAAAAACCAGAAGAACACTTCTGCAGAGAACTTTGGCCCAGGACCCCAGCTTCCCGACTCAGTATTATTTCCTGAAGTTGCATTAGTAGTGTTCACAAGTGCTTGTGTGGGGTTCGGACAAGGGGTATGCGACCCCCCTCCCACACCCTGACCTAATGCCACAAGACTTGGCAGAAGACCGCTTAACCCCTCGCCAGCAAAATACGGGCTCATGTACACTTCTCGAAAATTGGCCATGTAGGGTATAAACGAAACAGAAGAGGTACAGTCTACCATGGAAAGAAAGAAACACAGGACTAGGAGCGCTGTGCTTCGCTCGGCGCCTAAGATGTAACTTGTTTCTTTCCAGAAAAATGCCAATAGAACGCATGATGCAATACCGACCAACACGCTGATGTAAATAACGGGCACCTCACGAACAACACGCGGGAAAAATTTATTTCCCAGTGCAAACGCCAGGGGGGCTACGTTTGCCAGTTGAATCATAACAGTAAGATATGACGGTAGAGACCAACTCTCTGGAATTTCTTGAACAATTATCGGCAACTCGACCCAAAGTCCATTGATGGCAATCCACGAACCTGTACCGAAGATGACCACTAGTGCGTAGGTGATCAATGAAGTGCTCGAAAAAGCGTTTTTGATCTTGTTCTTCATGCGTTCCAAGGCCATGTTATTAACAAAACGAAGGCTATGGCCAATTCTCTTGTTCTCTGTTTTGTGAACCAAGTGTGTAACACGCCGCAAAAAAAAATCACAACCGGACGAAATCGTAGAGGTTGTAAAGAGTTGCGTGGTATCGTGCGTGTGACGGTCTCGAACTTTGGACATACTGAGCAGCCTAGCCTCCATGCACAGGCCTACCAAATCCAAAAGTGTTTCAAGGCTCCAAGTAAAAAATATCAGAGCTCTTGACCTTCACGACATCTACTACAGGGCTCCAGCGATAGAAAATTTTTAAAAATATTTATTGCGGAAAAAGTATGGTTTTATCACTTTAGTTTATATTATCACCAAACGCAAATATAAAACGATTATTTGTGGTGCAATTACACTTACAGTGCTGAGAAATGAATTAATTGGCACCTGAACTGCCCCAGGATACCCCTAACAACGCAGCGATGCAATACGCCGCGCCAACAGATGACCAAAAACAATATGCGTACATATGTCACTCTTTCTTCTCTAAAGTTACCCCAAAATCAACGGACGAAGAAGACGAACACGGATAATTTTATTAGTTAAACACAATTTCACAGACACGCATATATAAAAAGCTAAAAATACAATATTAATATGTAAGAATAAAAAATAAATATAAATTAAATATCACATGTATATCATATAATTAAGTTTAGAAAATTAGGTTCTGTCTTTACGTTCTAAAAGAAAAAATATATATATTATGTTATATAAATACCTTAGAACAAATAAATAAATAATACAGTGAAATAAGTGTATCTGAATAATCATTATAAATGTTATGTCGCCTAACAAGCTCTCAATTAGTATTGTCTACTCAATTAGTATTGTCCACGAACACAGATAATCAATCTTTTTGTATAACACCATGCAAACAGAGGATGGTATGCCTGTGAAATCACCCGCCGAGAAAAGAACTCATCTGGCTGGGCGGTTGAATCAAGAGCCGGAAAAAACATCTCTCGCCTGTAAACCGAGCTTATTCCTCGTCCACACAAGGACCTCTTCAAGATAACCCCATGCCAAGACCTTAACTGATCGTAATGACTATGATCAAACCTAAAGTTTCCTCAGTTTTGTAGTAAAATGTTACTACTCGAACTTTTTTATTTAATAAGGTAAACCAAAAGATCTTAGGTAAATTTATCGGCGGCGAAGTATCATGTTGTTTACGAAAACAGGCTAGTTAGTTAAACTTAGTATTTTCGCTTGGTCGAATCAACATGAATATGGTAAGCCTTGGTAGATCGAAGTGAGACGGATAGATTACCTACCTTTTACCACCTTTCACCGCCAACCAAGTAGTTTTATTCATTGTCCCTGTGTGGCAAATATTCTTTCAAATACTGTGAGATAACGATATAGGAAATATATAAGATTTCCGGCTATGCTGCGTGGCCCTGCCTCAATAACTTCCTCTCTGATCTAAAAAAAACCCACAACGACAAACCAATGAAGAGTGCCGGATCTTTTGTAGACCTGGATCAGTAAAATTTCCTGAATAGTATACTGTAAAATGGAAAACTGATCATTACGGCAAGGAGAAGAGATTGAGGGCGCGTTTCTTTTCGACATATTCTGCCCATTCCAAAAACAGAATACCTTAAAATATTGCACCTATTTCTCTGATCAAATATCGAGTTAACATTCGATTTCTGTCTCATGTGCTGTGTAGGTCGCGAATCATTGCCATAATGTACGCATTATTCTACACAGACGTAAATATTTGGGTTCTTTACACGGATAAAGCAATGGCGTATCAAGACCCTATCTTAAGGGGGATCGGAGTGAATAGGGGGGTGGGGGAGTAAATAGAGGGGAACGGAGTAAATAGAGGGGAACGGAGAAAATAGGGGGGGGGGATGAATAGAGGAAACCGGAATGAATAGAGGAAACCGGAATGAATAGAGGAAACCGGAGTGAATAGGGGGAGTGAATAGAGGGGACGAATAGAGGGGACCGGAGTGAATAGGGGGGAGTGAATAAAGGGGACCGGAGTGAATGGGGGAGGGGGGTGAGTAAGTGGGGGCCCAGAGTGAAAAGGAAAGGCGAAGTGAATGTTCGGCCCTCAGGGGGTGGGTGTGGGTGGTGGGGGGAATCCTCTAGATCCACCAATGTAAATTTTTCAGCGATGATCCTGGAGGGGAATGTCCCGGAGGATGCTCGTAGGACATTTCGTGAAAAAAGAAATCCTAAAAACGACCAGAATCTCGTATTATGGGAGCGGCTCCTATTTTAGAAAAGCATTTTCACGACTTTTATTAGGGAGAAAGTCAGTTGCATCTCGTTCCATTTGCAATGACAGGAAATCTCTATGTTTTACCCTGAAAGGTATAGTGATAGTGAGTTACTCCCAAATTAAACAGCTTGCGTCCCCCTTTTCTCTTTAGGTCAGTCGAGTGTTTATCTCCACGAATGCATTCACAAATGCTGGGGGTAGCTCTTCAGTCTCGCGCGCCACTCCCTCGTATATATCGTCCCAATTTCTCACCCCGGCGTGCTTCAAGTTCGAGCCAATCGTTGTTAATTGCATCGATTTTCATCGATCATTTTCATCTGATAGCAATCGATGAAAATCGATAACAATCAATGAAATTAAAGAAAATCTATCGGTGACTATGGATTGATCATCGATTGAATTCGGATCATCGTTTTCATCGAGTGGTTAGGACGGGTATTTTTTTGAGGGAGGAGTAGGTGGGTAGTGTTGGGATAACCCCTGATCCACATTTTTGTAACACTCTACATTGCAAGATGTTTGAAGCTCACTTCTGCGGGTTGACTTCTCAATGCGGTTGGTCTAGGACCCAGACCTTGGCTGTTTTAAAAAAAATGCACTTCGATGGCGTTTCAAATTCAACTAAATAAACAAGCCATTCTTTTACAATATCACAATCCAAAGTTCAAAACGTTTCCAGGATCAGTAAAAGCAGAAGAATAATGGAAGATAGCGTACATGTAGTCAATATTATGTATTTACTTCGTTGGCACAAAACATTTTTCGTTCACTCTTGTTATTTAGTTGTTTCTAGCAAAGAACGCCTTGTGGTATTTTACACGTGGCCAAAACACGCATGGAAATTCGCTATGAAACTGATATGGATGGCCTACACGATATTCGCCTCCCTCTTAAAGGGTCCTCGTTTTGCCTCTGAGCCGCGGAAATACGCATCCTTTCACACGCCAATTTCAGCGTTTTCGCTGCTCACCGCTGCTCACCGCTCTGTAATTAACAGGGCGCACAAAGATTCAAGTCTCCAACCCTGTTGTCACGAAAATTAACACCGGTTCGATTTGGAAAAGGTCCCAAATTTTCCATTTCTCTTTTCAGGTACTTAAAAGACATGCAGCATCATATGGAAATAGTTCTCAATAAAACTTTAAGGGATTTTATTTAACAAGGGCGCCCAACAGATCGTGTCGAAAGGCCGTTCGGGATTTTAAAATTAGATTAAAGCCAGAGTTTTCTATAGTAAAATGTCACACTGTAGGATTTCATCCACAGACTCAAAAGTTAAAACCTACTTATGCAGTATATAATAAACAGCACCACAGGAAAGTACTGCTCAATAGCTTTCATTCAATAGCGTTCATTTGAATGGTCACACTGTAGGATTTCATCCACAGACTCAAAAGTTAAAACCATCTTGTACAGTATAATAAACAGTACCACAGGAAAGTACTGCTCAGTAGCTTTCATTTTAATGGTCAAACTTTACCATTTCATCCACAGACTCAAAAGTAAGAACCCCCTTGTACAGCATTATAAACAACACAACAGGAAAGTCAGTATTGCTTAGTAGCTTTCCAGTTTGAATTCATGGTCATACTTTAGGATTTCGCCCCAGGCTCACAAGTCAGCTATACGGTTTTACTAATTGAGAACTAAAAAAGTTAACACGGACAAATAACAGTCGCCGCCGATGATTCAAGTGTCGTTACTAAAAGAAGGCTTTGACATTGGACCCTAGATTTGCGACAGGCGCCTTTGGTTTTGCGGATCAATGGTTTTGAAAGCGGCGCGTTGTTACAAAACCAAAACCGAGAACAATAAAAACTGTATAAAATCAAAACAAAGTCCTTCACACACGATCACGCCTCATTGTGGTGAAAAGGCCTCCACAAAAACAATTTTCGGCTTAATTTCGACCAAGGTAAGACCTTTTTCTTTAGTACTACAATGATAAACGATTCCCAAGTTGATACAACTTAGTTATCTTTCCTTAAAACTTAGATACAATATTAATCAAACGGGTAGGATACGAGAATCGTGAATATTATTAGCTGGGGGATATTGTCAGTGCAGCCAGCTTTAAAGTTCTCAAAAGTAACGTTAAAAGTCTGGGAACAATAAGAACAATTCGGTGATATTTCAAGCTTCGACTACTGCGGATAAACAATTTAGAAAGCTACGCGGTCTAAGCTCTTAAAAATCAAAAGATTTAACTCATTCCATTCCGAGCACCAAGTTCAAAATGAAAGAAAATTCGGCCAACTAATGATAAACAAACTACACCACAAGAAATACTGCTTATATATTATAGAAGCTTTCATGGCCACCCAGACCGAAAAGTTAGAACCACCTTGTACAGCATCGATAGTAAACAGTACCACAGGAAAGTACTGCTCAATAGCTTTCATTTGAATGGTCACACTTTAGGATTTCATCTACAGACTCAAAAGTTAGAACCACCTTGTACAGCATAATAAGCTGTACCACAGGAAAGTATTGCTCAAAAGCTTTCATTTCAATGGTCACACTTTAGGATTTTATACACAGGCTTAAAAGTTAGAACCACCTTGTACAGCATAATAAGCTGTACCACAGGAAAGTACTGCTCAATAGCTTTCATTTGAATGGTCACACTTTAGGATTTCATCTACAGACTCAAAAGTTAGAACCACCTTGTACAGCATAATAAGCTGTACCACAGGAAAGTATTGCTCAAAAGCTTTCATTTCAATGGTCACTTTAGGATTTTATACACAGACTCAAAAGTTAGAACCACCTTTGTACAGCATAGCTAAACAATACTGCAGGAAAGTACTGTGCAATAGCTTTCATTTGAATGGTCACACTTTAGGATTTCATCCACAGACTCAAAAGTTAGAACCACCTTTGTACGGCACCACAAGCAATACTACAAGAGAGTACTTCTCATTAGCTTTCATTTCAATAAATGGTCATTCAGAATTTCAACCACAGAATCGAAAGATGGAACCACCTTGTTGGAGTACCCCAGGAAAAGAAAGTATTTGCCGGAGCGTTTAATCGGCTTTTATCTGATTAAACAGCTTTTATCTTTATTCGAAAGCAAGAACCAGGTCACCGATAAGCAGAATAATAGCAGCACAGCCGAAAACCACTGCAGTAGGTCTTTTTTTTTTTAATGAATCGTCACATTTTAGAATTCCATCCACAGACTCGAAAACTAGAAGCACGTTTAATGCAAAGCACGGCGTCAGTTGTGGCTCTGAGAAGTGAAGGGTTGGAAACTGCGGTTAAACAAGTTAGGCAAGTTGGTTATAAATAGAACCTCTGGAAAGCAGAGAGAATGCAAAACTCAAGTGGATAAAGGCGCAAAACGACTAGATGTCTATCTAGGAGAAACGTAATTGCCATTGTACGTGATCATGAAGTAGACTCTTTTGTTCTGATAAGAGCCCTTGGCGTTATGCCTTCATACTCAAAAACATCACAGGATGCCGGTTCCGTTAGGTGCTAAATATCCACTTCATATCTACTCGAGCATCCTATATTTCTTTTGACACATGGTTAATAAGTGCTTTGTCATGTCGCCTAAATTTGGCTTAATTACACCCCTGAACTCAACCGTTATGTGCGGGGAGCGGGGAAACCAAACATGCATGACCAAGAGAGAAAAATAAAATAATATAAAGGAACATTTGGCGGAAGGCTTGAATGCGTATCCATATAAACTGGCAAAAAAAACTTCGTTCTGAATCCCGCAGGGTTCCCATCGAACAACACCTCGTGCCAGGGCCTTCTCCTCCTTCAGAACACCGCCATTTTGAATAAAGCCGAGAAGGCCCTGGGGACAAGGTTGTCCAAGGTCGTTTCTGTGGAATATCTGTTATTCGTTATTATTAGACGTTATTTACCTTAAAAATTCGGAAATAATTAGATTAATTTTTTTTTAGTAAAATGTCGCCTTGAAGATTTTTAACAGAGCAAAATTGAACGTCTATTGTTATTGTTTTTGGAGGGATAAAAATGCATTACGAAACTAAAAGGTCAGCTGGGATTTTCGTAAAAGCAATTCGAATTGATCTCCGATTGTAAGAACATAGGCACGCATTGCGTGCATGAGCTATTTTGAAAGTTACCTAAATGATATGAAATAGTGAAGGCAACAAAACAGCGAAAGTAAACGCGCGCAAAAAACCGCTTGCAGATGTACTTTTTTTCAAATCCTCTGGCCCGCCCCCTACTAAAAAAAAATAAATTCCGAGATCACGAACTGGAACCAAAACTCTATTTAGGTGGAAAAATCGAAAGTTTGCTTTTGCATTCTAACCTAAAGGGTTAGGTATGAAAATAGGTGGGAACAAAATCACAAGTTTTGGTCACCTTTAACTTGTTTCAATAATCAGTGTAATGTCAACCAGAAAAGTTCTGCACAGAAATTTGTTGCATCCAAAATGTAAGCTTATTGTTTCCTGGCAATTTTTATTTTTAAAAGTTGTTTTTATTATTCACAAATAAAAACGTGGATATATTGTAAGAAACCATCGCCAAAAGTGATAGAAGCAAAGAAATATGAACTAAACAGACAAAATAACGGCTAGAAAAGTCAAAATCTCACAAGAATGGCAAGTTTGATTTCTTGACCGCCTGTCAAGAAATCAAGTTTCATGAACTGTAATCCGCTTCAATCCTTGTAATCCTGCACTTTATCTCCAAACTACTGCTTTTGTTTTGCTCTATAGAATCTTTTTATCCAACTAAGTTGTATATTTGGTGGCATTTGGCGATATAACATGGAAATATGCTAAGCAAAATTTTGCTATTTCGGGGTGTCAGTGTCCCTTTTATACTCGTTGAACACTTGAAGGCAGCGTGCTCCTCAAACCACTCTTTGAGAAGGGCTACACATGGCATTACGCTCGACAATATTTCTTTCCCTACTCTTAGTTTACGTTCCACTAAAAACGTAAATTGGGGAAGAATACGTTTTCAAGTTGTTGCTCTTGATAACATTACGCACGGCTGAAAGTCGCTATGCTAGCCTTACACAGTCTTTCGTGACAAGAGAAAACGGCAGCTTTAATGTAAATAAGACGGAACAGAAAAGAAAAGGAATGTGATCCTAAAGGAACTATTTTAGAAAAGTTGGGTTTGTTATTAAATGAACTGGTAGCCTCAAACAACTCTATCAACGACAACTTTATTAGCTATTTCCAGGTTATTAATTACAGAAAAAGAGAACAGTAAAGTAACAATTATAATTTATTTAGAGAAATTTCATTATCTAGTTTACTCGTGACTAAGAAATTACTCTAAGATCAATATTAATAAAAATTAGGCAGGATCTGATCTTGGTTCAACTTATTGCTCCTTATGTCAAAGCAACCCTAAAAAAATTTGGAGCTTTGTAACAAAAACATTTGGGTGTTAATTACGAGTCATTGTTGATAGTTGTTGTCGTAGTTTTTGTCTGTTATCTCAGCCCACAAAACTTTGATAATAAAAGGATTGTGTTCGCACTAAGACTACATTTTCCTCCGTTTCTCGCAAACAGTGCAAATGAAATGAATATTTCTTTGTTGAGAAAAGTGCCAAACAATTTAGTGTAGGCGTAACACGATGGAGTGATAATTTCAATATACTAAAATGTTCTTAACAGGCGCACAAAATACGATGAAAATATTGGGTCTTTCAAGTACAATATGAAACTCTGTAGAAAAAAAAAATCATTCTTTCAACTTTGAATGTTTAAAACGCACTCTACAAATACATCCGCCATTGATTCACGTCGTGCGCAGCCACGGGTGTTACACGTGGAAGGACCGTAGCATGCCAGGGGACGATAAACAATGCGGCTACAATCGTAACTCTTTCGCTCTTAATAATGCCTAAATATTGTGAAAAAGAAACAGTATCACAGAAAAGAAAGCTCAGTAGCTTTCATTTGAATGGTCACATTTCAGGATTTCATCCACAGACTCAAAAGTTAGAACCACCTTGTACAGCATAATAAACAGTACCACAGGAAAGTACTGCTCAGTAGCTTTCATTTGAATGGTCACATTTTTGGATTTCATCCACAGACTCAAAAGTTAGAACCACCTTGTACAGCATAATAAACAGTACCACGGGAAAGTACTGCTCAGTAGCTTTCATTTGAATGGTCACATTTTTGGATTTCATCCACAGACTCAAAACTTAGAACCACCTTGTACAGCATAATAAACAGTACCACAGGAAAGTGCTGCTCAGTAGTTTTCATTTGAATGGCCACACCTTAGGATTTCACAGCCTCAAAAGATAGAACCACCTTGCACAGCACAGAAAACAGTCCCACAGGAAACTTCTGCTCAGCAGCTTTCATTTGAAAGGCCACACCTTAGGATTTGACATACTCAAAAGTTAGAACCACCTTGTACAGCATAGTAAACAGTGCCACAGGAAAGTACTGCTCAGTAGCTTTCATTTGAATGGTTACTCATAAGGCTCATAAGGCTGTCTATTTTTGACTCTGGAAGTTAAGAGGTAAGGCTGTATTTCCGTGAATCTCAAATTACAATCCAATATAATGTGATCATTTTGTGTATTAACAAATCATGTCATCTATTTTCACCGTAGAAAAGGATATACATTTCAGTATGCAAAATCACAAGACATTTGTGATTTTGAGGCCCCTCATTCCTTCTCCCCTGTCAATTTGTTTTGATTAATGGGTGTTTAACTATCCGTTTTTCTGCTCTTCATGTTTCGTGTCTCGCACATGGTTCTTTGTTCCTTTAATAAAAGGCAATGACTTTCTTTATTTGACTTTAAAACAAAATAAAAAACAAAGGATCGTTTACATATTTACAAAAGAGTTCATTCGAGACAACTCCGTGACTGCTGCTGTCTTTGCAAATCAACACGATTTCCATTTTTCTTGACAAAGCATATTATAAATGACGACTTCACGAGTCTTTGTTAATTATAATACAAGAGCATGTCTCATACACTCAGGGATAATATAGTGCTGTACCCAGACAAAGACACGGCATGGTTTTCAAATAACTCCATACACTGGAATCGTAATAGCTTTCCTGTTTTTGCACTGTAAATGAACCTCGTAACCAGTTGACTTTGTTCTCTAGATAGAACCGGTCATCTCGCATAAGTGAATTGAAGGGTGACCGGGGAGGGGTCCGTCTCGGTGGACTGCCGCCCTTTTAATAAACTTCTGGTAAAAATTACCCCGCTTTCAATACTCACTCTTTTCTTCTTTACCACTTCTTTCCCAGAGCGGACATCCCGCGCGCGCGGGACAAATCATAGTTCATGTTCGGGATGGGGGTGTCGAATGGTGATCCAACATTTTCCCGCACTTGTAAAGAATGCATGCTCTTCCCTGCCCGCGTGTTTAGCACGGTATCACGTATTGAATATGTTTAAAAACGTTTTAAAACCTCGATTGCCTGTCCAACACATTCAGTGCTGTCTGTCAGAGTTGTTTACAATCTCACGCGCGCTCAACTGGCCGACGAAGTATGTTTGCGCGCGTAATTCCGCGCTAAGCCGTATGTAATAAGACGCATGTTTTCTTTCAGACTGCGCGCCGAGTATTGCGTGTTTTTCGTCACTGGATACCTCCCACTAAGCAGGTCCTTAAGTTATTAAGTGTTTAAGTGGCACGACAGCGAGAGACAAAAGACCGGGCATAAAAGCACGTTGTACGGTCCATGATGTTTAAACAAGACGAATGTGATACCGTGATGTATGACAGCTGTTTATGAGCTGTTTAACTTCGCCGTTTGTCGTTAACTTCCCGTTGCGTCCAAATTAGAAGTAAATAAAAAGAAACTTTTTACACAAGGTGATCACAATAATCATGCAATGGGTTTCAAAGGGGCCACGCAATGGTATGGGCGGAAGTTTAAAATTAATTCGATTGAGAATCAAAACTAACAACTTATCAAAGAGTCAGTAGTTCTCTTCCTTGTAGGCAAATTGAAAGAAGATTATAATATTTTTTTAAATGATCGATTTTATTCACGAATGGTTTAGATTGTCGAAAAGGACCAAATGTAACAATAAAATCAAGGCAAAGGATGGCGCACCAGGACAAATTGTAACAAGGACGGTTTTGATTAGTTCTATCTTTATTTACATCCCATCCAGTTCAGTGAACGACGATTGGATTCTTTTCATGCTGTCTTTTTAAATTTTCCTAGCGCAACCAACTTAATATGGTTAATAAAATATTCTAACCTGAAGGCTAATGTTAAAAATTTGTCTTGGACTTATTTTTGTCTTTTAATCTTTTTTTCGGTGAACAAGAAAGGACTTGCGGTGAAGACCCTAATAAAAGCGAATGGAACCTTCACGTTTCTTTTACACATCGGTTAAAAATCAATACAATAAAAGAGACATCTACACCAAGTCGGTAATACTAAACAATTTGATCAGCAAATTAGATAAATCTGCGTTTGAGCGACCCGCCACCTCTTAACAAATAATACAATGTGATATAACAATGTAAAAGCCAAAAAAACTATGCCAGATATACAGATAGCATTATGGGGTAAATTCCGCCAAAACGCATCATAAAACCATTTCACATTTCAACAACTGGACTGGAAAAAATTTCGTTTAAGAATATGAGTTTTGAAGTTCACTTCTCCTTGTAATTTAACTATCACACAATTATCACCCCCTTTATTGAACGTAATAAGGGACGCCTACTCGAGAAGTTCAACTGTATTTTCTGTCAAATCAAGATTTTTTAGACTTTGGACTCCTATTATATAACTTCCAATGAGAGTGAATGAGGTATTTTTACACTTTTTTTTGTAAATATACGTTGATACCTCCTCTTAAAGATCACAAAACACCATACGGTTTAACTGTATTTACTAACAATAATTATGTTCATCACTGAAATAATTCGCACGAAATAGCGATAAAATGACACCGCAGGGAATCTCCCTTCTTTGTTTAAAACTGTTACCGAGTTCAGCACATTTTTACCTGGAGATCGCGTTAATAAATATCAGCTAAAACGGCAAAAGATAAGGCAACTTTATCCATTATCAACTTCAGTCAAGTATTGCCAAGTTCAAGTCTTACAAAAGGCATTTCTGTGCAAAATAGTCACACAGGAAAGTACTGCTAAATAGCTTTTAGTAAGCTATTTAGCAGTAAATATCCGAATGATTCAAATATTTACACTTAAGAATTTAATCCATAGACTCACGCTGCCTTACAGCATTATAAACAGTATCACAGGAAAAAAGAGTTTAAATAATTAAATAGTTTTAATCGCTAGTCACACTCAAGAATTTCATCCACAGACTCAAAAGTTAGAACCATCTTGAACATCATAATAAAGAGCACCACAGGAAAATATTGCGATATAGCTTTTATTCGAATAATTGCACTTAACAGTCACACCTTAAGATTTAAAACTTGTGACCAACCTTGTAGTATTAAAACAGCAACATAAAAGCACTGCTCGGTAGCTTTTGTTTTAACACTCCATTTTATTTAGGATTCCATCCACAGACACGAACAATTAACTGTATCACAGAAAGTTCTGCTCAGTAGAATTCTTTTGTGTAGTTATATTTAGGACTTCCTCCACAGACTAAGAAGTTTAATAGGGCCACATAACATGACTTGGCATTTAACTCAGGGACTGGATACCTTGTATGACGTACTTTCCGATTGTTTTAATGGCGACTGACCTTAACGCCACGTGCTCTTACAACACGCGACCATCTTGATAGGTATCGCGAGATGGGCGTGTAACTGACACCTGTCTATTACCACAACAAATGCATTCAAACGGTTTTTTTCTTGACTCTTCTGCCCAACAACCTGAAAATAGTTGGTTTGTTTGCTCGACCGTAATTAATATAATCGAGGGTTATTTTGTCTCTCGTGGATTGTGTCGCTTGAAATAGAGTGATAATTATCGAACAATGTGGCAGTTTTAATAGGCTCCCAAATATTGGCAGTTGTTATCAGAAACATAGCAAAATACCCTCTTCTAAAATGGCCGCCAAAAATTCAAAGTACTTAAAGTTTAATTGTGTAGAAAATCAATTTTAGGGCCTTACTTATTTTGCAATTTTACGTTTTAAGTCAGGGAAAGTGTAAATCCAAAATTTACAAAATCACAAAAGTGGCAGGATAATAAACGTAAATCTTGAAACAGAACAGTGAACAGTTCTCTAGTTAGTATTTCAGCATTATATTCCATTCTATATTACGCAATTGATCGCTGTTTTAGAGAAAGGTTACAAAGCAGTTCGCGCAAAGCGATTGATTCCAATAGAAAATTGTTTCCAAAAACGCTCAAAACGGCGCGCAATTCATAACTACAACACAAAATACAATTCTCGCCAAAGCCAACAGGATTTCCCAACAATTTCAGTCCCAAATGATCATCTAATAATCAAAGAAATAGAACTTCGCATTCCTCATGGTTTCTGTGCTGTATTCTTTCTTGTTTCTCTATATTGACAAACAGTTCCCCGAAAATAAGTAAAGGCTACGTGGAAATTTTTCCCTTGAAGTGATTAATTGCTTCAAAACGTTGCCACGTAGGTCAAGGAAAGTAATTTAACGAACAGATTTTCTCAATGTAAAACTAGAAGCCAGCTGTAGAAGGCTTGGTGTTTCGCCCTTTCATCGAAGAGGTTAGTTAAACATCGCTGTGAAATTGACGAAATTATATAACTCCCGCTTTCCGTTTTCATTTAAACACTATCTTACATTGCTACTTAGTCTACTACTAAATTCAACGACAGTTTAAAACATAAAATACAAATTTTCTTAAACGCCTTATAATTTACCAAAATTTAAAGCTATAACTGAACATGTATCTTTCGACTCTATAAAGTCGAAATTTAACTTCTTACAGTTCCGCCTCTGTTAATTTTAATGATTCAAACATCCATGCCAAGTTGTCAGAAATCTTTTGGAGATATGGTCCGCAGTGCCGGCGCTTTTTTGGTGGACGATTGCTGAATTTTAAAATTTGTTTAGTGCGTGGCCACCATTTTGGTTTAGCAAAATGTCGGGGGCTGGGAGGGACACAAACAAGTAACAAATACGAATGTTGTAAAAGATGCTACACGGAAAACAATTCCAAATTAGAATAAACAAAAAAAACTATATTGAACTATTTGTCAATTTTACTCATGGTTATATCGAGTTCAGACAAACTTACATCCTTTTACAGTCAATTTTCTCGTTCATGTTTGATATGTCACATGGCATGTTATACAACCTTTTTCAATGAAATAATTTATTTTCGTAAATTATCCAGTTACCGCGTTTTTATAAAACCGGCTGTGGGGAAAAATGCGATTCCATGGTGCTATAACACCATATTCTCATAATTTTACTGACTTGCAATTGAATTTCCATTGAGTATCACAGGAAAAGAACACATAATGCTACAAGAGGAACTGTGAAAGCAGGCATAAAACAGCGTGTAAATTTATGTATTTACAACAGAAATCAGCTCTCTTTCGAGATGGTTAAAACTCAAGATAATTCCGTTACAAATTCACCAAGTTCCTTTCTTAATATTAAATATTACTGTCGCTCAAGATAAAAAAAAGACATATTTATCTAGATTTGTGCTTGCAAATTACCGTTCAAGTAAATGTGGCTCGTTCATGTGGCGACAAGACGAACAAATATGGTCTATTTAATGCTTGCTTTTTCAGTGATTATATGTAAAACCATGGATTACGCATTGAAGACAAATAATAGTCTTGTATTATTTTTCTTTCGACAAATATACAAATGTTCTTTCAGTAAGTCGGTAAGACAGACTTGAAATTGTTACATTGATATTAAAAACAAAACTAATAATAGAAAAAGGCTGAAATGTTTTCTTCAGGTTTTCCCGCTCAACGCATTTTAGAAAACAAATACACAAAGAGAATATTTTGGAGAACGCAAATTTACAATAAATAATTTAATTTCTTCGAAAAAAAAAACTAAAATCGTACCGGCCTCCATAGAATCAATTAACGGAAAACATGTCAAAATTCTAGATGCAAAATAGCAGTATACTTGCGGCAATCAAAATTCTTATACCTTTTAATTTTAATTTTATCATATCCCAAATTTATCCCTTGAATTATTGAATCAGTGTCGCCGTTGCATGTACAACCAATTTATAACTATTTTCCTTTAATATTTCGTTTTCACTGGTTAAAAGTTGTGATGTATTAGACAACATAACGAAAAGACATCAAACTAAGAATGTAAGTAATTTGTTGTTCTTTGTAAACTGAAATTCGTTTGTTTTCATATGGTAAATGGCTAAAAAAAATATCTACTGCGACGCCAGAATAACCCCAGGCAAAAGAGAATTTTTACCTCTGGCTAACATGAGATCAAAAAATATATTTTAATTTCGCGGCAGATAGTATTTTAGCTATTCACTAATTTGTTAAAATGACTATACTTTACGAAGATATTTCAATCACACCTTCACGATATCGGAAAATTCTACTGCTAAATTATGAAATAACGAAATCACTGAAACGAGCAATTCTTATTGAAAATGAATTTTATTTCATGTAAATTTGTATTGATAATTGAAAGCATGGCGGAATGTATGTGAAAAGAGTAGAGAGTTATGGTCATGTCAAAAACACACGAAGGAAACATTTTAACCAGCGAAAAACAAAAACTTTAAAGAAATATAATATATTTTTATATCTAATTTCCGAATGAATGTGTGCAATTTAGCGCGGAAAAAGAAGGGGTTTTGTATTATTTACTTGGTTGCCACAAACAGTCCATGAAATCTATTAAAAAAGTGTTCGTATTTTCTACACCTTTACAGTTTTTCTGCGTTTTGTTTTAAAAGTGAGTGGTCAGGTGGTTTCTCGCTTAAAATCGGCATAGAGGCGATGCTATACCGGTGATTATAAGACAGTGGAAGCTAAACAAAGGTTCACACAACCTTTTCCTGGCAAAAATATTGTCAAGCAAATGTGTTTGTTTTGAATTTGTTCAGATGGTGAATTTTTGTGTGAAGTTTTGTTTGGCTGCAATTTCCTCTTCGGGAACGCTTGACAAGCTCTTCGTTTGTTCCGCTAACATCAACTGCGTTTTCATTACAAAACTAAATGGTTGTTGCTGGATTTAGAAAAGAGGGGCGTTAATAAAGAAAACGGACAATTTTATGCAGATTGATTTCCTGAAAAATTTATTACAGAATATAGTTTAGAAAAAGTTAAGTCCATTTTACCGATAGTTCAATATTTTAGAAGATTCGCGATTTTTTTTTTTGAGAGGAGGGTGGGGATTATGGATATCACATATAAATAAACAATTAAAAAGTTACATGCTCATTCGCTTTTGCATTGACGCAGTTAAAAAAAAAAACACGGAAACAACTAGTGAAATCGATATTAAACCCACACATTTGGATGTGTTCCCAAAGACAAGAGTCGTACAACGTAACATGTCCCGATAGCTCTTACAAATTGTATGTAACGTGGCTAAAAAAACCGGGAGAGTTTGATTCGCTTTCTCTGTTAAACATCTTCACGTTTAATTACAGCCACGTAGATGCGTAGAGATTTCAGGTTTCGATTTCATTTTTCTTTAACTGTCGTTGAGGCAAAAACAGTAGAATTTAAACCACGCTGTATCTCTTTCGCCCTTTCTTTAACAAAGCAATAATGAGCAGTTAATAGCTGTCGCAGGCACTTAAAAATTTACTCGGCGAAGAGTGCCTCTTAAAATATAACACAGATAATGGCTACACTCCAATCAAACTTGCCGCAGGCTAAATGTAATACCGATCAGTGATCTTGGTGCAAAAACTGAAAAGAATATCTGCCCAAACTGAAAATGGCCATTTTTTTAAATAGTCGATGTCAAAGGCATCCTTTTGTATCTCCAAGAATAGTAAAATAAAACATAAACACAATGTTGTTTCTCCTTAAATTGCGAGCTTTTGTGCGTAGATTTCAATGTAAGTAATTTTTCGAATTTACGTCCGTTTTTGCTTTAAAAAATATATATTTATATGATTACTTTTTAAAATAATTTCTTGCCATTATTTTTATCACAACTTGCCATGCTTTCCAGTCTCAAAATCATAATGCGAGTTTTCTTTTCTCTTCGCCTCTAACAATTTGAATTAGTCAGAAAATTTAATTGGTGTCGCTTTTAAAAAGAGCTGCGGCTGCAGAATGAAAAAAACTCTAGTTTATTAGTCTAAAAGCCTTATCGTTAATAACTCGTTAAAGTGCAGCTATCGTCTCACCATCAATAACAGTGTCTTTTGTCTATCTGTGTTTATCCCCACTTAAAAGTTTGTTTCAGTAAAACAGTGCATTAACGAAACTTCAAAACCTCGAAACTTTTTAACAAGCGATTATTACGCTTTGGTTCAACTTTATTTCAAAATTCTGAACTCAGTGAGTTACAAATTTCACGCTGCGAAAAAAAAATACACTGACTAAACACAACGAGACACAATTCAGAGTGAATTGTCCTTTATAAATATCCCATGCTATCTTTTTTTTTTTTCAGATCAAAGCGACAACAAACAATTTTCCGAAAACCATTATTTCTGTGTACACTATTATACAACTCTTTTGAACCGAAGTAGTAATGTCTTACGATAACTTTTAGTGCTTTTTTGCATTTAGTCGACTAATGGCAAATGAAGAAAGCTTGTATTTTATATTACTTTTGAATTCGCCGACGGCAAATTTTCAAGAGAGAATTTATATTTCTCTTTGACACAAAGAAACCATGAAATAGTTTACAGCGATATACGTGATCAAACACTGCCTCTGGGAAAATAACAAAAATATACAAATGTTTGGAGTCCATAATTAACAATTAATTGACTACACCACTACCTATACAATGTAAAATCATTTTGACTAAGCTGTACTTTTTCCTACACCACTTGAAATGAAATATCAACTGATATAATAATTTGCACAAGTAGTTGTACGTACGTGTTGGAACTGAGAATCCGCGATCCGAAAAGAAAAAGGTTTTTCTTGCTTTGCACGGAAAAACTTGGCACAAATACACAAGTTTAACGATTATGCTGTTTTGGATAACCAAAATATTTTACACGGCGCACTAAATGGAAGGCGGGGAGAATCAACATGTCCGAATAATTATACGCAAAAGCCAAAAGATATAACAATTCACAAGTGTTGTTTTCCTGTTTGTGCTCTTTTTACAAGTCCACGGCTCTTAAATCCTAAAGGAGTCAGCTGAATTGGATTTCATGAGAATAACTTTGCGGAAAAACCCTTTTGGCTCGAGGCGATTTATTGAGTAGTTAATCATACTATAAATACATCGAAAGTAAAATTCCGAAAAATTCCCCGATCAAGACATTCACGGACCAGGACATACCCGCCAAAACAAAGGTAAAAATTGTGCTATTCCATTTATATTAACCAAGGAGTCGGGCGACTTTAAGAGGAACGAAAAGATTAACCTATATTGCTCGCGCATTACATGAACACACTCCGTAATGCTATATATTTTTTAAATTTATCTCTCAGCGTGAAACGATAATTTTTTGTCCAATTCAACCGACTCTTGCCGTGAAGAAAAAACATTGGGTGGTTAAAAACATTGCATATTTATCAACAAGAAAAAAAGGATACTTTCTGATTATTTTTCCCGTTAAACTTTTAGCTTCATATGTAATTTACTGCCAATTTCTAATGGCCACAATGTTGTTAGCTTTGCGTGTGAGTAACATCATTTCGTTTCAGGCACCATATCAATGAACAACTGAGGACACATTTTTTATAAATATCAAGCACTGAATTGTTAAAATGTTTAAAACTATCATCAAGCGATGTGAAATATTAGATTTTTTAATATGCTTTTCTCGGAAGCTTCAGAGTATTTTAAATTGTTCTCTGTCATGACATTTTTACTAATTCGCTGCCAAATTGCGGGTTAGTTTAACCGCTCTGCTTAAATCCTGTTTGACTATTCACGCAAATTTTCGATTTTCCTATTAACGGTTTTGTCGATGTCGTTCCGATAGGACATTCTTTCGACCTAAGTCTATCAGAGAAAGCAATTTATCGTAGATAAGATCAAATTTTGAAGGATTTTCTACCTTAATAACAAGAAGCTTCGTTCAATTTTCATTTTTAAGCGACAGGTGCTGTCCCAAACGCTTGTTACATTTCAACATTTTGCACGAAAAAAGACGTTTAGAAGCTTAAAATTACTAAATGTCTTTCCTTCCGCAATTGGATGCGAATGTTTTTAAAGCACTTCAACTTACTTGAAAATAATGATTTTCCAAATGATTTTCCACTCTTTCTTGTCACTCGTGGTTTTATCGAGTAATATTTTGCTTCCTTTCTCAAGAAACGTTCGAGTGTTCGGAAACAGTCATTTGAATCGATGACTCCACCATTAGTTTGTTTGCCGAAACTACTTCATGCGAATTAATGTTAACCTTTTCAATAAAAACGCACCAATTTAGCGTCAAAACCACGATCTAAAACCACTGTTTTCTACCTCCTTATTAGCATGTCTTTTGTAAGGACGGCGAATTTCACTTGCTAGAAATGCAAATTGACAAAACTATGGCCGTATTAGCGAACAAATCGCTCTATTCTATGTGGGGTAAACATTTATTTCTGCCTTTTTTTCTCTATAGCCATTTCAACGGCTTTTCATTGTGTTGTTTTGAAAATTAAAGAAAAGTTGTTTGAGACAGAATAATTTCGCCGCCACGGGACGGCAACCCGGTCAGTTCAGTTATCATAACTATTCTCCCGCTAAGCGAATAAAGTGATAATTTTTAAAGATTGCTCGAGATCTTTTTGTAATTCTTACAGATTTTGTAGTTGCAAACAAGCATGTGTAAATTCATTGCTAAATACTATCGTACGATTCTTTTCTTTGCTAGTTATCGCGCTAGCAATAACGATTACTTTATTCTGTTTTTTAGAGCATAGTCAAGTTAGAATAAAAGTGCTTTAGCATTCTCTTTAGGTGATAACACAATTTATGTAAACGATGTTGCGCGATCGATGAACAAAAACACAACAGAAAGCGCAAAAGAGTTCCTTATCAGGAAAAAAAGAGAAAATTTTTCAATTTTGTCTGCCTGCCTAAATAATCTCTCGCAAGATCTAGGACTTAAAAAAAATCATTTTAAAATTTAAATTGCTTTTCTCGCATCGACGACAGGTGGGCAATAATTCCAACTATTTCTCCTCTCTGCCGCGAGCGTTGTTTCAACAGTATGTTTATTTTGATCAAGTGATCGCCTTACATCGATCTTTGTCTAGAAACGAGGATTAATTTGGCGGTTAAAGTTTATTTACACAATCTGTAAAAAAGTATCACAATATTTCACGGGATTGCTGAAAATAAATAATAAAATGAATTTTTTTTTTCAGCGAAGGAGCTTAACTGAGAACGAATGAGTTTAATTTTTCATGGTTCGCCCCGAGCTATATAACAGCATTTTTAATTAGAAGTTGTACCACGTCTTGTGGACGTTTGGTTTTACCCTAAAAAGCACTATTTGCATACGTTCCAATTACGAAGAAAATTTCACGGGTGGGAAAGTCTTTCCTACTATTTAAATCGACAATTGAAGTTGTCGATATTCATCCAAAACAAAAGATAAAAAATGCAACAAAAGCCGATGTTTTGGTAAATCTTTATTTCTTTTGTAAAATATTCATTTTGTGCCTTCTCGTCTTCTCGTGGTAAATTAACAGTAGGGGACATGGAAATTTTCAACTTTGCCTAATTAGAAATGGTTTAGAGTTAAAATCCCTTTCCTTACATTTTTGTGGCTGTAACAATTGAAGCTATACTCCGCAGCAAATAACATAATTAAAGCCGGGTTTTGTCTGCTTATTAGAAAGGTAAACAGAGAGGAAATCAGCTCGAATTCAAACAAACGCGACTTGTGTTTCTCTTCAAACAAACTTCATTTTTCAGTGGACGTGGGACCGTTGTTAATCAACTAAACACCCACCGCTTCACACAGAATTTTCAAGGTGATTGAAAAATGCTTCGATCCCACGGAAATGTCCAAACAAAGCAGAAAAAGCGCCTAGTTTTCAGGCGCCTCGCTGAGCAAAAATAAACATAGAATTCAAAAACACTTCTCTGTTATTCGCGACGCGCACACGCTTAAAGAAAAAAAGTACATGTTTAAAACTTCGGTTCAGACAATAGCCGTCACAATGACCACAATAAAATTTGCCAATTCTCAATTCGGAAATATTTATCTAGCGGTGCAAATCGACTGTAACTAAAGTTCTTAATGACTCTGCAAATACTACAGTCTATCATCACATAGAATCTAATTTATCAGTCTTCTTTCTGAGTTAATGCAATCAACGGGAAAGTGCACGCGCTTCGCAAACTCGACCATGCACGAAAAAAAAAATAAACGAACGTAAATTTACCCATGTTTTGCCCTCTTAGTTTTTTGATCCCTGATTACAAAAGACCAGGACCTTTAGGCCACTGTTGGAAAAGCTTTCTCTTTTTATTTATTGTGTCGTTGAATGGAAACCAATTGACCTCGAAGATCCGAAGTTCGTGGCGATTATTCGCGAAACGGATAGCACAATGCGTCTTTCATTATGCAAATTTGATCCTAGGAGTCCATTAAATAGAGAAAAGCTGAAAAGTTTGTAAATCTCTTTAAAAAAAGCGACAATGACGGAGAGAAAAGCAAGGTAAGCCTCTAATGAAACACGTGCAAAGGGAACAATAGCGAATGCCGCAGATGTGGTGAAGGCATTGAGCGGAAAACATTATTATATTGAAATAGTTTGAAAAGCGCACCTGCGTGGCTCGCGCAGGTGTCAGGAGCTATCATTAGAGTAAAGTTTGAATGAGAGAGCAAACACAACCGAAAACTTGCAATAACTCAGCGTTCATCGCCCTTTAATCCTGCGGTAAGTATTCCCACTTGGCCAAAGCTCTTATGCGCTCGTAAAAAGCGTCTCTCGGCTGCCAACCGAAAGATTTTTCCTTCTAAAGCACGTGCTTGAGAAAGCATGGCGCAAGAGCTTACCGCCGAAATTTCGCGCGCGTTGATTGGCCGACAACGGAAATATACATAATTCATGCACAAATAATTAACACCTATTGTTTACTTCTCGTATTATTATTGAAATGAAATATTAGCATTGTCCTATTATATCATTAGAGCCATCAGCCATAATCACGCCTGAAGCGCTGCTGTAGCAGTTGAGCCGACCGACAGAGCAAATAACAGTCCGAGGTTGCTCCTTTGAAAACAGTTTGGCTGAATTCGACATCGCGCGAACATCAGCTCACATCGACTCTCGAGACAACTTACACCGCTCCGATTAGCAAGTGACTCCACAAACATGGGCAAGCAGGACGAAGGGCATATTAAGAGACCCATGAACGCATTTATGGTATGGAGTCGCGGCAAGAGAAAGCAGTACGCCGCTATAAACCCGCGAATGCACAACTCGGAAATTAGCAAACGGCTCGGAGCAGAGTGGAAAATGCTCTCGCAAGAAGAGAAGGAACCGTTCGTGGCTGAAGCGAAGAGACTCCAGGCAATCCACATACAAGAACACCCGGACTATAAGTACAAACCCAAGCGACGCAAACCTAAATCACTGCAGAAGAAAGAGCTTACGGCCCCGATGTTTTCACCTTACAGCGCCCCAATGATGGCGGTTGATAAATTCTCAACGAATCAATTGCCTCAAACAATAGCTCATTCAACGGCTTTGTCCGCGGACCCAATGTATTCTAAAATAAACGGAGCAGCAGCGTTTCACCACTCCGTTTCGCCGGGATATCCTGTCATCTATCCAAATGTGACCGCGGTGAACAGTCATCACTCTGTTACTCCACCATCGCGTCAGCTTTTCGCTGGATCACTAGACACGGCTCACCCGTTCCGTGCCGCGGATGTCATGAGCCACAACCGAGCGCTGTACACCAGTCAAGCCTTCCAGTCCGCTCTTCCATCGCAAATGCAGCAGAGAATTTCGAGCGTGGACGATACACGCGGAGGATCAATCGCCGGCGGTTCGCCCAGCCCAACGGCATCGAGCAGCGAGGTTCCGAGCAAGTCTACTGGATATACAGTTTCCACGGCTGAGCTGAGTGGACAGCGTGTTTGGCAACCACAGCAGGACTTGTCCAGGCCAGTGGCATATGTCCCGGTATTGCTTTAAATTTCTTATGTATTTGTGCCACACCTTTAAATTTAAGAGCAAGTGATAGAGTGATAGAATTAGGGACTTGATCCTGAAAATGAAGTCACCAAAACACCCTGTCAACACACGTAACACGCTTTACTCAATGAATTTCTAATCGAGAGCGAAGATCAAATTTGCTCGAATGTTTTCGTTAGTTCCTCTTTTCTTCCGTTAGTATAAGGTTTATTAGTGGTCGCGAGTACATTAGCGCCATGTGTTAATGTGCCTTTTAAACGCCTTTTCACTTTGCGCTAGTTGAATTTTCTGTATTTTTTAAGCAGCAAATTTCCGTTTCTTACAAAGTGCGCGGGCTTGCGATAAATGCGGTTTAATGAGGGACAATTTCAAGTTTACAATGAATATAATGACTTTCTTCTGACAAACGGTACAATAACTCGGTTAATATAGAGTAACAATACTAGCTACAAACATGCAATTTTCTGTGGCGGCGTAACTTCAGTTCGGGCTGAAACTCGCCGAAATCGCTGAAGCGAAATCGAAAACACTGCTGTAATTTTATTTCGCTTAATATATGCACATTGATGGTCGCATACGTATGTTGCGAACAAACAAAAAAACTCCATAAAGAAATTGTTTTATCTCGAAGGAAGTAACCTTGAATAAGTTACAGATCAGTCTCGATTGAGCGGGTTGTATTTGACACGAGCCCAACGTCCTATATATTCTAACAATACTCTAATCTTCGGTCTCAAACTAACATTCTGTTTAGTTCATTGTTATGCAAAGATTGTAATTCACTTAATGCGATAAAACAAGTGGCCACGTCAAGCCAGAGAACAAAACAATTTCTAAATATCTCCGTGGAACCTTCTTCTTAGTATGATCAATGAGATAGTTGTGTTTACACAATGTTCGTCCCTTCAACCGCTATCATCGAAGCCCGCGCTCAAAACGAAACAAGCGAGAGATCACCCGAAATATTTATTTTTCCACTTTTTGCATATTTATAACAGCGGTGTGATCAAACGCTTGGTTTGTCTTTTGCTAAGCTAGTTTTCATGAAGTTCATTTCGCAGATATTGAGAATTGAACTAGTAAAGTTTACAAACTTTTATTCAGGGATACTTAAGTTTTAACACACGAGTAGTTCACTTTCATTATGTTGTCTTATTCACTGTTAATTGTAAATTATAAGATCGAACCCACATGCCAAACGCATGGTGGAGCACGGATATTTAATTTATGCCTCAGCGATCCATTCGCATGCCAACTTCGATAGGCAAGCAGAGAGTGAAATTCGCACTAGTTGTTAAATTGTTCAAACAAAACATAAAGTGACTTTGAAAGCCAAGGATTAGCGATTAGCCTGGGCACATGGCGAAAGGCTTTAGTAAATTGGAATTAATTTATTGAATTGCCTTGACTCTGCCATATATTCTCTTTATAAATTAATAAGCTTTTTTAGTTTTGTTGACTGTTGGCCATTGTACATAGTGACTCATGTATACAACTCTAAATGAATTGAGGCTTGAAAACGAAAAGAAAAGGCTCTCTATACAGACAACATTTCTCCTTTTAAATCATTGACTTACAAGAAGAATACTCGCGAACAATAGTTCGTGTCGTCGAATCTAGAAACGTTTGTTGTATAATGACAGACTTTTTTATTTTTATGTACGCGGTGTTTAAAAATATTATAAAAATATGTAGTGAAGTTCATCAAGGATGGACAAATTAAAAATTTTTCTCTATTCATTTCAGATAGCCATGAAGAATAAGCTCCAATATGCCGCTCATATTAATTTCGTTTAGCTTTGATATTTTGACATTCAAAGACTGTTGTGTAACGTTATTTTTCCTTTATGCCAAGTTTTGTACTTTTTCCTTGACAAAAATTTCAATCAGATATATTAAACTGAAGTGTTAAGGTTTTATATTGTGTTGTAACACACTTGCTGCAATTTTAGTACGGGACAATTCCTTCTTGGAAATTATAGTCGTTTGTCATCTCAATCAAAATATAAGGATAAAGAGAGACAGCGTATGTGTATATCGCGATCAAACTGTTACATGAAAACCTTTTGTAAAAGTTTTCATTTTTTTTCTGTTGAATACTTAAGAAATTATTACATATCAGAAATTTGCTGATATTTGAAAAGGATGTATAATACATATCCATGTAATATAAAAAGATAAATAAAAGCGTTGTGTCTAAACATTTATTCACTTGGTTTGTAGTTGATTTTTATATGTAAAGTAATGAGCGGTGAAAAATGTCCTTTGATGGTAAAGTTTTATGGCGTCTTACAGCGCGTAAAACTTTGCTTGCTTTTTTTTAATTAAAGCGATTAAAGGAATAACTCCTTTCCCAGAAGTTCATTTTGCGTTTTTCCTTCTAAATTTCCGCGTATATTTGGCTAATTGCTGCCAAAATCCTACACGAGGTAATTTCTAAAACGAAACGAAGTTTATTCAGTTGCGCAAACCACAAGCTGTCAAAAGCAAATTTCACCGCATTTACGCTTTCTTGTATGAATGATATGTATACAAGGTTATGTAAACGAAAAACTAGCTGACTGAAATAGTGCATTTGTCGACAATTCGAGGAGTAAGCGCGGGTGTAACAGTTCTTCGTGATCTGTTTTTTATAAAGTCTCCCCTGGTCGTTTGGTGGCCATTTGAGTTTGGACCAGGGAATATTCATTTGAAGTTTTCTTGTTAATTAAAACAGCCCTTAACTTTAAAAAAAAAAACATACCAATAAAGTATTGTTCACACTAAACTGATAAAGAAGTGTGAGGTTTTTAATTCTTGTACACTTGGTCGTAAAAAACAAAAGTCAATCTCTTTTCTCACAATGCGTGTTTTCTTTTTAATAGCACTTACAGATGCAGTTTTTAATGTTACAAAGAATACTTTTCAGCTATTATAGTCGAAATCCTTTTAGGTCAAATTATGAAAATTGATATTCCGACAGCCTTCATCAACACATTCGTTTATCTTTATTTTGAAAAACCGAAATAATGATTGCACTGTTTTACACTAAGCTACATCATAAACAAAGTTCGTATTTTTGTTCTTCAACGGGAGCGATCGAGGCCGAATAACGCACGAAAGTCTTTAACCACAACTTACTTTCGTGCACTTGTTTGTTTTATCAGAACGCCGGCTTAGCTAAGAAAAAAATTAATTCGATACTTATATTTGGCTGATATAATCGCGCGCATTACTATAAAAAAAATCACTCTTTCTCTTGTTTGCTCGATTTAACACGAAGTACTGGTGGGGCAAAACAGTCAATTTTCGCACAATACTCTACGAGAGATGCGGAACTATACAGCAATGATCATAAAGAAAATGAAACAAAAGATAGCTTGACAAAGCAGGTTACCGCGAAGAAAGGCGTAAACAATGTCCTACAATATGCGAAGACATGGCATTGTGCTAACACCATGTTGTTTGCCATTGTTATTTTTATTAGCCATGTGGGAAGCACACGCCATAACACAAAGAATCTTTTTTGTCACTGAAAGTTTCGCTAGGTAATGACATCTTCCCGCGTTGTCGTATTATTATATTTACTCCCAGTTTACGCCCGGTTTCATTTCATTACTGCAACAAGCCTTTCGCTCACTTCTATGAGAACAAAACATATTATTTTAACTCCACGAACCTAGGGAATGTCACAATAGACGTACTCCATTCTTTTCGTGAAATATTATATTTTTAAAAAGTGTAACAGCTTTCATAATAACTTTAAGACAAAGCGAAGTGGGTGCGAAACGGATTATAACTGTTTTGTGTGAGAAGAACCTTTAATACAGAAGACGAAAAACGCTTAAATTTGCGATTCTTAAACCAGTGATAAAGTTTAAGCAACGGGTATAACAAAGGATATAATCGATACTTCTCTCATAAACTAATAATACTTTTATCGCTGTTAAAAACGACCTTTCGCACGATCTTATCAGTTCATGCTTCCTTTTAATTAACTGGATTTGCGACTGTTTAATTAGGTGTCAACATAAACACTGGATCCACGTTTAAGAAACAGCAATATTTAGCGGATCGCTATCTGTCACATTTTCAGCACCTCATTAGCACAAAATATCGTCTACAAACGGTTTTACTTCAATGTTCCACCCTCTTTCACTCACGCCAGATATTTTTACTTCTCTTTACCAATTTCGCACCCCACGTTGAAGATAACATCTTAGATTTCCTTTCGGCATATTAAACAAGTCAGTTCTAATCAAAAGTTTCAGGAATAGATAAATCAAAATGATTTCTTTCTGACAGAAAACGCACAGAGTTTGGTAAACACTGCATTCAGTGATGCGCACGCGAATAAAGTCCTCCTTTGTATATTACGCTCTATGTCTCGCTTTACCCGCGAACAATTAGCTCTAGATAATTACTTTGAAGAACAACTGCGAGTGTAGTTACCAAGTAGGTTCTTTTGAATAGAAAGCTAGGGAACAATGCCTGTTATTTGAACTTGGCGCATAACAAAACGGACTGAAAAGGTTTAGTTGCAGATAAATTACATCTCGCACGACTTGACAGTTTTAATAAACGAGAACAATAGCGCGCCTCGCATCCAACTTAAGCAAACACACATTGCTCAAAAAGTTATTAAAGCTCGTTTCTTTTACCCTTAATCAAATAAAATTCACTGTTTTCCGTCGCAATAACAAACAAGGCGCGCGTTAAATAGGGAAAGCACGGAACTTCGATCAGCCCAGGTGGTAAAATAACTTTCAGCAAGTTAATCACGAAGTGGACTGTTTGTTTGAACATGCAGGCTGTAAAACCAAAACTGTCGTCTTTGCTGATCCGATGTTATTGGTTTTTCAATGCGCTTGTTTCCGTTGTTTTCCGCCATTTTGAATCGGAACAAACACACAGTGAAATAAGTGTTTGCATGGGAATCCGTCCTGAAATCATTTCCGTAAAATTGTAATTATAACATATTTTAATCTGAAAAGATTATACGCTTCACAAAGCCGTGCTAGAAAACAAACAGTCGGGTTTTAAATTTACGACACATTCGTACACAATTTTTCACACGGACTTTGCAAGGTTTTGCCACAAACGCATGAAAAACTTTAAACACTACTGCACGATTCCCTACATAGTTAAATTAAGTCACTATTTTTTTCCAAAGTGTCTTAAGTTCAAAGCTTGTGATCGATTCAGAAAAACTACTATTTTATATCGAATTCAGTTCCATATAAACACTATATTTCCTGCCATGTTAGGGAATTTTGTTGATGTGAAGTTACTAGCAGAGTCAAAAACCAGGACACATGTGTAATATATAAACTCGCATTTATTTTTTTATATTATCTGTAATAAAAGCATTTCTAGAAAACCTTACCATAAATATTGAGGGTTTAGTACAGCAATAAAACTCGGATTTATCCCATATCATGCTATAAACGTAATTTAAACTGCATTACTGTGTGTTTGAAATACAAGATTAAGATAAAAGTAAGCTCTACATTCACTGGTCGCGGATCTCTTTAATATCAGAACATAAAAGGATCTGCATTGATAGCAGTTTTCAAAAACTAAGGCAGTGATCCTGTATAAATATTATTATTATTATTATTATTATTATTATTATTATATTTAGTCACTCAATGCTCTAGTTTTTTTGTGATTTAAAAGTAGAAAACGATTTAATTGACTGCCTAAATTTTAACCTTGTTCACGCGGAAAATTAAGCAAAGAAAAGAGTAGACGTCTGTGCGCAAGCTAGAGTGTGAAGAGATCCCCCCACCCTCCTCCCGCTCAGGCCAAACGTGTTCTGACTAATCACAGCAAAAACATCAGTAGCAAAACCAATACAAATAGCGCCTTGCTATGTATCGCGCGTTTTCCCGCGCTTGGCACCCGCTGCACCACTGTTCTTCAATTTCTGATTGGTTCATTGCTTTTTATGTCTTTGTAGGATTGGTCAAATATGATTGTTTTGTTTTAGCTTTATATGGCAGTTATAAAAAAATAGCTCTGAACGGCTGTGTGACAGTGCATGTACTTATGGCCAGCATAACATAATTTAAAAACATGCGCAGACGTCAAAATGTCATTTAAATTGCGAAATGAAAAAAACAAAATTCAATTTACCAGAGTCCCATCTCTGTTGTTCCACATCAAGTGTGGTTTTCCTGTGTCGTCCAAATACTCCGATGAAGGTGAGTGGTATTCCTGTGCAGTCGAGATACAGTTTATTCTCTAATATTCCATATCAAGTGGTTTAAACGGTCCGTGGTGTTCCTGTACAATCCACACGCTGTCCGTGACTGAAGCATCCCAAGCTTTGATTTGTTCCCAGTACACATGGGTGGAGTTCACTATCCGCAGCTTACCAAATCCCGCGTTGCCTGGGAACCACTCTCGAAATGCGGACCATGGACCTGACGTAAAATGACGTCACAACTTAACTCTTTATAAAATATGTTGATGCTTTCCGCGAAAATGCAGTGCGATGCAATTACCGAGTCATGTTTCCTGTGACGTTTTTAACCCTTTAACTCCCAAGAGTGCCACACATTAAAATTCAAGACAAATCCCAAATTTTAATTTGTAAAATATTGAAAAACAAATGGTACCATGCAAAAGTACTGCTGAAGAGGTTTCATTTGAATGGTCACACCATAGGATTTCGTCCACAGACTCAAAAGTTAGAACAAATGGTACCATGCAAAAGTACTGCTGAAGAGGTTTCATTTGAATGGTCACACCATAGGATTTTGTCCACAGACTCAAAAGTTAGAACAAATGGTACCATGCAAAAGTACTGCTGAAGAGGTTCATTTAAATGGTCACACACCATAGGATTTCGTCCACAGACTCAAAAGTTAGAACAAATGGTACCATGCAAAAGTACTACTGAAGAAGTTTCATTTGAATGGTCACACCATAGGATTTCATCCACAGACTCAAAAGTTAGAACTACACTACATGTCTTCATCATGAACTCTGAGAGTGAAAGGGTAAAAAATATATTTCACTAAAATGAACTGCGTAAAAACGGCTGCGAGTCGTGATCAAGATTTTCACTTATTTCTCAACAGTTTTTTCGAGGTTTGGAACCGTTCACTTTGGGACAATTTGTATGGTTCACTGAATTTTTGTTTTAACTGTCCCATTTAAACATACACAACGTCGCTTCGTGTACACTAAATCAGAGTTATAACTTAATTATCCCACATTGCTCATCCGTATAGGTGTATCGACAACTAAGATACTAAAAAGATGTTTTTCCATTCGCATATTCGTCATTGCTTACGACTGTTGATTGCCAGGCGAAAAGTATCTTAGGGTATTCTTAAACACGTTTCGAAACCTTTCGAATATTGCAGCAACGAACATTGAAAAATAATGAAAACAGTATACGATTTTCGCACAACGCAAGCTATGAAGTCAAGTGTAACAGATGTAAGGCAAAGTTGGATCTTGTTAATCGTCCTTATTGGCGTTCATCTGGCCTCGACGTACAGAAAAATTAAAAACAAAATGCAAAACTGATACCTGGCCAGTTGTTTGTAATTCTATATTGTAAAATTGTTCTTTGTAAAGTATGGTAATAAAGTGAGTGTGTGTGTTGTTGTTGTTGTTGTTGTACTTTAACCCCAGTTTTAATGAAGATTAAGAAAAAATAGAGGTGGAAGATATGCCATAAAAGAAACAAAACAAATAAATACTAAAACTTGAACGAGGAATGTTATTATAGTTGCGTGCTATCTTGCTAGGCATGAAACACAGTTGTCGAAAACTTGTGGTTTTATTTACCACACGTACGCGAGGTGAAAGGATCGATGAACAAAGCATAATTAGCGATGTTGAAACCGCATGATTTAGTATTTCACAATTTCCTCATTAGAGGCGCAACGGCTGAGTTCATTTAAGAAAATGGCGTAGGCTTGTTTCCTGTCATTCAACGGCACATTCCAATGTGGTTGGAATTTTTCTTTATTCTTTTTGCCTCTCCATTCTCCACTTAACAAATCTTAAAGTGACAAAAGGTGCGTTGCACGCTTGGAAGTTTGAAAAGCCAACACGACGACTATATATTCAAGACAGCCATAAACACAACATGACGTTCGATGTACCCTCAATTATTCCCCGCTATAAACACACCGCGTTATGTTGCTTAGCAACTTCACAGCCCGCGACTTCACTGAACCGCAGGCTCAGCTAACTCCCCAGTACTCTGTGAATGGCGCTAAGCAACGTTTATGTAGCATGTACAGCCATGTAGCTTACAGGAGTTGGCAGCGGATTCAGACTTGCTCCAAAGGAGGGGGAGGGGGAGGGGGGGGGGAGGAAGCGAGTTCATTACAGGGTTATTCCGAGCACTTTGCAAGCAAGGTAAAGAGAGGCAAAGTATCTTGTCTATTATTAAAGGAAACAGCAAAGCTTAAGACCCGACAAACCCACCTTTGAATCGTAAGTCCGACGAGGTACTTACCACTCGACCCCCACGCCTCCCCCCACGTTATCACACTGTAACCGGAGCCGCCGTATTTAAATATATTTTTACTTTTAACATATTTTTGTCCACGTCGTCTGTAAGGAAAATTCCTACCTTTAGGTCCCAGCATTGGGTTCACGCATATTCCGTAGAACTCGTTGCAGCCGGCCGCGCCTGATATGAAGTGGACTGGTGCCTTGGGATTGTTGTAGTTGTGAGCCGTCACTGTATCATTGAACACTGGCCAGAGGCGTTCGTACGAGTGCTCATGCGCTTGAATAATGATGTCTACACCATACTGGAAAAACAACGGTTCCAGGCTAGAGAAAATAAAGATAGAATTCAACGAACTTTGGCCCATTAATGATGTTTTTGCTTTGAGATTCCATGACAGTTGGCCTGCAACTCTCATGTACTCTTGCATTATAGGAGGGTCATCTGTCAAAGTGGTTTTACCGGTCTAGTGGACCATTAAGACAGACGCTTAACTCCAGTTACTGCAGCTTAAAGCCACTGGTGAGCGAGGGTGGATCGGGAGACACGCTAACACAGTATAGCAACTCACCTCTTTCTAACCACAGAATGAAGCGTGGTACAGTCATCTTTATCAATATTGGAGCAGTACATGGGCCGGTGACCATACGCTATGATCCAAGGCCTCTTAGCTCTGTTCTCAGGTTTGTTGGCCTCCTTGAGGTCGTTTGTGAGCCAGTCAAGCTGCTCCTGGACTGGACCATGAGTGAAGTACACCTCCGACGAGTAACTGATATACAATAAAATAGTCCATTACACTGTTATTCACCAAACATGAGGTCAGTTATGTAGAAATATTGCCCGAGTTATTTTTTTTTTGTTCACTTGGTCAATCGAACAAGTCCCTTTCCAAATTACGGATAATTTTAGCGGGAAAATGAGCAAAGCGTGTTTTGTTCTTTCAACTACTGGCGGATGAAGCCAATCGCAAACACTCAGGGAAACCATTTTTCAAAGTCATACGAAAATCAATCTACTTGTATGTTATTTTGTTTACCCGATAAAGTGAACTTTGGCGATATCATAGCTGTACCACATTCTGTTAACAGCAGTCGGCCATTCCAGTTGAGGCATGGAAAATCTGTGGCGGTATTGACTGAAGTTGAAGGGAATCTCTGCAATCAGAAGACAAAACAATAAGAAGAGTCTGCCTATTTCAGTTCTCTTAGGTCTCCAAACTGGCACCAGTCGAGCCGCCCTCGCCATTTCAGCGTGGTCATCTGTGCCACGATTAATATGTCAATCACAGCCTCGTTCCCAGGACCATGGGAACGAGGAACGGTCAGTCATGTCTGGATGATAGCGGCGAATGCGCAAAAACGAGCCGGCAAGCAAAGCCAGAGAGAGGACAGCGGCGAGAGCAGGCAAAAGTGAGCCTGACTCCTCGCGCTGTAGTTGTCGTTCTAAGGGGCTGCAAATAACAGGCACCGGTAATTTGTTTTGTCTTCGTCGGGTTCTTACCGTGATTTCCTACACACGTCATGTATGGAACAATCGCAGCCATGTCCTGGATCCTGTTCATGAACGCGTCACCGTTCTACGTGAAGAAAACAATCACAACAGTTAACCAACCAAAAGATCATTTCATTCCCGTAAAATACGCAACTGTGCAAATTGCTGGTATATATGAAACAATCATTTCTCCATAACTCAGTAACTTGCGTAGCTGGCAGGATTTTTCGCGCTGGGGCAAAGTTTTGACAGAGGTAAATTGGCCACCGTAAATAGATTCAAAGCTGACGCTTCAAAGTTTTGACGGCGGAGCTGCACAGTCCGCGCGTATTAACGACACCACCGCCTAGACTTTGCGAACAATCCCGCTAGCTTCTCCGGCTAATTCATATCCGAAGTTTATATATACTTACCAGTCCCCCATTAGTATGAAGGTCATACGCAAAGTCCCCAACATGCAATATGGCCGTGTTATGTCCAGACTTGGCCTCTTGTATAAGCCGCTGAAGGCTGGGTGCTCCGCCAATTCGACCCATGTCTCCGTAAACCAAGAACTGCGGCGACCAATCCTAAAGGTAGTAGCATAAACTGGATAAATTGTTTTGACAAACGTTTTCTCGTAAGCTCTCGAAATTGTCCTGAGTTTGCTAGGCTCCAGTTTATCATTAGGAGACATCGACGAAATGAAAGTTTGCTGAGGTCTGTAACCATAACAACTGGCTAAGACATCGTGTGCAAATAGACTGACCAATCACAGTCAATTTAAAACTTCTCATCGACTGAGTCGATAAGGTGAATTGGCCCCACAGTAAAGACATTCAAAAGCTGATGATCGAGCGTTAAGCCAGCGACACAATAGACGAATTTATACGCTTGTAGCGGCGAAATTGATTACCAGCCGACGTTTGACATGTCAGATATCGGCGATTTCGATTTCGCCACTGTAAACGGGCACACCGATTTTCGCCAATCGCTGCGCGCGACGAGCGTATAAAATCGTCTAGTGTTTTTAGTCCTTTGTGATTCGCTCTGACGTTTGGTTACACGAGGGAGTTACTCTTAGGAATATGCCTTTATCGCCCTTCCATTTACTGAACAGAAGTTTAGGCAGTGATCCTGATTTTAGGTTTTAGTTCATCTTGATACTGACTATCGCCAACCTTTAAGCCGCTTACTACACTGCGAGCGGCCTATCTCTTTCCGCGTCGAGTCGATGAACAAAAAACGAGAGGCACAAGCGCAAATATGAAAAAATGCTCGCGTGGATGTGACAGCTTTCCAATATCGCGCGCACATATAAGGACGCACGAGGACGTGAAAGCGTTCCATGCAAGTGCGGTTCATGTGTGCTTTTCGCTCGACAAAACATAGCCTGAGAAAACAGAGGACGTGTCACTGCCGGTCCCCTACAAAAGGAATTAATACAAACATGCCTATTGATGGAAAAGACTTGCGCATAGATGAGGGCTAGGTCCCTGCCCTAGATCCACTCATACCCGATTGTTTTGATCGATTGACGCCTATAAGATTGCAGTACGAAATTAATACACGACAGTAAAGGATGTTGTATTATGTTCACCACATGAAATAACAAAGCTTAATAAGGCGATCGGTGCTATGCTGACTGATGACGTTTTACTATCAGGGACAAGGGGATTTTTGCGCGGGGATTTTTAGGGAATTTTTAGAAAGTGCTTTTTGTGTCGACGCAAAAATCCGTGTTAATTTTTTTTTTGGATAAGCCCTAAGTAAACTGATCTTTCCACGGCCAAAATATACATGACGTTTACAGAAGGAAACTCGAGAAAATCCAGTGGAAATTTTTAAATTTTGTCCAACAAAATTATTGCACCAAAATAGAAATTCGCCATGATCACTATGAGCTCGCGTGAATTCGCGTGCGAACCCTGCATCATCAGTGCGCGCGCGGCTTTACATTATAAATTCAAGCACTCATGTTTTTTCAATTTTTATTTGCTTGAGATAAATGAATTACTGCAGTACTCTAAATAGACCAACTATCACATAAATGACAGAAAAAAATACACTTGTAATGCCAAGGACCTCATATCATAGCTTTGGCTGTTGTCCAAGTTGAATTTTTGTTTCGAATTTCTTTATGAACGACTATTGACTCACAATAAAAGAAAAATAAAGCGATAAATATTTAATACAGGAGCTTCAAAGTACAATGATTGCACTATTAAAAGAACTAGCCATAAATGGTTTGGCATTGATGAGGTTTTTAGCATATTTAATTTTAACAAAATTAGCTTACGTTTTCACTTAATCAAAGAAAAACAAGCCTTACTTTTCAGATATCAAGTTTATGAACAAGTCGTGGTTTATTAGCTTATCCTGATAAAAAAAAAAATAAGTTTTGTTTATCAACAGGAACTATTGTTATTTTCCGTTGTACTACGAACGTTACGAAACAAAAAAAAAAGTACAATACAATGAAAAATCTGCTGTTCAACTTTCTAAACAAAGCTATTTTAAAACTCTCAAAGCGGTATGCCATAGAAAAATAAGACAACAATAGTTAAAAACGAGCTATAAAGTTTTGTCGAAGTAGTTCGCTAAGGTTTTTTAACGATTTGCAATTCCCTGTTCTGGACTTCCAAACGACGCCAAAACTGCGGCAGCTTCTTCGGACGAACGGCCAAATCGAAAAGAATTGTTGTCCAGCCTCGGGGATTGGTTGCAGTACTTGACGAAAGCGCTGTTATCAGAGACAGAAAAACCAGGGCTAGTTGGAGGTTCCACGGGGCACGAGGGGACGGCTTGCTCGGGCCAGTTGTTGTAATGGAAGATTCGTCCATCGCACATGGTCCACATTTGAAAGGGAGTCGGGATGTAAGCGTTGCAGTTATACGACTGGCGTCTTGGAACGTTGAACGGAGAATGCATGATGTTGGAAACGCTCTGCACTAAACGACCACCCGGTTTGGGAACGGTTTCTCGGGGCTCCTCCAGCTGAACGCCGTGGTGCTCTTCGGCGAAGGACGGCTCGGTTTTCACAAACGAGGGGGAGGAGATA
Source organism: Dendrophyllia cribrosa (assembly GCA_024195265.1). Taxonomy (NCBI): domain Eukaryota; kingdom Metazoa; phylum Cnidaria; class Anthozoa; order Scleractinia; family Dendrophylliidae; genus Dendrophyllia; species Dendrophyllia cribrosa. The sequence continues at coordinate 58,437,585 of JAJLRJ010000002.1, forward strand.
TTCACTGCAAATGTGGAAACAAACATTTAGTTAACAAAAATCTACACTCTACTTTTTAAAGTAAACGACTTGAAACATGAAACTCCATTACAGTAAGGTTAAAACATTCTTTCTTTTTTTCGAGCGCAATAAAACAAGCAAGTAAGTTTTTTTTTGTTCAATCTTATACTAACTCAAACTCGTCATACAAATAAAGGGGTAAGGTTGAGCTAAACAAGTTTAACAAAACTGCATGCGGCGTAAACATTTCAAATCGAAAGCAAACATTCTTAAAACACACTGAAAATGAAAACTACGATCAAATGGCTTGTAACTTCTTACTACATGTTGTAAGGACATTGATTGAGAATACATGAGCTCTTAAAACGGCTTTTGCCTAAAAAAGCAAAAAAGAAAACGGCGTTCGCTTCAAACGAAGAAAAACAAGAACAGAATTGAACAACAAGCAATAAAGCTTATGATGTTTTTTTTTTAAATTTTACCTCGCGGTTCTACAGGTGTTGCACTGTAGTAAGCATGGTTTCCAATATCTTTCATCTGTTTCCTCCTGAGACGAACTTGCTGTTTCATGATGTCTCGTTTTCGACGTCCCTTGACGCATCTTTCGCAGTGGCAGTTCAAGAAAGGACAGTGATGTTTGTGGCCTTTGAGGTTCGATCGTACTCCGTGGTTACTACAAAGAGTGCAAGACGGCTTGCGTTCCTTTTTAAAGTTAATCAGTTTCTCAAGAGAAGACCCCTCCATTTTTCTTCACCAGTCTTGCAGACGAAAAACGTCCAAGCTAGGTGTTGTTTTTTCCTTTAGAGTCGACGCCCTCTAATCTACAAACTTTGCAGTTGTCAGATGACAGTACAGCACCGAGATGAATCGTAAGGCGGAGAGAGGCGGAGATTATGTCAGTCAACTTAAAAAGTCGAATATGATTGGACAAAACAGCCTGTTCACGTGCACAATACATGCCCAAGGTGACAAAATATGGTGACATGCATTCAACTTTTCCAAAAGTTACAACAAACTTGTTTTGAAAAGTATTGAATGAAACTATATTTATATTTTTACAGCCAATGCAGAAAAAAGAGTATCTTTCACGAAGCGTAAACGAATTATCAATGTCTCTTAAAACCAGTTTGAAATTGACAATTTCTTTTACAAAGAAGTATTGAAATAGGAAACGAAATGTACAAGAGTCCTAATAGATTTCTTGTACATTTCTCAGTTAATATAATAGATCTATTGTACATTTGTAATTCTAATAGGTTTCTTCTACATTTAAAAGACGAAATGTACAAATATCTAATAGATTTCTTCTACATTTAAAATAGGAAATGTACAAGAATCTAATAGATTTCTTGTACATTTATTGAGCGACATCACGCTGACATTTCTCAGAAAAAGTAACCTCTTTTAACAGGTTACGTTTCAAAACACGTTTTCATTGGAGGAAGCATGACAATAAAAAAGATGCGAAAGGTTTGTTGTTGTTCAGAAGCAATAATTTGTCTGAATGATTATAATATTCTTGTGCTTTATTGTTAATCGTTATGTTTTTACAGACATATAATTTGTTTATCTATCATTCGCCATCCATAGTTCTCAAACATGACAAACTAATATTTATTTATAATTTTGTGAGGATGACATGCATTTAATCTTGTATATCAACTAACAACTGACCTGATCATCTCTCAATGCTGTGAATTGAAATCCTTCACTGACATTACTGCCACTCTGAACACGGTATGAATAATTCTTCCCAGGAATTAAACCCTACAAAAAATTCAACACTTAAATTTACATTAATGCTTTCAGACTGATCCAACTGTAATTAAAATGTGAGCCAGTCAGGTTAATTAATCCTATTAAATAACCAGAAAACCCACACCACTTGATATTTATTACATAATCTGGGTCACATGATAATCCAGATGTGGTACATCAAATTAATTTATCATGTATTTAATACCATCTATTTTAACCTTTCAACCTTTTTATTCTTATTTTGTGCATACATTCACTCAGAAGTGTCAAGGAATCTCGATTTTGCAAATTTTTTTTAATAAACTGCAGAAAAAATATATCTGTTTGCTGTCATTAATGGTTCTGCGATCCCACAAAGCAAACATAACTAATATCAATAATATCCATTAAATAACTGCATCAAATGTTTTGAGCACAGATATTCAAAATTCTGAGAGAGATCTTCTTTCTGTGTATTATTTTAGAAGTTGTCTCCTGAGAGAGAGTCAGAACACATGAGCTTATTAAAAACATAATTAATAATTTATTGCTTAATATTTTTATTGTAATTATTGCTGCCTGCAGAAGGTGACCATCCTTATTTGTCTCAAACACTTGTTTTCTCTGTTTTTACTCAGTGTGTCACTTTGTTAGCTGCACCCAGGACCCTTTACACTCAAGTATGGTTGATTGAGCCTAGCCTGAATAAATGTGCCATTTGTCATGTGAATTGTGTAATATGATTCCAGTCACTGAGTCATGTGACACTATAGTATGAAGTGGTCATCTTAGATAGTCTGTAAACAAGAATTGGGGGAAAAATAAAGGGGGGGGATGCTTTCTGTGTTAAAGTACACCTAACCCTCACTTTTTTGTTTTAATCAACTCAATGTACATTAAAAAGTCAAATTGTGAAATATTTCTTGTTTTTAATGTCGCATAAGTGAGTTATTGAGATTTGAATTTACAAAATGCTAATTAGATTATGTCAAATCAAGACTTTACCATTATTTCTACTTCAATTTACAATACGCAGTTCACAGCTTAAGGATAATCAATTTAAGAAATACTAAATAGTCAATTGATTTGTAAAAAAAATATTTCTTGGAGGTGGAAACAAGTAGTTGTATAATAAACAAGTCTTGATTTGATGTCATCTTATTAACATTTTGTAAATTCAAACCTCTATAATTCACTAACGCAACATTAAAAACAAGAAATATTTAACTGTTCAACTTTTCAACATACATAGAGTTGATTAAGCGAAAAAAAAAATTTGGGGGTTAGGTGCACTTTAAGTGTTATACCTGTGCTGATTAACACAGGTTCATCAAGTGCTGAAAAAAGTCAAGCAAGCTTGTTGGAAATGTAAATAACTTTTTACTAAATTTGCTTTCAACATTCATTCATTTCATTTATTCATTCATTTATTTATTTGTCATTAACCACATTAATCATTGTCATTAACCACAAATCACCATGATGCTGTGAGCTGGAAATGGCTGCTATGCAAGACTATTGAAAGTTGGTCTGAATTATGTCTTGGGGAGAACAAATATGCAGAACTCTACAGAGACAGTATACACCAACAATCACACACACACACTCCGATAGAGGAGGGTAAGATACATGATTTTTGATGATTAAAAAAAAAAGAGGGTAAATTTTAAGCTTGGTGATGAAAGAAGTAATATTTTGTTCAGCATGTCATGAGGCAGCATGGAACAAAGAAAACAATCTGAGTTCCCACAGTCATGACCTTACCTGAAACCAGCCCATTTATTTTCTCTAACCAACTGATCTACTGGGGGACTTGTGGCAAGCTAAGTTATAAACTAGCATGACAGGCATCCTATACAGGCTGTTAGGATCAGCAATGTTGAAAGCATCATGTGTTGTGACAAAGAAAGAAAGATGGTACAATTTACCATCACATGCTGCTTTTATCATTGCTGTTACTAGCAGTACACAGGATGCATGTCACATTATGAACCTAGAAATGACCTAGCTCACCACAAGTCTCTTGTAGCTCAGTAGTTAGAGCATCCGACTGGTGTCCAGAAGGTCATGAGTTCAATTCTTGTCGGGGACTTCAGGTGTGTAGCTACGAAAAAACTTAGCAGGTTCATAAACAAGCCCAGCCGGTTTTTCTCGCTTGTGTACCTTTAAAATCACCCCCAAGACTTTGTTTTCTAGTGAAATTTCAGCCGGTAATATGTTCTCTTTCAGCTGGTGATATTAGCCGGTAGCCGGCTCTTAGCTACATCTCTGGGACTTAAATTTTTCCTTTGTCCCATGCTAAACATTAAATTATTCTTATGATTCATGACTTGAAGGAAAACAGGTTTGTGCTTTATAATTACCACCTGGTCAGCTGCTTCATGGTACAGGATATGGGTTGTGTGGGCTGCCTGTGGCTCGTATCTATTTACTTGTTCAAGTGTATCGTACATACAATTTCAGACAGATTAAAAAGAGAAATAACACCTCCCTCTCACGATTCAATGATGGATTCGTGCAAAAACCAAAATGCACCATTTTCCTGTCAACGATTTGGCCTTGTGTATTGATAATAATGATAATCACATGACTTTTGTCGGGCATATAGTTTATTTGTGTCCCTCGTAGCATCATTTGCTACTCGGGCCACAAATTAACTATATGCCCTCCAAAAGTCATGTGATTGTCCTATTAATAATACATGTACATGTACATACAGGCTAATATTTGACTGCCCCTTGCTTCTGATTTTTCAATTTTCTTCTGCATCTCCGGGAATTTGTTTAATGTAACATTAACTAAACAGAAAGCAATGTGTCACACGGGTGGTTCAATCTAAAAACCAACATAACAGGGTTGAGAAACCTGCCTTACGGGTCATAGGTAAAATAAAGCTTACTTTTTGAAGCTTCAAACAGAATAAAATGCGATGTACGTGATGGGCTACCGACTAGTTATAAAGATCGCTTCGCTTTTGTGAGATCTCAGATTTGCAAAATATTGTAGATTGAACCAGCTGTGATGGAAACATTTCGCTATAAGAACTTATTTTGTTTTCAGTATTAAGCTTACATGTAAGATTCTAAGAGTAAGCGTAGTTATATCTCGAATAAAGCTCACCTTAAGTATAACACGATGTACATATTGCAGTCCGTCAGGGTTACCTTCTGTAAATAACGCAAATTTCCCCTCAGCTTTCAAGGAATAATTTTTGGGTGCCAAACCATAGAGGACAATCGAACTAGAAAGCTCCTGTACAGATGACGTTGACCACATAATAGTCATTTCGCTCGCAAAATCTCCATACGCGATGTGTATTTGTTCCGGGCCATGTACAGAATTATACGGCGACAAATCTGGAAGAAATAGATCTTTGGATGCTGGACGTGGCGATGCTGGACATACCAAATCGCAGAAGAAAGACAGAGAAAGCAAAACGCTCGTCCACTCCATGTTTGTTGTCGCCGAGTTGTGAATGAACGAGTCACGTGAGTTTGATTTGAACACCACGCCACCTCTCTGCGTGACATCGATGACATCACGCAAGCAGCTTTTCTGGCGTGACGTTGGTGTTACTTCCTCGTTGTTGCTGACGTTTCTTTTCTTTTCTTTTCTTTTGATTTCAACTGATAAGTGATTATTTTGAACAACTGCGAGTTGTGAAAATGCTAGGGTTTGGCTGAAAGTTTTTATTGCGTTACTGATAATATTTTTGTATTATTACTGATGGCTGGAAAATGGCCAATGGATTTATTTCTTACAACTGAGAAGAATGACAAGATCATCCTGTGCAGTTTAACTGAGAATGTCCAGATCGTCCTGTGCAGTTCAACTGAGAAGAATGTCCAGATCGTCCTGTGCAGTTCAACTGAGAAGAATGTCCAGATCATCCTGTGCAGTTCAACTGAGAAGAATGTCCAGATCAGCCTGTGCAGTTCAACTGAGAAGAATGTCCAGATCATCCTGTGCAGTTCAACTGAGAAGAATGTCCAGATCATCCTGTGCAGTTCAACTGAGAAGAATGTCCAGATCGTCCTGTACAGTTCAACTGAGAAGAATGTCCAGATCGTCCTGTACAGTTCAACTGAGAAGAATGTCCAGATCATCCTGTGCAGTTCAACTGAGAAGAATGTCCAGATCATCCTGTGCAGTTCAACTGAGAAGAATGTCCAGATCATCCTGTGCAGTTCAACTGAGAAGAATATCCAGATCATCCTGTGCAGTTCAACTGAGAAGAATGTCCAGATCATCCTGTGCAGTTCAACTGAGAAGAATGTCCAGATCGTCCTGTGCAGTTCAACTGAGAAGAATGTCCAGATCGTTCTGTGCAGTTCAACTGAGAAGAATGTCCAGATCGTTCTGTGCAGTTCAACTGAGAAGAATGTCCAGATCATCCTGTACAGTTCAACTAAGAAAAATATCCAGATTGTCCTGTGCAGTTCCAGTCTTGTGACTGACAAACACTGCAAACAGCTACATGTATGGTGGGCGAGTGGCATAAATATTAGCGATCGGTACTACGAGAGTTGCGGAGCTGGGGGGAGGGAAAGAAGGGAAGCAGAACCTTTGTTGTGTTGATGACGAAGGATCTCTTTTCTCTCTTCTCGTAGTTGAACGAACGAAACACGCGAGCGTACGCAAAAATTGGCTACCGCCAGGAGACACGACCCGCAAGCGGCAGAATTTTTCGTGCGCTCCGCGTCACTCGCTCGACTCAGTTCCCGACTGCTCATTGTGTGTTGTAATTTAGTAAACCGACGGCAGTTAGCTCCTTGCTCAAAGAAGAACCCTGGTCTCGCCAGACAATGGGCTCCTGGCCTAAATCAGCGCGGCAGGGACTAGAAAACGGGAATTTTCTCTGTCTTTGCGCGGATGTCGCCTATTTCCATTGCTCACTCGGAAAAAGGAAAGTAGGCGACCTATGCGCACAGGCTAAATTTTAGCGTATTTTCTCTACGTTTGAAGATAATTTTAAGTTTTTTTTCTTTCTCTTTTCCACTTCTTCGTATCAGCATAACAAAAAAGTAATGCATAAACTGAATCTCGATATAACGCTTGCTTGAGCATGTTTTTAAGGTGTTTGCACCTTGGTGAAACAAAGCTTAAAGGCTGGTTTTCACTAGCGCATAAGCATAAGCACAAGCCAACATACGCAGACTCAGTAACATGTTGATCATTAGTGCCTATTGTTCTGTTTTGTTCAAACAATTGGAACTAATGAATAACACGTTACTGAGTCTGCTTATGTTGGCTTGTGCTTATGCGCTAGTGAAAACCAGCCTTTAGAGCTACATCCTTAGCAAACATTTGACACAACATGTTGAATGAAATTCTGATTTATTTCACATAAATTGAGATAAAGTAAATGTTGATGCAAAATATGCATTTTCATGTAATGAGAAAATATCAACTGCTATCTAGGTTTTAGTCAGACTTCATCAACACACTGACTGCTATGAAGAAAAGTACAACTGAATCTCTGAATCTTTTGAATCTCTTGAGTGGTCCTCTGCATTCAAACGTTTTATGATAAATACATCTCAACTTTGATCAAGTAACTCTAACTACCTACTACATATACAGTAAACCTCCGAAAATAAGCCCTTCCCCCCCCCCTGAAAATAGGCTCACCCGAAAATAAGCCCCCTCTAATTTGTAACAAAACAAGAGGCTTCAAGCAGCCTATACTCATGCGCATGCGTAATAAAGTTTTTTTGAATGTTTTGTAAATGAAGGCTGTACCACAATGAAGCCAGTGATTCTTCTTAGTTTTATATATACCTAACGTGAACATCAGTAACGTAAGTAGGGTTGTAGGATGGGGTTAGTTTCTAGAGAAACTGTGGTGCTGCGTCGGTGGGGGGATGAAACACGAGAATTTAGTTTTATCGACTGAGTCGATAAGGTAAATTGACCACCGTAAAAAGATTCAAATAGCTGACGTTTCGAGCGCTAACCCTTCGTCGGAGCGAATCAAGGAATTGTGGGTAGTGTGTGGTTTTATATAGTAAGCGGTGGAGCTACGCTATTGGTGGAAATTTGGTGACGTGAAAAACAAATGTAAATTAGTTGAATGAAAAGCGTTCGTTGATTCCGTGGGGTTTGAGAGTGCCGATTTGAAAGATGATTTTTTGTTCTAGGTTTTTACGGCTTTCTGTGTTACCCTGGTGTAGGGAAAGGCCGCAGATTGTCATGTGTTGTTTAGAATGGTTAGTAAAATTAAAATGGCGCGCGACTGGTTTGGATGCGTCTTTGTCATTTTTTTCAACGTCTCGGAGATGTTCACGAAAACGGTCGCCCAGTCTCCTCCCTGTTTCGCCAATGTATATCTTTTTGCAAAAAGTACATGTTATGCAGTAGATAACATTTACGGAGGTGCATGTAAAACGATCAGTGATTTTAATAGATCGTTTGGGTCCTGTTATTTTGTCTGCGTTGTGAATGAAAGGACAAGTGTTACATCGTGTGCGTGTGCATTTGAAAGTTCCCGGTTTATCGTCAGATTTCAGTGCGCTCGTAATTAGAAAGTTGCCTATGTTTTTGTCACGTTTGAATGAAATTAGTGAGGGTTGTGAAAAAATTCTGCCAGTTTCGGGGTCGTTTTGGAGTAATTTGAAATTTTTTAAAATGATGCTTTTGACTGTGTTGTTGTGTGGGTGGAAAGTGAGGGTGAATGGAATTCTCTCGTTCTCTTCCTTCTGTGGCGTTTGTAGTGCTGATTGTCTGTCGATCTGTTGTGCACGTTGTTGGCCCGTATTAACAACAGAGTCAGGGTACCCACGTTTCTTGAAAAACTGGCACATTTCTTCTGATTTGTTGGAAAAATCAGAGTCATCACTACATAGCCGTCGAAGTCTGAGAAATTGAGAATACGGAATGGCGTTTTTAACGTGCGATGGATGTGAGGATGAATGTAACAGATAACTGTGGGAATCTGTAGGTTTGTAGTGCACACTTGTGGATAAACTGTTACCGTTGATTGAAATATTAATGTCAAGAAAAGCGACTGAGGTTTCGGAAATTTCCCAATTGTTTCCGCTTGTAGCTGTCCTACCGAACTAATTTCTAGCTATTTAGACAAAATCATGGCCCCCATTGTCAAATCACTACCCTCGTACATTAAGGACACCAATCACGCACTCGAAATTTTCCGGAATTTCAGTTTTCCCAGCGAAAACAAATTAATTTTCACTATGGACATTACCTCTTTATATACCGTCATCCCCAATGACGAAGGACTTCAAGCACTAAAATATTTTTCGACCAGCGCTCCATTCAAAACCCAAGCTCAGAAACACTGCTCCGCTTAGCCGAATTAGTTTTGACACTTAACTGTTTTTCATTTTCCCAAAACTACTACAAACAAGTTAATGGAGTCGCCATGGGCACCAAAATGGGACCAAGCTACGCTAACCTTTTTGTAGGCCACATCGAAGACAAATTTTTTAATCAGTACCACGGAACCAAACCCGAACTCTACGGCCGCTACATCGATGATTGCATTGGCGCTACCTCTTCCAGTAAAGAGGAACTTAATCAATTCATAACTTCTGTCAATACTTTTCATCCATCTCTAAAATATACCTGGGAAATTTCCGAAACCTCAGTCGCTTTTCTTGACATTAATATTTCAATCAACGGTAACAGTTTATCCACAAGTGTGCACTACAAACCTACAGATTCCCACAGTTATCTGTTACATTCATCCTCACATCCATCGCACGTTAAAAACGCCATTCCGTATTCTCAATTTCTCAGACTTCGACGGCTATGTAGTGATGACTCTGATTTTTCCAACAAATCAGAAGAAATGTGCCAGTTTTTCAAGAAACGTGGGTACCCTGACTCTGTTGTTAATACGGGCCAACAACGTGCACAACAGATCGACAGACAATCAGCACTACAAACGCCACAGAAGGAAGAGAACGAGAGAATTCCATTCACCCTCACTTTCCACCCACACAACAACACAGTCAAAAGCATCATTTTAAAAAATTTCAAATTACTCCAAAACGACCCCGAAACTGGCAGAATTTTTTCACAACCCTCACTAATTTCATTCAAACGTGACAAAAACATAGGCAACTTTCTAGTTACGAGCGCACTGAAATCTGACGATAAACCGGGAACTTTCAAATGCACACGCACACGATGTAACACTTGTCCTTTCATTCACAACGCAGACAAAATAACAGGACCCAAACGATCTATTAAAATCACTGATCGTTTTACATGCACCTCCGTAAATGTTATCTACTGCATAACATGTACTTTTTGCAAAAAGATATACATTGGCGAAACAGGGAGGAGACTGGGCGACCGTTTTCGTGAACATCTCCGAGACGTTGAAAAAAATGACAAAGACGCATCCAAACCAGTCGCGCGCCATTTTAATCTTACTAACCATTCTAAACAACACATGACAATCTGCGGCCCTTCCCTACACCAGGGTAACACAGAAAGCCGTAAAAACCTAGAACAAAAAATCATCTTTCAAATCGGCACTCTCAAACCCCACGGAATCAACGAACGCTTTTCATTCAACTAATTTACATTTGTTTTTCACGTCACCAAATTTCCACCAATAGCGTAGCTCCACCGCTTACTATATAAAACCACACACTACCCACAATTCCTTGATTCGCTCCGACGAAGGGCTAGCGCTCGAAACGTCAGCTATTTGAATCTTTTTACGGTGGTCAATTTACCTTATCGACTCAGTCGATAAAACTAAATTCTAGGGTTGTAGGAGACGATGTCGTGACACTTAGGTAACGCTGTTTTACCGGAAGTGAGAGTAGCCGGAAGTCACTAAAAAGGAAGTGTAAATGGCAAAGCTATGAACCGGAAGTGCACAATTTAAAATATGCGTGCATAAATTTGCATGCAAAATCGTGACACAAAAAATAACAAGAGGCTACACTTATCCTATACTCATGCGCGCGAGACTCTAAGACGCGTTGATTGAAGTTACCAATAGTTTTTCTGTGTTACTAAATCGCATGCAACCGGTGTAAAATGGTTTATTCCAGAAAAAATCCCCCCACCCCGACGGATGCAATGTTTTTTTACCCCTCCCCTGCCCGGATTTCCCGGCCAGGCCGACCAACCCTCGCACCTTGATTTTTAACCCAGATACCCCCTCCTGCCCGGATTGCCATAAACTTTTTGTAGGCTCTAAATAACAGGAAATCGCATTCAGGAGATCCGGGATTTTTTTAAAGTTTTCAAATCTTTGGTGAGAATTGCTATGAATTGGTCAAACATTTTGTAAATAAACGTTGCGTGACGCATTCACTAAAAACTTTCCGTGATTTTAAGGCCAAATCGAAATGAAATGTTTCCATAACTTAAGGCTGGTTCTTTAAAAAAATGCTTTAATTTTGTCATCTATAATAAGTTTTTTCCAGGCTTCACAGTTTCTTCAAAGTGTTGTCGCAAATACACAATTTTGCTTTATGCAAACTTTATGTCAAATGTAATTTGATAGCAAGCTGTTTTTAATTTTTTTATATGGCCACTGAATCCAAAATATATTTTCTATAAAAGGTCGAAACTTTTGAATGAAACTCATATTTCCTTGAATGAAAATGTCTTTCCTTTGATTAAAAGAGTCAAACACCTTTCAGAATTCAGTGATTTTCTGCTTCTAGAAGTCTTGGCGATTTAATGTATCCTAATTACTGCGAAGAACCGGCTAGCGTCTGCGAAAATATAATAAACATCACAAAATAATTCAATTCAGCAACCTATTTTTATTATGCTTTCTAAAATCGCCGACTTTTCCTGTGTAATAGAATGCCAATCTTATCCGGAAAATGATTCGCATAATGCTTTCGCTAATAAAAAAAAAAACAGTTCTGAATGGTCAAAGGTACAGAAATGAAATGCTGGTGGCGTTTGAATCATGAGTTCGGATAGCTCATGGTCTGCAAACAAACACTTCGATTCAGAGCTCGATTTTTCACTAAAACCTTTTTGCAAACCACGAAAGCACTTAAAATAATCTTTGAAAACAATACTTGGCCACATTTGGTGAAAGTTGTGCTTGGTAAAGTAGTAAAAAGAACGAGAAAGCTCCGTTTACCTTTCCCACGGATCCAACGCGCGCACGTACAAACAGAACTTCCTTGACAATATATCGAGTCGTCTAATCCGAAGCTATCAGAACTGTCTCATCGTACAGTAATCGGGTGAACTTGGCACAACTTCGCGCTTCGGAAAGTCGTACTTACTTACACAGGTGACAACATAGTGGTTACTAGTAACCTAGTGACCACAAAAAGTAATAAAGTCAGTAAAAATCGACCTTAATATGACACGCATTCCCCAGTCCATAATCCACAGAAGTCCAGTCCCAAAGTCCAAATTTTTTATTAAATCTGATGGACTGAGGTAACGACGCTGTTTTGCCGTGTGTTTCTATTGTTCTTTCTTGAAAAAAGTCTTGAAATTACTCACCACAGGCAGCGAGGACTGCTCCGATACAGACATTGCAAAGAATCGGCAGTAAAACGGGAAATAAATTGACAATATGCTTATCAGTGCGAGAGATCGATGTTTGGCATTTTTGCCTCGGAAGAACTCTGATTAAAAATAGCTCTTAGTTTTTTCAGAATCGCAACAAATTCGGCCTCAAGTTGTATGCTGTGTATAAAAGCAACGTTCACCTCTATGGGAGAAATACAGGACTGACTTATACACCAATAAGACCAAATAACGGAAAATGTTTGTCATGCGCATGCGTATCAAACATTTGTCTTATACTTCAATGTACCATAAGAAAAGAAGCAATTTATATTTTAATAATTTAAACAAGATAAGAAGACGTCCGACATGGAGAAGAGTTACTTCTTTCATTCAGTCATCGTACATGCAAACCACGTTACTATTGAATGTTATATAAATGAAGGCTGCACCACAATGAAGCCAGTCATTCTTGTGAAAATAATATATACCTGACGTGAACATTACTAATACGAGTAGGGTTGTAGGAGACGCTGTCGTGACACTTCAGTAACGATGTTTTGCCGGAAGTGAGAGTAGCCGGAAGTCACTAAACCGGAAGTGTAAAAAGCAAAGCTGTGAACCGGAAATGCACAATTTAAAATATGCGTGAATAAATTTGCATGCAAAATCGTGACACGAAAAAAAATAATAAGAAAAACGAAGCCCATTTTATAACTCATGCCGCTACGCGCATGAGTAATAATAAAAAGAAAAACGAAGGGCATTTTATAACTCATTGCGCTTTGCGCATGAGTAAAACATAACTTCTAATAACAAGCCACCCCCCCCCCCCCCGAATACAAGCCCATGGGGTGTTTTAAGGATTGACCTGGAAATACATTATAAAGGAGTCATGTTCAACTTAGACGTTGCTTTTAATTATCATCAACACAAAAGAGAATCACCAGTGTTTATAAGTTTATTATCTTTTTCGAATTTCTCTTCTCACTCTTGATCTGTTTTCCTTTTGGCCGTATACATAGAACTTGCAAAGGCAGTTCAATGCCACCGCCTTGAACCCGCACTCCTTCTGGTGCAAATGGCTCGCAAAATTTTAAGACACAAAATGCCACCCTAAAATAGCCCCATTGATTTTTTTTAACGAATATCTCCAACCAAAAAAAGCCCACTCGAATATAAGCCCAACCAAAAATTAGCCCGATAAAAAGGGACGTTGGGCAAATATAAGCCCAGGGCTTATTCTCGGCGGTTTACGGTATTTATCCCATGCCGTGAATAATACAGCCAATCGGAAGGCTGGAAAGCCGTTGCATATTCTACGGTATGCCACGAAAATCTAAGAAATCTAAGTGAGCTATAATCAAAACGTCTTCGTCTCTTCCTCGGTAATCTTCGGAACTATTCGGCAAACTTTGGTAATTTTCGGAAAATTTCGCAAAATGACCGAAAACGTTAAAATGACCTTCAGACAATCATCGGAAACTTTCGAAACATCTTCGATAAATTGTCTGGAGTCTCTACCAAATTTCGGAAAATTTCAAAAAATGCTCACAAACTTTCAAATAGCACTGTTAAAATATCCGAAATATTTCGGAAAATTGACCAAAATCTTCTGAAGTCCTTCAGCGGTACAAAAGTTATAAAGGCATAGGATAACTAATTGCATGACTAGCATAAAATGAAATGTAATGCCATTATTTCCGTTTATATCTACTTCAATTTATATGTTACATGTTCTTCTATTTTCATTTCAAATCTCTTTTGTAACGGTTTTGTTTTTTAAGCTTTATATCTTCGACGGTTACTTTTCCATTGAATTATATATGTTATCATAGCATCATATTGCACGCTATACTTAAATTTAAATTGTATAACGTCCTAGTTACCCATAGTCATTATTTGTATTTGTATTATTCGTTTATTGCTATTATTTATAGCTGATTAGATCCTCAATTTGGATCCCGTGCTTCTGTTCTTGCCTTCAAAATTGCATAACTAGCATGTCACAATTGATTATTGTAATGGCGGCGATATGGAGTTCAATTTTGCAAAAATGACACTTGACATATTTCTAAGTATCTGTTTACAAAAATAAAGTGTCGCCTGTTTATTATGACAAACTTATTAAAATGACTTGCAATAAACAAGTAATACATTAAAAAAAATTCCGTACAAATATTTACATGCACACTAATAATCTTTTCAATGATCATCTACAGTTTCCTACCTATAAAACTGATCTATCAACAAAGTTCATTTTCATTCTTTTAAAAACTCGCAAGTAATCTTATTCATTCACCAGAGATGTAAAAGTTCTGGATGAACTTCAACTTGCCCTTTGGAAACATTGTTGACATTTATTAATTCAATACTGAATGAATTAATCCTACACTTAACAGTGGGAATATTTAGCTGCTAAGGTCTTGTTAATACTCTCTTGAAAATCTAAGACTGGAAAAAAAGAAAAATAAGATAATAAGGCAAACAAAATTATGTACTGTATATAACGGCTTATAAAGAATGCAAACTAATTAAATTCTTTTTGCAATTCACATGAAGCATTAAAGTCTGTAATAGCCCACTTAGTCACAGGATCAGATTTAAACATTAGCCAAGATTTGTGTTTCTCTGCTATATACTGCTTAATCATTAATTTGGAATCTTTGAAAACATGGAGGTCTAGTGGTAGTATGTACATCTCTGCTGTTGTGTCATTTCCATGGACAAGAAACTTAATTGCACCCAGGGGCAACACTTACTGCAGTGATCTCACTTTTCATAGTGCAATGTTGTTTGTGAAGGCTGCCATTCTGATAGTTTTTGAGATGAAAACAACATTCATAAAATCGAGGGGGAGGGCCGGGCTTGCAAAGTCAGCCAGAGCCTGTTTCACACATTTAGTAGTGGAGTGACATGAAGGGAAATTTGCAAGCGGAGAAAAAGGCAAGGAAACCTATAGTGCTCTGTCAGCATTCCCAATATTTCTCCTTTGTGCGTCACCCATCCTTTGCTTCCCAATATCTCCCCACTATCTGAACTCTCGCAACAGGTTAAGTCAGACACTGGTTTGTGTAATGGTTTATTTAATATTCACCCAACGAAGTGCCTTTGTTGAAAATTGTAGGAATATACAGGTAATTTATACAGTTGTATGGTTACCAGCAATAACAAATCCAACATAATCACTTAATTAATATTACAGAAAATTATGCCATGAAATGACATGTTTTAATTAGCATACAACATGTTTTAATAAATTATTAACATACAAACTTTTTCATTCTTAAGTTCCTTGTCTGTGTCCAAAAAACACAAGGGATGAACATAAAGTGGTGGTGATATGGGCGGGCATTCACTGAGACCGCTTTGAGACTTCTTAGAACTCCAGGGTGAGAAACTTTTACTTCTCTGGAAAAAAAATTAACAAATTACAAAAAGAATAACTATTAATAATTAATAGTTATTGATCTTTAAATATTTTTGCATTTCTTCATGAAAGGAACATAAACCTGAAAATTTCATAACATCCTTATTTTGAAAGTGTTTTGTTGAAAATTAATTTAAAAAAGCCTCAGTTGAAAACAAGCTGCTTTAATTGAAAACAATGCATAGCTTACCAATGAGTAAGCTGTTATGATGTTAGAGATACTAAGGGAAAGGTGACGGCTGACACTTCAGACGATATGACAGAGGTCACTAACAGGATGGCAGGGGTTAGAATAGGGAAGTAAAGTAAGGGTGCTGCATCGGCACCCTAGTGTCGAGAACTGATGCTTCAGACTAAAGGCTGAGATGAATGTATAAGGATAGTACCAGAAATTATGGCAGAGGACATCAAGAGATTGAAAGGGTGTTGCATCAGCACACTGGAGAAGCTAAGTAAGGTGTAACTCAAGACAGCTAACACTTAAGACGCTGGCAAAGGTGACGTAAATGTGACATGAGACTACTGGAATGTCAAAGTGGGGGAGCATCAGGGGAGTGTGATGTGTGACATGTGATGTGGGTGCAATGTTGTTTGTAAAGGCTGCCAGTCTGACACCAAGTTTTTGAGATGAAAACAGCATTCATAAAATTGAGGGAGGAGAGTGTCAGGGAATTGTTAAATCAGGTCTTTTAAAACGCACATTACCCCTCTAAATCCACAGTCTGGCAGTCTGCGATTTATCCGCTTCTAAACAAAAGAAAACAAAACTAACGTAAGTCTCATGAATATAAAATGTAAAGCCATGATCATGCATGAAAATAAAAAAAAAATTATGTCAGTTCTACTATTGGAAGAACTTTTGTTTGTGACATTTGGGGGTAAGCTTGTTTTAATAGAACACAAATTGGGGGGGGGACAGTTGAACCTCCTTAATACTGACACCAAAGGCAGAGGTTTCATTAGAAGTCGGCAACCTGCAAATTCCGCCGGCTACTTCCTAAATTATCGCCGCCTCTTTTTGATTAATTTCACTAAAATTGATGCCCAGAATGCTGGAAATGCCATTTCCAAAGTCCTAGATTTCAAACTTTTCCAGACACCCCTAGAGGAAAGGGGCCTTATGGCTCCTTTGTTGCCACTGCCGTCTATTTTACAAATATTGCCACTTACTCTTAATTTTATTGAAACCCCTGCAAAGGGACAGTCCCAAGTGCCTGCATTATAGAGGTGTCCATATTATAGAGGTAGGGATTGTATGAATGTTGGTATCTTTGGGGCCATGGGAACTGTCTGTAATAGAGAGGTGTCCATATTATAGAGGTAGGGATGGTATGAATGTTAGTATCTTTGGGGCCATGAGAACTGTCTGTAATAGAGAGGTGTCCATATTATAGAGGAAGGGATTGAATGAATGTTGGTATCTTTGGGGCCATGGGAACTGTCTGTAATGGAGAGGTGTCCATATTATAGAGGTAGGGATTGTATGAATGTTGGTATCTTTGGGGCCATGGGAACTGTCTGTAATAGAGAGGTGTCCATATTATAGAGGAAGGGATTGAATGAATGTTGGTATCTTTGGGGCCATGGGAACTGTCTGTAATGGAGAGGTGTCCATATTATAGAGGAAGGGATTGTATGAATGTTGGTATCTTTGGGGCCATGGGAACTGTCTGTAATAGAGAGGTGTCCATATTATAGAGGTAGGGATTGTATGAATGTTGGTATCTTTGGGGCCATGGGAACTGTCTGTAACAGAGAGGTGTCCGTGAGGAGAGGTTTAAACATAATGATATTTATCCACCAACCTTGAACTTCACACAAAATCCTAGTTTCAATGAATGATTGCAAAAGTGATTTGTTTATACTATATTTTCCATAAATGTGAACTTTCATTGGTATAATTTTGATGATTCATGTTGGCAAAAAATTTAAACTCATATTTTATTTGTATCTCAATGAGCAATGTGAATCATCATATATGCAACATTGACACCAATATTGTATAGATAATGATTTATAGTAATAGTAGGTAATTGGACGAAGTGGATTACAAGTTGAAGGGAGTAATCAGGCAAGTAATTTCAAATCCGCAAAGCACATTAGCGTGAGGACAATTGAAATTATGAGCAAGATTACCCAGAATTGTAGCACACAAAGTTCAATATACTCGTTAATCACATCAAGGTGGACTTTTTTGTACTAAAAATGTCAGGGATATTTTCAATCTTTTTGAAAGCAGGAGAAAAACAGCAAAAAAGAACCCATTTAAGTGCATCTAATCGACCTGCATGCAACGTCAGTGTCCAGTTACAGCTACATTGTATCCAATGATAAAAAGTTATAAACAGATAGCTGTAATTAGACACCCACATGACCGCGCACCAATTACATCAGAAATAGGTGTGCGGACCAATCCAAACCAGTTTTGTTATTGATACAGTTATGATGATGATGATGATGATCATGCATATGATAAATGCAAAGTCTTGAAAAATCTCTTTTTTTTTATTGCTCACAGGCTCCCGGCTTACTGGTACTTTATAATGTGTATTGTACGCTTACAAACAGTTACATTGTAAAATTAATGTACATGCTCAGCAATGTTTGTAGACCGAAATGTGGTGGTCTAGTGGTTGGTTAAGAGCACTGGTCTTTGCCATCATGAAGTTTCCTACAGCTGCAGTGTAGTTAGAAAAGAAACTCTGCAGTACATGTTTCTACTGGGTACTGGCAAACTGATACTCATGGTAACCCCCTCATCAAACAAAGTTAATTTTTTAATTATTTATTTTTTAATTAAAATGCAGTAGCACCTCATTCTGGAAAGAGTAGCAATTACTTCATGAACTTGTCAAAAAACAGGTCACTGTAGTTTCAAGCAACTTTTCCTTCGCCTACTGCAAAGTTTGAACAAATAAACATGAAATAGAAATGATTTCATGAGTGTTAGATTCTTAAACATACCTCATTCTTTTCAATTTTCCCTTGATTAAGCAAACTTGATAGTAGCTTTTCAACTCCCTCGACTTGTTCTTTTTGCGCCCTACTCCATTTTTCTAATTTCTCAACTTGAGTTACCTGCAGTTTTTCGAAATGTTGCTTCAAATTATGCAGCAGCTCAATTTTGGGGAAAAACATCTTCTCCTGCTCTTTCAATTCTTTTGTAAAGTCACAAAGCTGTTTAATGCACCTGAAGTTGTCTTCTCTTGGCTGACCAACCTCTCCAATTAGCTTGATAAGGACATTGAATATTCCTTTACTAAATGTGTGCAGTTCCTCGCATGAATGTAGCAAATGCGCTGCATCTTGTGGTGGCATTTTTGTGTCAGTTAGCAGCTGCTCCTTTGATGGTTGTTCCTTCTCTTTGGGGTCACTAATTCCGGTGCAAGTTTCTGAGTCATTGCAATCCAGTTTTACTTGTTTCAGTTGCTGCCTCAGTTCTTGCACTTTAGAGGAAATACGCTTTAAGCTTTCTTGGCGTCTTTGCTCTGTTGTTTTTCCCATGTCCTGGGCGGCTGCAGCTACTTTCTCTACGAACTGCTTATTCTTCTTAATCTGCCAAAACACAAGTTTCAGTTATAAGTTACAGTCCCTCCTTAAGGGAAATCAATGGCTCCTTTGAGCCAAACTTGTGGATACAAAACGTTCAACTGTCCCCTCTCCTAGACATTTTCCTTCACTGACCTCCATGCATCCCCTGCAACCAACTTCCCACCCTCTGATGCCGCCCCTATAGGTAAGAGCAGGTAGGTGCAACCTCAATTGCAGGGTCTCGCATTTCAGGGGACAAGAAGAAGAGAGACTCCAGTTCCCTACAAGCTTGTGGCCAAAATTACAGGGGGGCTGTTCACCCCACCTTTCATTTTTTCCTTCCACTGATTCAATCAGTGTGACGGGTGTCTGGAATGGCGGCACATGGCTGAATTGCGGGGATTTGCCAGCCATGGAGGCAGTATTTTATCTAGGGGCTGGCTGGCCACAGTGGAAGCGCGTACAGCACGTACATACAAACAGGACTGCCTTGACGATCAAGTCATTCAATTTGAAGCTATCCGAACTGTCTCATCGTACAGCAATCGGGTGAACTCGGCACAACTTCATGTAATTTCGAATTACAGTCTTACTTACACACCTGATTGCATAGTGGTTCCTGGCTTTCTGTCAGTAACCACAAAAATGAATCCTAAAGTTCTCCTGAATTTCTCAATTTTATGCTGATTTTTCACTTCAAATGGCCAGGTTTGCGCCCGTGCCGCTAAATCCCACTCAAGAAAAAAAGAATCTTGAAGTTCATTCCCTTAAAATCACTTCATTTTGTTGCCAATAGCCAGCCACTTAGTTTCATGTTAACTCCCTTATTGACCTCCTAGGAAGCACTCCCGGTCCTCTGCTGCCGGCTCATAGCCTTTGCCCACATTGCCCAATTTCGGCTAGAGACCTATCTGCCACTGTTGCAAAGCATATCAGGAAAATCTATGGCAAAACCGAAAAGGAGCTTTCCGCTCGAAAATTATAGAAAAATACTTAAGTCTAGAAGCACCTCGGATATCAGGCATTTTGACCACGCCACAGGATGGCAAATTGGCCCACAACTCACAACGTTGCCCCTTTCCTGATCCCAAGTGATTCCAGACTTTCTCACCACGGCCCATTTTCACCTCAAGCACTGAATAGCACTTTGGGTTGAGGTGCAGCAAGGACACACACTCAGTTCTTTGAGAGGTGCCAGAGACTTAAGGATTTCCGGACTTCATGATGTCCGTTCATCACCGGGCAGCCTTAAACATGGCTTAAACTAGCTGCTACAATATGGTTTTCTCGAGTTGCGACCTCAATCAAGATGAACTGCCTATGACGATATGTTCGTTCAGGTCATTGGCACAGGTCAGGAGTATTGCGGTCGCACATTCTCATGGCCAATTTGCTTTGTAATGGCATTGTTTGGCATACTTCTGGCTTCAGTTTTGGAAGAAATTTCAGTCTGAGTGTACAGTGAAAGCACTAGAGGGCCTGCAGTACTCTGCTTTTTTCAGGTGAAATTCGTCAAATTCCTTAGGGTTAGTGCAAATTCTACCAGAGTTTGATATCATTTGTTGTACTACAATAAAATGAAGCAAATCTGAGCGAGAAAAAATAAAATTAAAAAAAAAAAAACCTAAAAAGCAACATAGGTCGGTTATGCCCCAAGCCCTTCATTTGTAAAGGCAAGCTATAAGTTTATTATATAATAATTAATAATAATTATAATAATTATCATTTATACAGCGCACGTATCCATAGTTCAAAGCGCTTTACAATCAAATAGCAAAATATAAAAACTTATATCAATGTGTAATCCTTATGTATACATGTATACAATTCTTGTATTACTAAATGATCCTGCAAAACCATGCTTCTAAATGTGAGGTTTCTCTCTTAAGGACGTTCGCGCTAATTGTTTATGTGCATCCTTACTGAGCATGCAATTCCTGTGGCAACACCAAGCTACGTCATGCACGTGCGTGCGTGCAAGAGAAGAAATCTAGGCACATGACGGGCTGGTACTCCTGGTGGCCGTTGCGTTAACTTTGCTTAGATTTAATTCTCTTGGATGGTCGGTGACCCCTGATTTTTTTATAGATAATTTTCTTTGCCAATTCTCAACAGATTGTAATAAAATAAACAAAAAATCAATGTAGGAAGTTTAAATTTGTTTCCATTTTTCTACCCGGGTGACATGGAATCCTGCCAACTTGCGGCTGTCAGAGTTTGCAAATGCTGTCGTTTAGAGATTATATTTTGTTTAAGGGACATCACCAGTTGAATGAATTTGCTTAATAGACCCATTCATACAAAATTTGGCACAGAAAATTGCACTTTAGAAATTCATTAACAATATTTTTAGACTAACAGACATTGGGGCCATATTGAGTAGGGAAGGCCAATTTTTCTAAATTAGGGTCACCTTTCAGATATCTTATTTCCGAAACGAAGTTGGTGACTCCCCATTTTTTTGCATTTCTGACACAAATAACTCATTGCCTTACTGCAGCAAAAGTTTTATAAAAAAAATCAATGTTAGAAGATTTTTGCGCGAACATCCTTAAATGTTTTGAACTACAAAAAACTTTTATAAAACTTTTACCTTTTGAGGATTCCATTGTCCTTTGCTACCTTTAAATCCTTTTAAAATGAATTTATTTCCATGAGTGTCTTCAAACAACACAAGCTGTAAAAACAAGATAAAGGAGGAGTTTTATAATGTTTTAAATTTACGTTTATTTCATTGTATGTATACCAATAATTTGTATATAAAAGCTTAGTAATCATATCCCTTATTTGCACCATAGCTTACAAGTTCACTAGAGTGTGAACAAGTTTAAATATTTACTGATGGGCTCTATAAATGCATACATAAAAATTATAAGCTGTGGTTCACATTTTTCTTTGGTTTGAAAATTGCCAGCCATTGTTTTTTGTTTTCCTTCGTCTTGGATTATGGTAATGAATCTCAGACAAAGGAATAATACAAATTATTGACATGTAACTCGTTTGACAATTTTCCAACCAAAGAAAAATTTGAGCAGCAACACACAATGTACCATAATATGCATGTATGTATGCCATGCCATGATGAAAACAAATCCCATGGTTTATTTACCATTCTGTAAGTAAGATGATCTGCTAATTGCACCCAGCTTTTGGCGTGTGCGAGCTCCATCGCAGCTATTAATGGTCACCTAATAAAAATGTGGTGTACTTACATACAGGTAATCATATTATTATAAGTGAGGTTCATAATAAAGCATGTATTTTGAAATTAAAAGCGAATCATTATTAACCTTGTCCAGGTCAGCATTCAAGTTGTACTTTAAAGTTAAAGTGATCACCTCATCCTCAAAAACTGTTGGCATTGTGGCTATACTTTCTCCTAGAAACAAAGAATAAGATTGCAAAATTAACAATGAACCAATGGACGTTTTTTAAGGTCCTCTACAATTGATGTTTATACAGAATGATCAAAATGGAATTTTAAAAACTGTAGGTGTTTTTTTATTATATACTAGGAGAAAAACCAAGAAAACCAGAGTAAGCCAAATACAGTACCAATAATTTCATTTAAACTCAACCCACATACAATGTTGAGTCCTGCTGAGTTTGTCATAATTGAACCCAGATGACAATAATAATTATTGCCACCTGAGTTCAAATTATGGCTTTTTTAATATGACACAATAATTGTAGGAAGAACTGCTTGTGCCAACAATGTACTAAACTACTTGCAAGATTTCAACAGTATTTTGTGAAACATGTCTAAGCATAGGCAGCATTCAGTACAGGTGTATATACCAAGCAGTTTTTCAGCAATGCTTTTTCTTCCTATGCTCTCCAAAACATTTGCCAGATGACCCACTGTTGCCTTACTTCCATCCTGCTGTGTCCATATAATCAAAAGAGCATTTGCTTTGTCCCGATTACTCCTATACTCATCATCAAGGTTGTGAATCTTTGAGGTTGCAATCTTAAGCTTTGGTCCCAGCTCACGCCAGAATGTCCCTACATCATCACTGATGTCAGCAAGCTGTAAATCTGTAACCACTGCATTTCTTGGATCAGTTGATGTCTCTGTGTAAAGGAAAGAAGTTTCAAAGTAATTTATTGCAATTAAGGAATGAGAACACCATCCTAATCTTGTATTGGCTAGCCTGTGCTTCTTAATCTTTTGGTTTTCCTGTGTCTTACCAAGCCGGGATGTTTTGACATTCCAGAAATTTCTGTAAGGGTCGACACCCAAATAGCCACCCTGAAGATTTTTCAGGGGCATGCTCGGTCGAAAACTGGCACCCACTCCTGGCCTTGTTTTCGCCTGCAATGTCGCTTAACTTCTAATTGTGCGTTATATCCCTTGTAGAAATTCACTGTATTTGAAGTATACTTCAAATAGCTTTTAAACAATTAGAAAAGTATACTTCATTTGTACTTAAAGTATGCTTTAAGTGTACTTACCAGAAGTATACTTAAAGTACAGTACTTTTTTATACTTGAAGTATACTTTATGACAAGTATACTTTAAATGAAGTATACTTATAAACTAAGTATACTTTAAATATACTTTGAACTATTCCTTATAAATAGCAGGCTGCTTTTATACCAGCCACTAACTTGCACACAATTAAGTTTCACTTAATCAGACATATTTATTAACTTCTCTGAGTGTATAGTTTTCAGTTTAAGGTAATATTACAAGTGTTAATATAGACTAATAACAACAGAGCATGCATGTATACAAAATGCTAATGAAAGTTAATTTTTTTGAACATTTAGTTTTTAAGAAAATCAGATGTATCAAGTACAACAGACAGCTACAGATATACAAAATAATAGATCAATATTCAAAGGAATCATGTCTTTTATATTTTAAGAATTCCTTCACTTAGCTTAACAGCCCGGTATGATGTTTCTTTTATCACTGTGAAACACTTCAAGTACATGTAGTCCAGGGTGATTCCATCTTACATTAACTGCCACTAAGTCCAATAGGCAAATCTTTGCTGACGTCATTGTTTACATTTTGCTTCATTAGCATACAAATCTGCATATAAGTTAGAGAACGAGGCGCATATGCTAATGAGGCAAAAATGGTAAACAAAGATTCCCCTATAGCTACAACAAACAACATAATTTTATTGTGTGGATATAAAATCATTTTTTCCAAGTGATTTCTCTGGGGTCTTTCTGCATGTACCGGTACCCATGAACCACTCATTGTCTTCTATTGTTTGTGAGGCATTGTATTTTTGGTCATGATTTGCATTTGTATTATTGCCGTTCTTTGTTCCTTAAAAATTGTTTTACGTAATATGTGCTCCAGTACATGCAGAAGGAACCTTTCTCTGTTCAATTCCTGCTCCTTATTTTTTAATTTTTTTAATCAAATTTTATTGACAAAACGAATTTTTGCAAAGTTTTATAAGTGCTCCTTATTAAAGTAGCTGCTTGCTTTGCGTGTTACTGTGAATGAGTGCTAGTATATATTGTAAAATTCAAACTATCCTGAGAGCTCCTGAGATAGAGCTACGAGGTTATAAAAGTTTATTCATTTTTTAAAATAAAACTGACAAATTCAAATTGATTTTGTGATGATTGTAAACTTAATTGTAATGAGTCATCAAATCTTTGCAAAAGAGGTTGTGTAAGCTGCGCTAGTTTCCCGGGCTAGTTTACACTACAGTGTACCACGTGCAACATGCAGTGCAGCTCAAGAACTGAATTATTTATATTTTTGACCACACTGTTTATAGTAAGAAGCCAATCTTTCAGCGTAATTACCAATCGTTTATAACTTACCTGCTTCTAAAAAATAGTTGATCCATATTTAAGCTTACTGTTCTACAGGCACCATCATTAAGCAAAATATTTGTCTTAACACAGCAGAGAAATCAGACCCTGGTTGTTCAAAAGGTGGTTAGCGCTATCCACCGGATAAATCACTATTCAGCGGATAAGCATTAACAAAACCAATTGCGTAATCCAATGGATAGTGATTTATCCGGTGGATAGCGCTATCCACCTTTCGAACAACTGGGGCCAGCAGAGCAACAGGACGAGCAACAGAACCTCAAAGTGGCCGCCAAAATATCGTGTTGTGGTGAGTCAGCTGACCACAATCGAAGAAGGCTCATTCATACCCAGGGCTTTCTCATCCAACCAATGTTGGCCTCACAGCTGCATAGTCAAAATGAAGAAGTCATGCTGCATACAGTGTAAGTATATCAAATGAAGAATGATCCTCGCAGTTGTGAACGCAATTTAAGCAATTGCGAAAAGAAGCCTGAAAAAAATTCAGGATTTCAACGGGGTTCGAACCCGTGACCTCGCGATACCGGTGCGATGCTCTACCAACTGAGCTATGATGCCACTGACGTTGGGAGCAGGTCAATTGTAGGTTCATATGTTCCCGTGAAAGGAGTGAGTGTGAAATGATATATATGAAATATGAAATAAATCATATATGAACTGCGGAAATGAAATCAAATGAAGAATGATCCCCGCATGATATATATGATTTATTTCATATATATCATTTCACACTCACTCCTTTCACGGGAACATATGAACCTACAATTGACCTGCTCCCAACGTCAGTGGCTTCATAGCTCAGTTGGTAGAGCATCGCACCGGTATCGCGAGGTCACGGGTTCGAACCCAGTTGAAGTCCTGAATTTTTTTCAGGCTTCTTTTCGCAATTGCTTAAATTGCGTTCACAACTGCGAGGATCATTCTTCATTTGATTTCATTTCCGCAGTTCATATATGATTTATTTCATATATATCATTTCACAGTGTAAGTATACTTAACGTACAGGGGCGTAGCCAGGACTTTTACAGAGGTACGCGCAATCAATTTTCAAACACTTCCCCCACCCTCAAGTCCCAAATCTTTCTTTTTTTTCGACCTAGTCATGGTACGTGCGTACGTGCGTACAGGTAGCTACGCCCCTGAAGTATACTTTATTTTTGATGAGATTTGTTTCACAAACAATGAAACCAGACCAGGAGCCCATTACTAATGGGTTTCTGACCAGACTGAAGAAGTATACTTGAAGTAACCTTCAATTGTTGAAGTATAAACGAAGTACATTTTATAATTAGAAATATACTTCATTTATACTTCAGCCTTGAAGTTTAAATAAGTTTTTTTTTACTGAGAAGTTCAAATGAAGTATACTTCTGATACTTGAAGTATAAAATATACTGAATTTCTGTAAGGGATACCGACTGGTTGCCGTCGGTCGGACTAAGGACGCTTTATGTCTTATGTGGCGCTAAAAAGCAACTTTACGTATAATTCAACGGCCGGAAAAAGTTGAGAATTGACCGCTTTTTATCATATTAAGGCCCCGTCCACACTGATGCGTTTTCGTTTGAAAACGCATACTTTTTTATCCGTTTTTACCGATTGTCCACACTAAAACGATCAAAAACGGAGATGTTTATCTATGAAAACGGAGGTTTTCGAAAACGCTTTTCAGAGTGGAGACTATTGAAAACGCAGGTCTATCGTTTTAGCCTGTGGACGGCAAATTAAATCGGAGCTTTCCAAAAACGCTTACGTCACAACTAGTAACGCGTATAGTATCGCTGACGCTATTGGAGCATGCATATTGAACAGAAAAAACGTCCGAGCAGAGCCTGGTGATGAAAACGCTTCTTTGGATCATCGTTTTTCAGCCCCTAGTGTGGACGGTCAAAAACGATGTGAAAACGCTATCATATTTTATCATATTATGTCTAGTAATTACGAAACAGAACAAATCAAACTACTAGGAGTTCACATCGACGATATTCTTAATTTCGCCGAGCTCAGTTATTACTGAGTTATGCACCAAGGCCAGCCAGAAAGTAGGAGTACTTCCTCGTCTTCGGAACTTAATACCCTGCAAAGCCAAGCTACTCACTACTGTATAAATCTTTCATTCTGCCTCATTTGTTCAACTTACTGCCATTTAATATGGCATTTTTGCAAATCATCGGACAAAAGAAAGGAAGCCCGAGCGAATACAAGAACCCACAAGCTCTGAGAGCAATATACAGATCCTACTCTGACACATACGAGGAACTCTTAGGACGCACCAATCTGCCTACATTATACAACAGACGTTTACAAGATATTGCGATACTTATGTACAAAGTCAAGCACGGCCTCACACCTGTTATCGTTTCCGATCTCTTTGTCCTTAAAGACCCCACGCACTCGTTTCGGAACAATCATTATGTATTACCACTTTTTAACACTACACGGCTATGGCAAACATTCTATTAAATATCTTGGACCATTTTTATGGTTAAAACTTAGTAAAGACCAGAGAGATTCGCCTAATTTAGCCGTTTTTAGAAACAAAATAAGAAAATTGAAACTCTTTGCATTTTGACTATCTTACTACTAGTAACAGCAATTGCTGTAACCTGTGCAGCCAATAGCGCAAATCTATCTATCTATCAAATTAGTGTGGGAAGGGAGATATGGACAACTAATTGCCTCATAATCTTTGGATCACCAACCTATTCTCGTTAGGAAAGCGATTCACAGCGGTTTCTGAAATATATACATAGACAGTTAAATTGAGAACAGAAATTTTCACAACAAAGATTATGAGTGAAAAAGTGCCTCAGCCGGGAGTTGAACCCGGGTCTCCTTTGACCGGACAGATGCCTTAACCACTAGGCCACTGAGACAACCACACTTACACAAACACAAACAACACATTTGTGGCTTCATAGTGACCATAGACCCACCTTCACCCAAAAGACGTTGCGGTCGTTTGTTTTTGTTTTAAAATGCCCCATTGTTCATACGCGTGATCTGATTGGTTGCACGCATTCAGTTACATGAAATTCAGCACAGAAAATGATCACGGCGCGCACAGCATTTTGGGCGGAGGTGGGCCTTCAACTTGTTTTTTTGGATTCTATCACTATACTGCGAAAACTCATTTTAAAGTATTGTAGGTTAATAGGAATTACTGATTTATTTAGTGTCTCCAATTAGTCCACTTGGGCTAAATACATTGAGACACTTCAATAAAGGTTCTATTCTATGTTCTGTTCTATTGTATATGGCAAATGAAATAAAGTCTGGCAGAGGTTTGACTACAAAATCGACCATGAACATTTCAATACGACGAAGTTATTTACGGACTCCGTCGATGCGAACTGAGGTGGCGCATAAAACAAACTTCATGCTTTTCAAAGGTACGGAAAACTAGACAATTCACCGGTCTCTGTCATACGGCAAGTGCAATAATTAATGGTTGGTTGCGATTCCTTTTCTGTTTGGATGCAACAATCTTCCCCGTGACTTATATAAATGTTACGGGAAACGTGTTTCGTTGCAACATGTTTACTCTAAACATGTTTACTCTAAACATGTTTACTTTAAACATGTTTACTCTAAACATGTTTAGAGTAAACATGTTTCGGTCCTGATGTGAACACAGCATAACTTTTTAACAGTTTGTTCAGTTTTCTTCTTGCTTCGCCTGATCGCAGCTGCGGGAGTAAGGCGTTTCTCAAGATGACCATATTCACTCTTCTGGTTGTTTATGTCATCCTGTTTTCCATTGTGAATAACAGTTTTCTCAGGTTTGGCCGGTCTTTTTGCTTACTTCGGAGCATTCTAAAGCTCAGTACTGACGCGGTTCAGCAACTTTCCTGATGCTGTGCGGACTGTAGCCTGGACTCTAACAGTTTTCAAGTGTTTCTGGGTTCTTTCACGCAGCCTGAGAACAAACTTTCATCAAACCACAATTACCAGAGTGTATTCACTAATGATCGTTAATTAACAACTGCTTCCACTTCTGTAAGAAAGGTTTGCAACTGGAGACTGTTCAAGCAGATCTTGTCAATTCTCTTTCGAAGAGCCTGCTTTACAGGTCCCACAAGGCGTTCACAAAAACCTCCCATCAAAGCGGCCAGTTCGATTATGAAGCTCCATTTCATTGATTCCTTCATTGGATTGATAGCTTTGCGTATCGTGGTTAGTGGTAGCGAACTGCCATGCTTCATTAACAGTGGACATTGTAAGTTTGAATTGTGGAGTATTGTCTGACAATATCTGTTTCAGCTTGCCACGCCTGGCGATAAATCTTCTTTGACACAAAAGAAATTGCTCTGCAGCCGTGATATCGTTGATGAGCTCCAGGTGGACGGCTATGACTGCTAAGTATGTAAGGCGGCAGATCCACACTTTGGTTGTCACTGATTCATCATTCACTTTCACATTTCACAAACAAGGGTCTCAGATAGTCAAGGCCAGCAGTGTATATATGTAAACGGTGATGACTCTTCTATTTTTCAGGGGCATTATGTATGGGCCTTCTTGATGTCTGCTACATCTTCGGCAGTCCAGAAGAACTTTTCTCACTTTTGCTCTTCCTTGTGGAATCCAGAATCTTTTCTGATAGCTGATAATGTATGGGATACTCCAGCATGCATCAACTTCTCATGGAAACGTTAATGACTAAATTTGTGAAGGCATGGTCACTTGGTAGGCGCTTTGGGAAAATAGTACTTTCTGGAAGATTTTCACTGATCAGTCTTCCATGACATCGATCGAAGGACTCCATTGTCATCTATCCTTAGTCCTAGTTTATTCTTCAAATTGATTCTTGTGTCATTCCTGCATGCATTCATCTCAGAGGAAAAGCTGGTCTTCCGGACATATTGTCCCCACATTATCTTTGCTTGGCCGATCTCTTCTGCTGTGAGTTCTGCTTTCTCTGTACTCTTTTGAAGTTTTCGAATGAATTACAAGGCCCATGCAATCACTCTCAGTAGTAGTCTTGTTGGGAAGAATAATTATTTTCATTCAGGGACACCCAACGAACAACCTTTGGCAAAACGTATTATTTTACTCAAATAAATTAAAATATATGATATAAAAGCATTTCCAGGTGTCTTTCTACGTTGCTGGGAAAAATATATCTGTTCCTTTTTCCCAGCATAACACATTAAGAAATTCCCAGCCAGCTGGATAAAAAATGTCTGTTTCCCAGCCAGCAATTAAAAAAATGAAGAAATCAAAAAAACAATAATAAGTTACCAAAAGGGACTTGCGAACTAATGAAACGTTAATGGAAAACTATTTGAAGCTTTTTGTTTATTGTTTTGTATATTTACTGCCGTCTCGAACTTAACCAGTTCGGGTATCTCTAAGTACTGCTTAAATTTGTTACTACGAAGCTGAACCCTTTTAAGCCCCAAAGTGTCCTCCGATTTTCTTCGATCCAGTCTCTTTTCGATCTGCTCAAGTTAGCCAGCACAGTTTGTTCTTGCGACCTCTTTTCTCAAGTCAACCAGCGCAAAACTGGCAATTAAAAAAATATGTACAGAATGTTTTGCCAGCCAGCAAGAATTCCGCTGGGGAACAGATAAATTGAGGAACAGATCCGTTGGGTGCCCCTGTTCATTCAGCTTAAAGGGGTGCAACTGGCTTGTCAGAGTCCTCTTTCTTGCAATCCGTTTCGGTAAGAGCTGAGGTCTCGTACATAATCTGTGAGAATGGTATGGGCAGTGAAGACAGTAGGATAAGATCATCATACACAGCTTGTATCATTCTTGCTGTTATGACTTACTGAGGGTTGGATCCCAGTCTAGCTCGCGTTCACATAGTTCCTTAATGAACAGTTTGCCATTTAGTGTGGCCGCCGATGGGTCATAAATTCTGCTTGACTGTAATGCTTCTTTTTTGATAGTGCCTCAGACCCATTGATGAAGATTGTGTTACTGTTCATGTTCCAGGTGGTTCCAAGTACTTTCATGGTGACTCCACTTGTCGGTCACTCTCTAGAATGTTCTGAAGAAATTCATCGATGAGGATTGGAACAGAGTAGCATTGGAACAGAGGATTGGATAGTTTGTGATTATAATGTATAAGGTTGTTTTTAAACGTTTTTATAATTATTGTATGTAGTAGTCCACGGCTCACTGGAAGAGCATTTTTAAATGAAAGTGATCCCGTGTTTTTTTAAATAAAGATGATGATGATGATAAGAGTCTTCGCTTCGTTATAGAATTCTTCTGCTTGTTTTGTTGTGGCAACTCCCGTGATCATGTTGTCCACGTACATGTAATGTGAAATTTTCTTTGCCGCTGGAGTATTTGCTTTGTTCAGATGATACTTGACTGTTGCAGCCAACAGGAATGGGCTGGATATCATCCCAAATGGGACTCTGGTAAATCACTGTACCTGAACATTGTTTTCCAAGGTAGACTTTGTAGCATCTTTTAGCCAAAAAAATTTTTGATACATTTTGTCTTCCGGTTGAAGTCCCACTAAAAGAATGGCTTTCCCTATATATATCAGCAATCAGTGCCACTTTGTTAAGTCTAAATCTCATGAGTAGGCCGCACAAATCCTCCAGAATTATTGGACCACGGTGTAGGCTTTCATTCAGGCTATGACTTCCCTTTCTGGTTTTGGCAGAGGCATCAAACATAATGCGTATCTTCGTTGTTGTCTTCTCAGGTGTCACTATCTCATGGTGTGGGATGTAGTGCTTCAATGTGATCTTTCTCAGGTACAGCTTCAATAATACCCTTTTGTAATTGGTCCTTGATGGCAGCATTATATTTTCTCAGATGTTCTGGGTTTCGCATGAGTCTATTGACAAGAGATCTCCATTCCATTGCCAGTTCATAATTTGTTGGTAATGATGGAGATTCGCTTATTTCCAGGGCCAGTTGGTAACGCGTCCATCTTCAAATTTGATAGTGTCATTAAATTTCTGCAGGGCTCTGTCATCATCATTCTCACACACTGGCTCACTGATTCCAAGTGACAAGTTTCCAGTAATCTTCCAGGTGTGGTTCATGGTCAGTTGCTGGTTCCTGCTCATTACATTGAGCAGCAAGGTGTGCACTCGATGGGACTGGATGCGTATGTAAGCATTGACACTGAAGGATGAGATTGGTTTTCTTGACACTTCACTCTGCCTGTTAGGCCCTATTTACATGGAAAGAGGATGATCCTAGTGCTCGGATGATCCTAGCACTAGGATCATCCGAGCGCGACATGTTTTCTGCTTTCAGTTTACATGCGAATAGGATGATCCTAGCGCTAGGATCATCCTATCTGAGAGGTAGGATGATGTTAGCGCTAGGATCATCCTAGTGCCGCATTTTTGCATGTAAACCAAATGAACCTTCTAGGATCATCCTCTTTCCACTTGTAAATAGGGCCTTAGAAGTGCCATTTCTTACTAAGTGTGTCATTTTGCATGCTCACACTTCTTTGTTAAATCAAACACTGGCCATTGTGTTTTTGCCGTGCAATATGAAACAAAAGAAAATATTAATGACGCGTGCATCGTCACACAGTGCTACCGTGTTAAAGAAATTTCTTTTGTTTATCTTATTTGCCGCAGCATTCAATATCTATTCGATACACTTGTCGATACACTTGTAAGATGAATTAATATTGTTTGACCTCGATATTAGGATTGTATTTTGTGTGGATAAAACAATAGTTTCAATGATAAAATAATTTGTAGTTTGTGTTTTTCATTCACATTAGACTATTTCCGAATGACTTTATAATAGCAAGAGTTAACGTTTACAATGCAGTATTTTAAAATAAGCTAAGAAAGTTACTCGGTCTAATTTCAAGCATTTTAGGAGAAAGCTTTTCATTGGACTGTTTTACAGTTGGATTTCTTTATTTACAGATGTTGTTGACAGATGTTAGAAAACTGACATTTTGATTGTGAGAAAATTTCCATGTTCAGGCAAGACTCATTCCGTTTAATAAGCAAGTATTCACAAGAACATGTGATAAATAAATTGCTCTTTCTTGAAGAAGCTGAAATATTTCTGTAATAAATTGATAGCCTGTTCCAGCAGGTGTCCAGAAAGTGGAGAGGGAAGATAGGCGGCGCGCGAAGGAAAAATATAGCGAGTGCTGATGGAGGGGGGTGTAGGCGCGAAACAGTCTCCCCTCATTTTCCCCGCTAGTTCATGTGCCGGTTTTTTGCTGCTCCTCGCTATAAATTGAATGCTTTCATTTGTAATAAATGTTTTGCAAAAGCTTGTTTTCCCCAAACGTAATTCACAGATTTAGCTTGGAGGAAATATGGTACCCATTATTGTTTCTTTACTCCTTCGCGAATTGGGGGCTTTACATCGACTTTTAAATTCCTCTTTTACTAGAACTTTACGCAGACTCGTTAAGATAGCGTAAAGTTCAACTTAACGCTAACCTTACGCTTCACTGAATACGCTGACTTAAATCGTGACTTTAAACAAGATTTACATCAGCTTTACGACGAGCTTAAAGTTGTTCTTTTACTCCAGCTTTACGCGTGCGTGTAAAGATTGCGTAAAGGTCGTCTTTACATAATGTAAATGTAGCGTAAAGTTGTGTGAACTCGAACTTTACGCTTTCTTTATGCCGCATTTACGCTAACTTAATTTGCCTTTTCATGCTGTGATATCCTTTGGTCTGTTCTGCTTCCTGGGTTCTCGTTGTTTTTCTTAATTCACAGCAGCTCTCTAAATGTGACAAATGTAATTACCAATTAAGTAGTCAAAATTTAGTGTGTACCTTTCAATTCAATACCACCAGCGCATCCTTTGGTCTGTTCTGCTTCGTTTGTTCTCGTTGTTTTGCTTAATTTACAGCATCTCTCTAAATCGTCTTGGTCCATATTTTCGCGACAGCGAGAACAAATAAGTCGGCCTTCATGGGGTGATAATGAAATTGTATGGTCCAAGTTCACTTGCGTATCACTTCCAAATGAAAATTCCAAGGTATTCAAAACGGTGGCGTCCATAGCGCTTCCATCTTCAATTTGAACCACCATTTTGCTTTCCGCTGTAACTGTTTCGCCGTGACTCGAAGAAATTATTTCATGTTTACCTCGTATAGCATGTTTAAATTGGGAATCTATAACAGCGTCCTCGTCTAAGGGTCCATAAATCGTGGATTTCACTAGCGATATGAGCATAAGCAAAAGCATAAAGGGAAGCATAGCAGCACTCAGCATATCCAGCGAAGACGGGCCCAACGTAAGCATAATCATAAGCGCAAGCATAAACACAAGGATCATTGTTATTATGTCCATGTTCGTTTTCACTTGCGTGGACTTTACGGTCATTAACTTGCTGATTTCCTCCCTCTCTTTAGAAAAAATATATCAAATCACTTAAAATCCTCTTAACCAGCCGTGATATTACGATCTTTAGCAGAACGCGGAAATGTCGGGTATGAATTAAGCATGCAAACAGGCTATGTATTATCTGACCCGTAAACAATTGTGTTGTCGAAATGTATACAAACGACCGCTAAAAGATTTAAATGCGCTGACAATGTGCAAAGTGATGACTTTTTTTATTCGAACAATGAACTGTATGTTTTTGCACCCCTTAGCCTGCGTAGCTGGCGGTTTTTTTGTTGGCGCGCGCGATATTTCGCGAGCGGCGAAGCAAACTCGCAAATTCGCGGCTTCGCCGCTCACGAATTATCGCACGCGCCAACAAAAAAAAAAACGACAGCTATGCAGGCTATGCACCCCTCACAAATTGCGTTCGACTTATACACCTTATTCCAAAATGGCGGGCAATTTATTATTCTTTTGTATGCATGTCAATTAGCCCTCATTGCCTCATTTTCGCGTGAAAATTCTGTTGTATTTTGCACATGCTGACGAGGCAACAACGGCTAATTAACATACAGATAAAAGAATAATAAAATGGCGCCATTTTGGCCTGGGTGTACAGTCGAACCTCTCCTTACGGACACCTCTCTAATACGGACACCTCTTCATTACGGACAGTTTCCTATGTCCCGACAAAATTCTCACATATTTTCTTTAAAAAAGACCTCTATAATACGGACCCTCTCTAATACGGACAACGGACACTAAATCTTGGCCCCAGAGAGCAAATTCATATAAACTTAACCTCTTTATTACAGACACTCCGGTGATCAGGTGATGATAGTTTGAGTACTGTATACTGAATTTCCTGTTTGTGGTTACAAACATATATCGAAAGACGTTTTCAGAATCGTACTTTATATTACCTTTTCACATGCAGCATTGCCGAGCGTTGTAGTTCGTTTTAAAACACTGGTTCGTATACCTTATGTAGCTGAGAATTTTTAATGCAATGTAGTACACTACTGATAGACAGTGTCTCAATGCTGTATACTGTATTAATCAATTTAGATGCAGTTAAAAGACGAGTGTGGGCCTGTTTTTAGTTACTGAACAAAAACTGTCAGTGGAGTCT
Organism: Dendrophyllia cribrosa; assembly: GCA_024195265.1. Lineage (NCBI taxonomy): Eukaryota > Metazoa > Cnidaria > Anthozoa > Scleractinia > Dendrophylliidae > Dendrophyllia > Dendrophyllia cribrosa. Next base: position 58,472,985 of record JAJLRJ010000002.1, read on the forward strand.
TAAAAGTGACGCCATCGTGGTGACCTCTATAATACGGACACTTCTCTAATACAGACACTTTGCTCTGTCCCTTCGGTGTCCGTATTAGAGAGGTTCAACTGTATTAGTATAACAAATCGATAAGGTTCCATATTCCCCTTTACAAAATTAAATTTGATTCGATACGTAGGCGATTTTAACGAGTTTTAGCTCCCTCGGTTTTCCACTTAGCTAAAACTCGCTAAAATCGCCTCAAATCCGCAAGGTAAGGGCACAGACAGGATGTAATACACCAAGGAAGTAAGTTAAGGTATTTTTATTAAGAATTTTATTGTATTTATGTTTTCTAAAGCATATCTTAAATATCCCCATACAAACTCCTGAAACTCATATTTTCGCCATGACTGCTATTTCGCAATACATGTATCATCTCCAATCAGACAGCTTGAGCTTGGGCTGCCTGTGGCTAAGCAGGCAAGTTACTGACATTCCCGTCATGTTTAGTGCTCTGTTTTGGTCGCTTTCCGGCTTTTTCTCTGGGTCGTTTAGACGACGAAGCCGACATTTTCACCACGAAGGCAACAACGCACTGAGTTCACACAGGGGCAATGCTATCTCTCTCATGTGATTCCTCTGTGGATGACAAGGTGGAACTAGCCTTATGGGTCTTACGTAAAATAAAGATACTTTTTGAAGCTTCCGACATGTTTCAGACATAATTAAAGGCGATGTACGTAATGGGCCACTGACTAGTTATAAAGATCGCTTCGTTTTATGAGATCTCAGATATTGTAGTTTGAACTATAACCAAAGACAAAAGTGTTGGGAACGTTCATTGTTTTCCTCATCCCTCCCCCCTCATCCCCCCTCTTTCAAAGTTGCTGTCTTTTGTATAGACGTCTTCAACATTGGATTTGGGGGACAGTGGGGGCTATAAGAAGCGTTGCGCGTGCCTTTACTTGAGCTGAAACCCAAAGGTGGTGTCATTTTTTTTTTTTAGAGTTTTACAAACCTTCCCAACTAATTTTGTCTCAGATGGTGTGTGGAAGATTACTTGGGTGTGGTCTATGCATAACGTCTTTTTCTACAACAATTCAAGGCGTCAAATGCATTATCATAGTAGGAAATGTTTTGTGATTGTATCTAGCATGAATATCGAAGTAGTTGTAGTTGCTTTGGTCAATGACAGTACAGGATAATTAAATTTAAATTGAATATTCAGACCTTCAAAGAACATCGTTATTCGAGTTAATTGCAACACAGAGGTGTTAAATGTAAGATGGAAATTTCTACATTTCTGGCGGCAAATTCAACCAGCAGAACAATTGCACTTGGTACCCTGTGGACACTAAATAAATTTTTACCACAATTGCTGGTAATCTCGCAATCTGATTGGTCGATGCGGGTGGTAAATGAGAGTACAGACAACGGTGCTGACGCTAACATCACGCAATGCAAGTTATAGACAACGCTTGCACACGCAATGCATCACGTTTTGTAACGAAACTTCGATTTTTCCTTGTATTTTTTTCTAAATATTGTGCTAAAAAAACAGATTTCCACCGGTTTTCCGTGGTGTGGACTCTTATTTACCACGATTTACGTCATCACATGGTTAAAATTTGTTGCTGACTCACTCGGCTGCGCCTCGTGAGTCCACAACATTTTGACCATGTGATGACGAAAATCGTGGTAAATAAGGGTCCACACCACGGAAAACCGGTGGAAATTTGCTAAATGTATCCTGTGTAGCGTTAATTAAAGTTACGTGAAAAAGTGTAAAAATGTGTGCGAAAAAAAAACGATGGAAAATTCAAAAAATTTAAACTTACGCGAGCCGAAAAAAAACCGCGCGCAAGGCTAGCATACGAGTTAATTATGAAAAGCCAAAGTCTTGGTTTAAACCACTCGGCGCCAAAGTCTTGTAATTGAAAATGAACCGCATTTTTTCGCGTTTTCTCCTGATCTGGTCACCTAGATTCGTTTTAATCACCGCCGCTACCATCATGTCGCTGAGGTTGTGGTTTGGTCTCGTAAAATGTTCTGGCACTGGCAGCGCAACTTTCTTTTTGATCACATCCAATCGGTGTTTACGGAAGCGGTCTCCAAGACAACGGCCTGTCTCTCCAATGTAGACAACTGCAGGGCATTTACGGAATGAAATGCAGTAGACCAATTGGCTTGTGATGCACGTATAATGCCCCGAGATCTTGATGTGTCCATTTGTAGTTCTAATACTGTCACTGGAATTGATGAAAGGACAGGTTCGGCAGTCACGTCGGTTGCATGGAAACGTACCCACCTGACGTTGGAGATCTGACGGCAAACTGCTATGGACTAGCAAATCTTTCAGATTCTTCGCGCGTCGGAAAGCTTTTAGCGGTGGCTTGTTGAAAATAGCACTCGTGTTGTTGTCATATTGCGTAAGATGGAATAGTTTCGCAGAAGGATGTTACAAACGTCGTCGTTTTTGGGGTGGTATGTGATTACCAGAGGTGGGCGGTAGACGGCAGTTTTTATTTCCGGGAGTAATGTCAAGTAGATTGTCTCTTCGTTTTGCTTCCGCTCGGACACGTGCTCTGTTATTAGATCACGAGGATAGCCACGTGCCGCAAAATATGTCTCCATGGTTGTTGCTTTATTGTGAAAATCATTGTCGTCACTGCAGATCTTTCGCAGCCGTAGATTTACACTTTGATGGATGCGACGATGTGAAGTCAAGATAAGAATGACTATCAGTGTCTTTGTAGTAAACAGATGTTGATATGCGGTTGTCGCGGGGAATCATACAGATGTCTCGGAACGGGAGTTTGTCAGCTGAGATAGACCATGTGTAGTCAATCTTGGGATGGTAGTTAGAGGCAAACTCGAGAAACTGCTGTAGTTCCAGTTCACTGCACAAGGTTGCGCCTGCCACATCATCCATGAACCGCTTGTACAGGTCTGGTTTCACGTCAGGGTACTCTGCTAGCATTTTCTCCTCGACGTAGCCAACGAAGAGACATGCGTAATTGGGTCCTAAACTACTTCCCATTGTTACACCACCAACTTGTTTGTAGTAAGACGGGATTACGCATGTCTCTTCGTTGACAATTTATTTAACGTAGTCGTTACACTTGGCTATGGTATCGGTGCGTCCTGCAGGGCGTATAGTCAGTTTCTACGGCTGCGAAAGATCTGCAGTGACGACATTGATTTTCACAATAAAGCAACAACCATGGAGACATATTTTGCGGCACGTGGCTATCCTCATGACCTAATAACATTTCGCCCTAGCATGCTCCCCTTTGCTACACACGTCGAGCTTTTGTGAAGTATAGTGTAGTAATGCCGGGACTGGAAATGTCAAGTTATACAGTATATGTATCAAGTCCAAAAATATCTCGGCAATATTTGATTCCGGTTGAATTTTGATGAAATATCTCGTGGAGATTGCTGAACATAGCATTTCCGAGCCTCTAGATTTCCAAATTTTCTGAATGGGGGGGGGGGAATGCCCTCACACCCCCCTAGAGGCTTGCGTCTTGGCGCTCGCTACGATAATAAATGTTATTTCCATTTTTCAAGCCCCCTCCTCCCCCGCCCCCACTTTAAATTATTCCCCGCCGTCTCTGTTGCTTCGAAGAAGGTTTTGTATGAAGTTTATATCGCCTACATTTATGAGCAGACGAGAAACCTGCCATGAAATACTCATGTTTTACCAAAATCGAGACCGAGGACTTGAAGTCTTTCCTTCGGGCCTTAAATGCATTTGGAATATTAGATCAACGAGCCAAAGAACTGGGCATTCGGGATCCCATAGACACTGTGTACCATCCCCAATACCCTACGTGCATGCAATCATCATTTCAATAGGAACAAAACATATCTGGCGAAAGTAAAAAGTACTTTGTTACATAAACACGAAGTTCAGGTATAAAAGGCATAGCTCCTCCCCCATTTTACAGCTTTGGGTGTGAAATGCACATTAAGGCGTCTTTTAGTCACAAAACGTGGTAAACTCACGCGTCCTTTAAATATATAATTTGCTTCAAAAATCTAATTAAACCAAGATTTTACCTAAGCAAAAAAAGAAATAGAAGTTCACAAAGACTTCTGATATAACTTTCATAAAGCTTTTCCAAATTGTGTTAGCAATGGTTTTAGTAATGACGCATGTTTTTTGTTAGTTGTTAATGCTTCAGTGGTTAATTGACGACTGGAGGTGAGAATGGCCAGGCCAGGCTCCTTTTATACCGGAACTTCGTGTATAATCTCGTACACAGATATGTTACACGGAAATGACGTAATCAAGGGATACAAAGTCATGTCATTAACGGGATATTAAGGCCAAAAATTAACGGGATACGGGATACGCAGAACCGTTTGCGTTGCAACTTGGGTTGCAACTTTAGGGTTTTCAACTTGCGTTGAAACACTTGGAAAACATTGGACATGTTGAATGAAATTCTGATTTATTTCACATTGAGCTTAAAGTAGTAAAGTATAAAAGAATATCAACTACAGTCTGGTATTCAGGTAGACTTTAATACCAAGACACTACACGACTGCTTTAAGGAGAAGTAAAACTGAATGTCTTCAGCAGTTTTCAATAAAAGTGTCGAAAGTAATTTCGCGATTACTTTGGTTTTTCATTGCTACGCTTTGTGATTGGCTAAAAAATCTCGCGCCACTTTCTCAACCAATCAGAAGTAAAACCAAAACCAAGTGACATGTATTTGCTTCGAGTTCTGATTGGTTCATTGGATTGTCTGCCTCTGTTGTGATTGGTCAAAGTGGTTACTTTGGTTTTGGTTTTACGACACTCAATAGAAAACCACGCTAATGTAACTATTGGATAAGTACACCTCAACATAATATCGAGTAAACTATTTTTTAATAGTTAAAACATCCTGCAATACTACATATTGTAATGTGGGTCAATGTAAAACGTTCCGCAGTTGCACAGAAGCGAAAATGGCAACTTTGATATTTTAAAGTTAAGCTTTCCACAAAAATAACAAAGTATATAAAGTATTATGACAAATTGGAGTTGGTCTCTTGTATTCTAATATCACACGGTATCTTTCCAAAAAATGAAATAACTATGAAAGTGATGTTGCATATTTTTTATGACCATGTTACAAAGCAAATAAGATATGGCAACTAAAAAAATATCAACATCTGTATTTAATACATCTGTCATTTCACTGCCTGCAGTAGTTTGGCTTGACCAGCTATAACCCATTTATATTAGCCGGAAAGATCGGATAATCAGCCAAGAAGATCGGTGAATCCCGGCGCATGCGGCGCGCATTCATCGGAACAGTGTCCCTTTAATTAAACAGTGCATTTTGTTGCAATTTTCATCAGTCTCTTTTTTCAGATCACACATGAATGTTTCTTGCCTTAATTCATTATCTTGAATAATCAAGTCATTTTTTTTACAAAATATTTCTAAGTTGGAAAACCTGTTGGTTAAAAATTACTCGAGGCAAAATATTTCCATGTTATAAAACAAACAAAATATGACCTTTATTTAGCATCAATAAGTGATTATAGCATAGGTGCGGGTAGGGACGAGCATTCAAATAACAGAAACGAATGGTTCAAATTGAACATGAAAAGGTATAAAGAATTTCGATAGGCAGAAGGCAAGCCAGTTAGCTATTAATTTACAAGCGTTTAAAGATAAAATATTTCCATGTGGAGAAAACTATTTGTAGGAAAAAAAATGTACTTTCATGTTTTGAAGAACTATATTTGAATTACAAGTATATTCCCATGATTGATAATGAAACAAAATATTTCCAGATTCTAAATAACGTCTTCATACAACATATTTCATGTCCTGATAATGTCTAATTTGTTTCAAAGAAAATGTGTTGAAAGAAAACATTTTCATGTCCATGAATTTTTGTTCAAACAGAACATGTCCACGGCCTTTTGCCTTCACAAGTGCAAAAATAAGGCAAAAGTGTGACAACTTAATTTGAATACTGTTGTACCCATTCGTGGAGACCATCTATCCGATCAGAATTGGAGGATAGCTTTCAAAAAAACATTTCAAGAACACAAGTGGATTTAAGTGAGTTTCCTAAAAGCTATCCTCCAATTCTGATTGGTTAGTAGCTGTTTTAAGATTCAGGCAGTTGGGCTGTAACAACTGTTTCAAACATGCAATATGTTCACGTCTGTATGCCCTCATCAAAATTTCCAATAACTACTTGAGCCAGGAACTAACCCACTGTGAATAAAACACAGGAGATTCCTAACAAATAAATTAACATTGCTATCCCTGATATATTATTTAAATTTAGATTTGATTTACTTTATATTTTTAAGCCAACTCTTATCTGGACTCTACAGATTTTTTAAGTTTACTTTATCTTTTTAACAATAAAAAACTACATGTATTTGAGTTTCTTCCAAGATAAACTAATAAGTTCCAAAAGAAACAACAAAATAAGGTATAATCTTGACAAAAACATACCTTTAAAAAAATAAAATCTTAAAACTGACAATACTATCATAATGGTTTTCTTTGTTGTATACCTCCCACACCAAAAAAAACACATTTTTAATTAATTAAAATTAATACATATATGTACATAATTGAATGAAAAGTGTATAAGTCACCGATTATATAATATCTAAGTTTTATAGTATTTGTTTTTAATATCAAGCATGGCACATATCCATGTAGTATAGTAATTGCTTTTTTCAAATCAGTCAACTGAAAGTAAGATTTAAGGTTTGTACTCAAATACTTTATGTTTCACACTAACTCGATTGGAGAGTCAGCTATTTCATGTTCCCAAAACTTTCACTAATCTATAAATTATGGAAAAATATAAAGAACAATGTTATTTCTTAATTTTATGAAACAAAATCACATCATGTATGGCATTATTATTTTTATAAAATAAAACCCATGCTTATCTGATTGTTTAGACAAAAAAGTCCTTTCATGTTTCCTATTTTCTAGCCAAAATAATACAGCATAAAAATGGAATACAACACAAGCTAGTATCACATTTAAAAATATGTACAAATATTTACACTATCTAGCAAATTATCTACAGCTTCCTAACTACAAAAATTGTTGTGTCACAAATAATCATCATCATTCTCTTAAAAACTCACAAGTTATCCTAGTCAGTCACTAACAATGTCTGTTCAGATCTGGACGAACTTCATCTTGCCCTGAGGGAACATTGTTAATAATATTAATTTATTCACCTGACTTATTTATTTTTTAACAAAAAAATATCTTACACTTGACAGTTGGAAAATTTAGCTGTTCAGGTCTTTTTATTGCTCTGATCGATGGAACGAACATCTAAGACTGGAAAAGAGAAAAACAGAAAGCAAGTCAATAATAAGAAAATAATTATTATGTACTCTATGTAAAAAGCTTGTAAAGAATGTAAACAAAATTGATCTTTGCAATTCATACAAGCAAATTACAATAACTAAATTCTGTTCAGCTCACTCAGTCACAGAATCCGATTAAATACAAAGTCATGTGTATTAACCAAGATTTGTCTTTCTTTTACTTAAACGTATTTTCACTGCTAAATAGTTTTGAGCACACAACTAAGTTTGACATTGGAGGTCTAGTGGTAGCATATCACACTTTTGATATGCAGGCCATGCCCAGCTGGTTCGATCAAGCCTGGTCTCTTGTAGTGTGTTATTTCCTTAGACAAGATACTTAATTTCCACCTACAATCAACATCTTGGACAAAACTAGGGAACAGCACACAGAAATCACACTTTTCACAGTTATAGATCATTAAAAAATTTATTCCCCCTAACTCCCTGCTTCCAATGGGGGTTGTTTGTGAAGGCTGCCAAGTTGTAAGAGATAAAGATGGGGCTCGCACAGTTACATTGTAGCTACTGGTTTGTGTATCGGTTTTTTCCAAGATTGAAGGAAAATAAAATATTACCAGCAAAAACAATTCCAACATAATAACTATTAATATTACGGAAACCTGTGCCATGACATGGCACTCAAAAGCAGTATAATTAACATACAAACCTTTCCATTCTTAAGTTTCTTGTCTGTGTCCATAAAACACATGCGTTGAACACAAAGTGGTCCTGATATGTTGGACTTCTTATTCACATCAGCAATCTCACTGAGACTTTGAGACTTAAGCTTGCTAGAACTCTTGGATGAGTCACCAGTTTTACTTCTCTGAAAAAATAAATTGTATGAACATATTACACCAGACAATAAAAGCTGTTTCTTGCTGTATACTTGTTATTTTATTCAAGTAGCATCTGTTTTAAAGTTGATTAGTAATTCATAAGGAAAATCCGGATAAAAAAATAGCTATATACTGTATCACTGATACATGGACTACTAATAGGAATGCTAAGTTTTAAGGCTTTTAATTATCGTTATTGTTCTTTTAGAATTGAGATAAGACTGTCAATGCGCATGCACTGCACAGGGTTCTCACTAAGTTTTGGAGTAGATGGTTGAGATGTAATAGTAGGCGGCTGCATTCAGGTTTGTTTAACACATATTAAGCCTTTTCACTGAAAAGTAGGCGGCTCAAAATTCAAAGTAGCCGGTTTTTTAGCCGGAAAGCTAAGCTGTGAAGAAGCTGCAGTACTTTGGACTATTGGCTTATACGCTGACCTAAATATATAGTACATTGTAAATGTATAAGGAAACCACCAGAATGACAAAGGAGACAGAGAGGCAACCTACTGGGAGACAGGATGATAAAGGATGGGGCAAGGGACGTGGAAGCAGGGCTTGTGTAAAAAACTGCCTCTTACCCTTCTTCCAAATCCATGTGATGATTTAACACCCATAACTGGCTCTGATCTGTGTTTTAACAGCTTCTAAAACAGAGTAAAACAAAACTACAAAATTAAGTCTTGTGAACACGAAATGCATGTATGCAGAAGTACATGTATGTAAATGTTATGACACATTATGAGAAAGATGTAATCGGTCTGACATCATGTCATGTCTGAGTTCCTGACAGGATTAGAACCTTGACCTTCTATACACTGTTCAAATGCATCATTTTTCTTTACTTATCAAGTAAAATGTTCTTCTGATATCAAAATAAAATCCACAGAGCTGTTCCTTTGCATGCTAAGTGTTTTGGTATTCAAAGAACTGGTTAAAAAGTTGGCAATAAAATATGCGAGGACCATTGGGTTGATATATGCAAGTTTCAGAAACCTGACAAATTCTCACGCCATGCAGGTGCAGTATATACAGTGTATTGAAGCTTCTTTTAAATTTTGAATTCTTCATCAGAAGAGAGCATTATTGCAACGGTGGACTCATTTATTCACTCTTGGCATGAATGTTGGACTGGTTTTGACTGTTAACTTACTTGATGTTTCCCTTGATGAAGCAGGCTTGATAGTAGCTTTTCAACTCCTTCAACTTGCTCTTTTTGTGCTCTACTCCACTTTTCTAATTCCTCCACTTGAGCAACTTGTTGTTGATCTAAATTTTGCTTCAAATTATGCAGCAGCTCAATTTTTGGGAAGAATATTTTCTCCTGGTCTTTCAATTCCTTTGTAAAGTCACATAGCTGTTTAATGCACATGAAGTTGTCATCTCTCGGCTGACCAACCTCTCCAATAAGCTTGATGAGAGCGTTGTATATTCCTTGACAAAAAGTGTGTTGTTCCTCGCATAAATGTAACAGCTGTGTTGCATCTTGTGGTGAACCTTTTGAATCATTTAGTTGCTCTTTCATTGGTCGTGTATTCTCTTTGGGGTCACTGATCCCAGCACTATTAGTTTCAGCATCACTGCAATCCAGCTTAACTCGTTTCAGCTGCTGTCTCAGTTCTTGAACCTCTGATGAAATGCGCTTTAAGCTTTCTTGGCGTCTTTGCTCTGCTGTTTTTCCCATGTCTTTAGCAGCTGCAGCTACTATCTCAAGGAACTGCTTATTCTTTTGGATCTGCAAAACACAGATTATAACATTTGGACATAATTACAGCTTTCTGCATATCTCAGCAAACTTCAGCATTTTATTTTATAAAAAATGTTTAAATTACAAATTGTTCAATAAGGCAGACATTGTATTAACTGAACAAATTCTACAGTTTGCCAAGGGATTGTTAACAGACTGAAATTTTAAGGGGATCGAGGCTTAGTTTGACGGAGGGAGGGAATGAGGGAGGGAGGGGGGCTTACAAGTTCTAAAGTATCAATGATAACTGATTATAGCGAGAAGGCTTGAAATAGCTGGCTATCAGCATGGTTCTGAGATGACTATCTGAAGGAGAAAGGAAATACAAAATGTACCACCCACCATTCAGACTAGCCTGATGCTCAGATGGTCCAATGTTGCTTGCACTCACTCCCTTCTCTCCCCATCTGATTTCCTTTGTTTGCGAACTTGTTCTTGACATCATCTGACCATTATATATTTCCACCAATCAGAGTAGTTGTTAGTCTTTTTTCTCCATCAGGCATTTCATGAATGGGACTGAATGCACTCTGATTGGTCAAGAACCAGAACTCAAGCAAAGGACATCAAATGGGGAGGAGGGAGTGAGTGCGAGCGACCTTGGACCGATGTCTGAGAATCAGGTTACATCCAGCCATGATTGGCACAGCAATTTTAAATCCTGCAGGACTATGCATCTTTTTAATTAGTGTGAGATTTTCCATTCATGATATCTAATATTTTCAACATGCCAAACATACGAGCAGGTGCCTCGCATGGGATCTTATTTCCCAAATTTCACAACTTAATCCCTTTGGACCTCTTAGATCCTTCTTTTTCACATAGTTGCATCTTTCTGTTGCAAATTAAGGTGTACTAGGAAATGCAAAAACCACTACGTTAACAAACCTACACTGTATATTTTGTCAAACAAGAAAATCATATGATAATGTGTATATGAAAATAATTATATATGAACTGCAGTAGAAAGGATTATGTGATCATCACAGTTTAACAGTAACAGATAGGACTCGGTTAAAAATCATGTTGAGGCCTGAAATTTTTTTAAGGTTCTAATTTTTACTCATTCAGTTGCTGTGTAACTGCGATGATCACATTGATTATATTGTCTTTAAGGGGGGAGAAACGTAACTACAAGGTGGTTGCTATGGAAGAGTTCCAAACGTCATATAATGAGTTTCTTTACTTCCTCGGCTATGATGTTTGGTCACGTTCATTCTGTTAATGGTACCATTCAATTTCATAAGTCACAGCCATATTTGGTAAGTCACGTGACCAGAACATAAAAACCCTTAAAACTCAAACATCTTACATTTTTTTCCAATAAAACCAATGTCAACGGCTTAAGAACATCCTAATAAAAAATCTGTAGCATGGATTTGTTAAAATTCACGTAATTAAAAAAGCTATGACGTCATAAAGGTGTATTTTGATACATTTTCTTTAATAACTTTCCTGTTTTTTCGCCTAACGGTAATTCCATGCTACAGATTTTTAAAAAAGTTGAATTGCTTATGATTCGGCAAAAAAATTAGATTTTTATCTCGTTTCCTTTGAGTTTTTACGCTTTTTCATTCTTACGCGCGGTTGGGGACTGGCACTAGTTACGCATGTGCAATGTCGATTTAGTGATGTCTTGTTTTCAGTTTCATAGTTCCCACCACATTAGCAGTTTATGACACGTGAGAAATGCTAACCATGAAATAATGTCCCTAGCAACGACTCCAAAACTGTAGTTAAGTTTCTCCCCCCTTAATATTGTTACAAATAAATTTTTTGTCTAACAAATCTTCGATCACTGATCATGAGTGTCCAATGAAAGTGTAAAAAAATACATAAATTTACCTCTTCAGAATTCCAGTGTCTCTTGCTATTGTTAATTGCTTTCATAATAAATCTATTTCCTTCAGCATCCTCACACAACATAAGCTGTTATAAAGACAAAAAAGACCTGTTGTAAACACACTAACATACAATAAACACGAACAAGATACATCTACCCTGATTTGAAAACCATGCGATATTGGAATAAAAACTATATACAAAAATGCAAAATTCCACATAACCAGTAAGAGTAATAAGCTCCCAATCCAATCCAATTCTTTATTTAACGTGGTCGGTACGCTCAGCTTAAGAGCTAGTTTCCAGGTATGCCACAAAATAATAAAGATAAAAGATACAAAATAAAACTTCATTCTAGAAGTGTATAGAAGAATAAGTGTTAAAGCAGCAACTTGTGTCTTCCCTGAGGGTGGCCTCATAACAAAGGTTTGAATGTTAAGGCATTGATTATTATTATTAACCTCGTTGTCCACCTCAGCATTTAACTTGCACTTCACAGTTAAATGAATTAATTCACCCACAGAATCTGTTGCACAGGTTGACAGTATGGCTTTACTTTCTCCTACAAACGAAAGAAAATTGCAAAATGAATAACTAATTAATATATTCAAAATGTACAATGTACTTTACCATAACATTAGAAAGCAAGAGAGAGGTCCAACCTGCCACAGTTAGTTTTCATGTAGGCACATCAAACTGCAATTTGGAAATGTTAGTTTTTGTTGCAAATGGAAATTCAACCAAAACATTGTCATCCACATAAAAACTCTTGAAGAAAGACAAGAACCAACAACAAACTTGATCAAGGTGATATGATGCCAATTTGGATTTGAATGTAGACAAACTGGAGGGAGCAAGTGCTCTCACAAGATATCTACATACAAAACGGGCAATGTATTATCATATTATCACTTCACTTCATTTACACACCAAGCAGTTTTTCAGCAATGCTTTTTCTTCCTATGCTCTCCAATACATCTGCCAGATGACCCACTGTCGCCTTACTCCCCTCCAGCTGTGTCCATATAATCAAAAGAGCATTTGCTTTGTCCCGATTACTCCTGTAGTCATCATCAAGGTTGTGAATCTTCGAGGCTGCAATATTAAGCTTTGGTCCCAGCTCACGCCAGCATGTCCCTACATCATCACTGATGTCAGCAAGCTGCAGTTCTGTAATTACTGAAATTCTTGGATCAGTTGATGTTTCTATGTGAAAGAAACATTATTTAGTTTCAAATACTACATCTGGGCATGTACGTTATAATCTTCATTTCAGTCTATAGGTCTTCAACAGTCTACTTATAAACCTTTAACTCCCAAGAGTGCCAAATGTAAAAATTCAGTTAAAAAATCCCAAATTTCATTTTGTAAAATATTGAAATAAAACAAATGGAACCATACAAAGTACTGCCGAAGAGGTTTCATTCGAATGGTCACATCAGAGGATTTCGTCAACAGACTCAAAAGTTAGAACTACACTACATGTACATGTCTCCGTAACTGACTTGGGAAGTGAAAGGGTTAAAGGGAGGTTAAGCCAATTGACATGAGTGCCTATGTCTGTTTCAGGAGAAGCTGTACATGTAAATGTTAAGAGTTCCAGTAAATGAGGCATGATTCCCCCACTCAATAAATGACCAAGTCAGGCCCGGCCTGAGTAGCAATACTAAAATAACTGGAGGGGGAGGGGGGATGTGCGAGCAAATTGGCCAAGCAAAGCTACCCCCATAAAAAAAAGACATTAGACAGGGATTCTGACAGGGTGCGGGGAAAAAACTAAAATTGTGCGGGCATTTTGAGGCAAATTGTGTGGGAAATAACGTCGATTGTGCGGGAAATTGTGCGGGATTGCGCAATCCTGTGACCAACCAAATATTCAATCACCAGTGTTCTAGCCAGGCCAGAAAAATATGTCAGGGAGGAAATTCTGCACAAATAAAAAATACAAATAGATGTTTTACTTTGGGGATTAAAATGTATCCAGCAATCGCCAATCTGCGGCTGTTTTTCTTCACCAAAGTTTATTCGTCTCAACAAAATCACATATTTGCGTGACACGATGAACTCGATCGGGTAAAACCGAAATACCACATTTAAATGAAATGTTTCCGATCTGTTGCGAGTTCCTTTATGAAAAATCCGTACATTTTATGTAGTTTGAATAATTTCCATTAAAGGTTCACACAATTTCTTCAAAAGTTTGCCACAAAAACACAACCTCGAGATGTATGCAAATTGCGTGCTAAATGTAATTTGATAGCATGGTTGTTTTGCATTTTCCTGGCAGTTTCTTGGTGTTGCGATCACCAAATGACGTAAAACAAAAGATTCAAAAGAAAGTAAACAATACCCACACCACAACACAATAGCTAACCAACAATAGTTTCCGCAACACCAAGAAACACCCATTTTCCTGAATGAAAACGTCTTTCACTTGATTGAAAAAATCAAATCCAGTATTCTGATCAGAACTTAATAATTTTCTCCTATCAATCCGAAGTTCCAGCACTTTAATAGTTTGTTTGTCGATTCGCAAACTTGTAAGTTCTTTGCAAAAATAATTCAGACAGAGTGACATTCATTTTGGCGCGACTGGGTACATTTTTTTCGGTGTTTCTTCTTCTGTCCCCGACATATTAAACTGAAAGAGGAAGCGAAAGCGCTCGAAAAAATAGAAACAGGCCGCTAAGAAAAACGACATAATGTCTGAAAAACGACAGCTAAAAAGCTACGCGAAAAAATCTCTAGGAAGTCGGAGAGAAGTAAAACTGAGACTAGTTTCCAGGATGGCGTAGAGAACGCCTTGTTGTTTTTATATCGATCCTCTCGAGCTGTTCGAGGAAAGCGAGGGTTTTATCAATTGTTTGGAAGGAAAATGGGCTGAAAATAGCCTAAAACGTTTCTCGAAATCTTGGTAATCAATAGAAATACCTGATTTAATTAGAATTTTAATCAAATATTTCAGTATTGTGCGGGATTGTGCGGATTTTTAGGAATTGTGCGGGTTTGACCGAATTGTGCGGTCCCGCACCCGCGCATCCTGTCAGAATCCCTGATTAGAGAGCTTAAGCAACGATGGCGGCAATCAGGCAATGAGAATGTCAAAAAGCAATATGTTCAGTAAGCAAAATAACAACTCTGCATTTTGGTACATTTCCTAATTTAATTTCACATCTTATGGAGGGTGTAAACACATGATGACAACTTTTTCTTTGTCATTACAAACTTGGGACTGGTCCTTAAAGGGGCTATGTTGCGAGGTTTTGCCTAATCTTAGTAACTTTAATTTACACTTTCATCTGTCAAAATTCTTTTGTTCGCTGATACGAAACAGGACTCGAAATGGAACCAGTGGTCACGTACACAAGAGCTATTGCTTGTTTTGAGTTAAGTCCAACAATTTCATCGCTCTTTTCTCAAGCGAAACAAAATCAGAGAAATGTTAGGTTTGTCTGTGGCGGTAAAGAAGTACAAAGCGAAGACTCTGGTACCATGTTAATATACTGAAATGTACTATATTTAGCCAACAGAGAAGAAGAACCTTCGTCCATGACATTCCATGGTCAACTGATTTCTATCGCCGCTCGTACATATTGAGATATTTAGCCGTACGATTTCAGAATCGGAAAAATAACCGGGCCAAAATCAAGACAAATAGATTATTTACATATGTGAAAAATCTGAGACCATGTGGTGAACACAGCACTGCAGGATTGAATGGATTCGACTATGCTGGCGTAAACTTGAAAAACAGCCACCGGACGTTTTTCAAGATTGTAGCTTGCGTGACACCTCGCGACATAGCCCCTTTAAGAATCCTACTACAGGAGAATTTGCATACAATTGACAAATTCAGCGAGTTAACAGACTATTAAGAGCGGATGTCTGTAAATATCGAGAATCCGAGGACAGAGGCCAAATTTCGAATTTATTTTTATTTTACCAAAAGAACCTATTTAGTGACCTATTTTCGAAAATGGGTTTAAAAGGTTCGATATCATTTTACTTTTTTTCAAAATTACGATAAGTCGAAAATTAGCCTTTCAAGTCCGCGGGTGCTTTCATAGACCGCTGAATTTTGGCCATTTTGGACCATTTTCAACACGCTCCTGTTATCGTAACATTCGGCGTCCTACGATGCCTTTTATACAGTGAATTAAACATCTTTTTAACTTTCTTTTGCAATAAAATTTTGTCGGAAATGTTAAGTTTAAAAATCATTTTGGTCTTGTACAAAACACCTATCTTCGCCATGTAAACAAGAAGGCAAATTGAAGCAAACCTCGAATTGATAAAATGCAGTCTGGTATATGATTTTTAGGCAAAAAAACAACACTACATTATAGCTGAATCTGTCTTTTATTTATTCTGAACTTATTTTTGGTGGCCCGCAAATACAGCGCTACTGAAAGATTTATCTGTGAAGGCTATTTTTAGCTTGATAACAACTTCATGTTTTAGGCTATAATATTCATATGTTTTTGTTTTTATCTAGGACGCATTCAGTTAAAAATATAAGCTATAATCATGTGTATCATTGATCGACTTTTGTGCCGACGTATCAAAATACGGCATATAAGTCTTTGAACGGCTCAAGTTAAAATAATGTTAAAGTTAGCTTTTCTCGCCTTTTCCTTGTTGCAAGCAGCAAAAATGCAAGAAGTCTTACAGAGCTAGCTAACAAAAACCATGGCTTGCTTGACATTACAGCATTTGATGTTCGCAAAATGTTGTTACAGTTTCATTAGTACACAGAGTATACTCACATAATTTGTGAAAATATCCGTTGACTTCCAAATGTCACAGACATAAATGTACGAGAAAACATTAAGGACAGAAAAATATTCTCACATTTAGCAATTCAACACATAGAAATCCCTTCATTTCCCAAGGAAACTCGTAAATAATATGAGGTCAGTGAAAGGTCATAAAATAAAGAGTTAGTTGCGTGACCTAGTCATGTTCACATGCACTCCCAGTGGACCGGGGAGAGATTATTTATTAAACGAAACAAGACAAGACAAGACAAGACATTTATTATCGTAATTACAGGCATGTACAATTTATTGGCACGCAGTTAGCTAAAAAGACGCTAGTCGAGGTGTGCCAAATTAAATCTATTACAAATCAGATATTACAGGTAATAAGTAAAAAGCAAAGAAAAGAAGAGAAGAAATGTGTGTAATAAATTCAAAGCAAGAAGATCTGTTTAATGCAACCTGTGAAAAAGTTAATGATGCAGACCGCAGGAAGGCTTAATTGCATTCGACTCCCACAACCCCGGAATCGAACGAAAATAAAGGCCGAAACTGAAAGAACTGATTCAATACTACAAACCACTTGTCATTTTTCCTGTGGGTACCCCTGTCCGTCGCTACCATTGCCATGCTAGATGCGTACTTTCTTCTAGCATACCGTAAAATACCAGTTTTACCAAAAGGGGTTTTCAGTTAGCTTTCATAGGGGGCAAGGGGTCTTATATCCGGGGGGGGGGGGGGGGGGGGCTTATAAGCGGCATAAAAACCGTTTCGGAATGTGATAAGAAATAAGCTGAGACTAACACACAGCATTATCAGACTTATCAAAATACGTTTCTAGCTTCATTTCAATGTTGCTCTGCACAATACATACCGTATACGTTCCTAACATTTTATTTGAAATGGTATAGTGTTCTGTTAAAATGTTTATATCAAGGAAATAAAGAAAAGAAGGGGAGGGCTAATATCCAGGGGGGGAGGGAGTAATAAACGAAATATTATTTTTGTTTGCAGGTGGATGGACCTACAAGGGGGGGGGGGGAGAGCGGGGGGGGGGGGGGGGGGGAGAGCGGGGGGGGGGGGGGTTTTGAGATTGAAAGGGCGAAAGAATCGAAAAGGAGGCACATTCAAAAACTAGCAAAGAAAAAGAGTTGCCTTTAAATAATACTTTTAATCCCAAACGGAAATCATCGTGCAACCACAAATAAGTGTGGAACCGGAAATAAGTGTGCAATCGACCCACTCAGAAAGCTGCTGATCAAACCTTTCAAGAGTCTTCTGACAGTGGAGGTATAAATTCCAGCCAATCAGGAATTTAACCAGTTGGAGTACTGTGGCTTGAATGAAATTATAATAAAATCAGTCAGGGTAATCGATTTCTGAATCAGTGAAAGGACACGACAATGGTATCTTCAGAAAATGTCTGAAATTGCGACGTTAGTGTCGAGAGAAGTTTTACCAGAAAAATGCCCCTGATTTGTGGAAGGCGCTGGAATCATCAAATACTGTGAGCTGGATGCCCGACGTCGTTAGCCAAACTATCAGCCAGGGCAAGGACAAGGTCTTAATTTGGCATTAACAGTTCCAGCATTGACAAGGAAAGCGCCTTACACTGCTTTACTTGAATACCGTGAAATGCCGGTTATAACCCCCCTCCCCCACTTGTAGGTCCATCCACCTGCAAACAAAAATAATATTCCGTTTATAAGCCCCCCCCCCCCCCTCCACCCCCTGGATATTAGCCCTCCCCTTCTTTTCTTTATTTCCTTGATATAAACATTTTAACGTAACACTATGCCATTTTAAATAAAAAAGTTAGGAAAGTATACCGTATGTATAGTGCAGAGCAATATTGAAATGAAGTGAAAAATGTATTTTGATAAGTCTGATAATGCTGTGTGTTAGTCTCAGCTTATTTCTTAATATTTATCTCATCCAGAAACGATTTTTTATGCCGCTTATAAGCCCCCCCCCCCCCCTGGATATAAGACCCACTCCCCCTTTTGAAAGCTAACTGAAAACCCCTTTGGTATAACCGGTATTTTACGGTATGCTGTAAGAAAGTGCATCTAGCATGGCAATGGTAACGACGGACAGGGGTACCCACAGGAAAATGACAAGTGGTTTGTAGTATTGAATCAGTTCTTTCAGTTTCAGCCTTTATTTTCGTTCGATTCTGGGGTTGTGGGACTGATTCAAATGCAATTAAGCCTTCCTGCGGCCCGCTTCATTAGCTTTTTCGTTTAATAAATAATCTCTCCCCAGTCCACTGGGAGTGTATGTGAACGTGACTAGGTCACGCAACCAACTCTTGTATGACCTTTTACTGACCTCATATTATTTACGAGTGATGGTTCCTTGGGAAATGAAGGGATTTTTATGTGTTGAATCGCCAAAAGCTACAGTTTTTGTTAGCTAGCTCTGTAAGACTTCTTGTATTTTTGCTGCTTACAACAAGGAAAAGGCGAGAAAAGCTAACTTAAACATTATTTTAACTTGAGCCGTTCAAAGACTTATGCCGTATTTTGATACGTCGGCATAAAAGTCGATCAATGATGCAAATGATTATAGCTTATATTTTAACTGAATGCGTCCTAGATAAAAACAAAATCATATGAATATTATAGCCTAAAACATGTAAATGTTGTTCTCATAATTTTAAAGACGTGCTTAAGGGCCAATTTCACAGTTCTTTGAGTTATTTTCGTTCTTAAGCTCGCCATCATTGAAATACTTCCAGCCCAATATACTGCGAAGTCGTTATCAAGCTAAAAATAGCCTTCACGGATAAATCTTTCAGTTGCGCTGTATTTGCGGGCCACCAAAAATAATTTCAGAATAAATAAAAGACAGATTCAGCTATAATGTAGTGTTGTTTTCTTTGCCTAAAAATCATATACCAGACTGCATTTTATCAATTCGAAGTTTGCTTAAATTTGCCTTCATGTTTACATGGCGAAGATAGGTGTTTTGTACAAGACCAAAATGATTTTTAAACTTAACATTTCCGACAAAATTTTATTGCAAAAGAAAGTTAAAAAGATGTTTAATTCACTGTGTAAAAGACACTGTAGGACGCCGAATGTTACGATAACAGGAGCGTGTTGAAAATGGTCCAAAATGGCCAAAATTCAGCGGTCCATGAAAGCACCTGCGGACTCGAAAGGCTAATTTTCGACTTATCGAAAGTTTGAATAAAGTAAAATGAAATCGAACCTTTTAAACCCATTTTCGAAAATAGGTCACTAAATAGGTTCTTTTGGTAAAATAAAAAGAAATTCGAAATTTGGCCTCTGTCCTCGGATTCTCAATATTTACAGACATCCGCTCTTAAAGGTATGTCGTGAAAAAGGCACTTTGAGCATCAGAATTCAAGACTGATTGTTCCACATTAATTTGTTTTAATTGTATATTTTTTGGCACATTTATTGATTTTTAAGTTCCAAAAATTCTGGGGGGGGGCTCAAGTCCCTCCTCCTGCTACAGGTCTGCCAAGTAGGCCAGGAAGTAATAACAAGTGATTCCCTGGTCCTCCTACTGGTGTACAACAAACCAGTGAAAATATGATGAACATCCCTGGTTTGCCCTGGTCATACGTTTTTATACAGGTATGAGAATCTCGACCCAGTACAGCTACCGAGATGAACTCGTACCAGTATGACTCGTGCTGGAATGAGATTTTGCGCTGGTATCGTGTTAATGAATACAGAGCCACACATGGTGTCAATTGACTTCAAAATTACAAAATGTCTTTACATGTACACTGAACATACAATATTATTGATCTTTTTGTTTGCATCCCGATGTAAGCTTAAATATAAGACGAGGTGTACATAAGCTAAACTTATCCGAATATGGGAATCAAATAATTATGATATTGTTGTTTTTTTTTTTAACTCGATCCAATATTGGTTTTGAGAGAGCACTACATGTTTATCCACAATATTTTATTAGGCACAAATTGAAACGATATTATGGCCATGATGATCAAGCTTAAATAAACACAAACAGCAAAACAACTGCAACATTTATCACATTATGACAAATGCAATCATCAATTAACATATATAAGCTAGTGGCTTTAATTTAAGAAATCCAGTCAAACTTCAGGATTGTATCGACTTGTCTTATTGTCTAGATATCGATATGTCGATAATTTAATTCCCTCCAAAGATTTCCGGGATTTCCAACGGAAGAAACAAGGAGTAACACAAATAACATTAACTTTGTGTCGTTTTCAGCTTGAATAAACTATCTTTGTTATATATATTGAAGCATGCTATGCTATAAACACGAACAAAAACAAATAGCCAAAATATATTGTGTACCTTTCAATTCAATACCGCCAGCGCATTCTTTGATCCGTTGAGGAAAATTATGAGCTTCGTGAACTGCTGTCGTTGTTTCGCTCAATGCACAGCAGCTCTCTAAATCCTCTTGGTCCATATTTTTGCGACAGCGAGAACAAATGAGTCCACTGCTTTTTAGCTCTTCATGGGGCGATAATGACAAGTTCACTTGCGTCTCACTTCCAAACGAGAATTCGAAGGTATTCAACATGGTGGCCGCAGTGCGTTTACTTTCATCTGTAGGATCTGTAGCAGTTTCGCCGTAACTCGAAGAATATACTTCTTCTTCGCCTCGTAGAGCGTGATTGAAGTGGGAATCGATGAAAGCTTCCACGTCTAACTCTAAGGGTCCGTAATGTTCGAAAACCTCGTCCAGGACTGAGTCATTGGGAACGAACCCCGCTTCTTGGGCGGACATCATTTCTGCATGGTCCAGCAGTGCGGAAATAAGTTCACTTAACGGCCCTTTGTTGATTTCCTCCTTCTCTTTAAAGAAAAAATTAAACTACTTCAGATCCTCTTAATCAAGCGTGATATTTACAGATGTTGTCAATTTTGCACGCTCAAGTCAGATTCAATTCCACGGCGAGAAGACAGCGGGTGCTACAAAAGCTTCCCTTCCTATGCATGCAAAACACGGAAATGTCGAACCGTGAGTATTGCCAAAAACTAATCTGCAAATCCGCCCACGGTCTTCGATTCCCCTGTTTTGATTTCACAGTATTGCATTGATACACTAAGCTTATATATTCGACCACCCGCAAAAATCCAGACCGTATCTCGACGAGTACGCGTATACGGGTAAGGATGAATGGGTGAAGTCACGCCTATAAATAGCAACCAATCAAACTTGATTCAAAGGAATGGGCCCGGACACAGATCTGTCTTTCCCGCTCTGAGCAAAGCGTCGTGGCAAATGTGAACAAAGCCAATTTTATTTTTTATATATGCCCAGGCAATTCTGAAGTGAGTTTTCCTTTTTTCGAAAGAAGGTGTTTCCGGGTATTTCCACAGGGAGCCCAGGCTAGGATTTGGAGTCAGTAACATTACCTCTGGTCAAAGCGAATGCGGCCCGACGGCTATGTCACGCTGATGAGTAACTAGGACGGAAGGTATTGCCCATACCGCGGAGATGTGTCGTGTGACCCATTGCATTCAGATGGTTCAAGATTAGTCATTAAAAGTTTATATATCACATCAAATTCTTGACTGATCCGCTTGACGCTGGCTTTATGTATTTGCTTCGAGCTCTGCGGATTCATTCACTAGATGGTGTGTGCATGCGTCAGTTGTGATTGCCGAAGAAAAAAACTTGGCATGTTTTGTTTTACTACACTCAGGAATTCTGGGAACTATTTTGCTTTACGTGAAACTCATCGCGCGCATTGCGTCATAGAGTCAATTCACTTTGCTCTTCTGATCGTAGAACGAACAAGTTGTACAAATGGAAAAAAGTTTGTTTATGACAACGAAAGTGGTATGTTTGCTTCCCGCGTTGGCAGTGTTTGTTTTGTTATCAGATCTTACACGAACGGCACAAGGAGAAGGTAGGTTTGTTCACGTCTTCCCTCTAAAAAAACAGTTTTTATTCAACCTCGAGTTCCTGGTCAGATTATCTCCAGTATGTCAAATGGCATTATTTGCATGTTCAAAAACTTCGGTGCTTCGGTTGAACAAAGTCTGTAGCGTTTTTTAGCAAGTCAGGCGAGAATTGACTTACTGAACGCCATCGCATGTCATAAAAGCAAAAAAGCAAATTCTTAGAATCGATGGTCGGCCTTAAAAAAACTGACCGAAAACTAAACAAGTTGCTGTTGCCATGGTGCGCGTTGCCATGGTGCGCATGGTGCGCAAAATTTGACGAGATAGTTACTGAAACTTCGCACCACAAACTTGTCATTTAAGAACAAATTAACAAATGAATTAATCGTCGCATTTAACGTTTAGTTGTAAGGTTTTTTTAAAACCATTTCCTTGCAGAAATGCCTTCTGTTACCGACGAGTGGAATTTGTTTTTAAGGGAAATTATATATTGCACGGCCGTGCGCTTAGGAACTAGATGACCAGCACTTGCTTTTCAGGACATGTTTTAGTGCTACATATCATGCTTTAAAGGTTCAAAGTAACCTAACCTTTGTTCAACCGCCTCATCTCCACAGAAAATGCAAGAATTGAAATGGATAAAGCCTTTTTCATTCATCATACCCGCGCAAATTCTTCCAAAAGACAAAGTGCGCGCTTTGCTGTTTTAACACCAGCTACATCGCATGAAGCAACCATGAGTATTGTTGCCCCCACCCCCCCCCCCCCCCCCCCCCCCCGGAATTGAAGGGACACGACACTAGTGTAATGCAGGGCTACCCCCAGCATTTTGTCGTTGGTAACATTTGTACACCTGGGTGGAGAGGGAGAATGTGGAGCAAAGTTTCTCGATGTGCTACAAAAGACTGAATTTTTAAAAACGCGCGCTGGATTCACCTTGGTCAAATCCCGGGAAGAGGAAGAAAATCAGATTTATTTACACAGGACGAAATAATGAATTTACTAATCTTTAAGAGAAAATTAAATTTTACTTAAAGGTATCGAAAATCTTTAAGTTGAGACGTAAATACTCTTAAATGTATTAAAGTAAGTATCTTTAATATGTGTTTAAGAACCTTTACGTTATCTTTAATTCAACTTTTCAACAACTTAAAGACCCTTAAAGGCAACTTAAATTGTTCATTACTAGCTTTAAGTGTTGTCAAGTAAAGGCTTATTTAAGTAATTTACGGTGCACTTAAAGATAGTCGAAATTGTTCTTTAAGTTTTCTTTAATGAACCTTTACTTGCACTTAAAGTCGTTATTTCGTCCTGTGTTAGATTAATAAGAGCCTTCTTCTTGTTATTTACAATGCTGTCTCTATCACTTTTATCAATTTGTTCATACTCTTAATTAGTTGTAAAGCGCCATGGGCAATTAGTCATTTGACGCTATACAGATATTATTATTATTATTATAAAATCAACTTAATTCCCTTTTCCCTTTGTCAAATACAAGAGAGCCGATAAAAAGGAGGGGGGGGGGGGGGAAGTCTACACTATAACTATACATTAAAATTATGTCTTGACTATGAGTTAAAATATTTATCTTTTTCCTAATTTGCATGAATTATGGACATGAAAACACCTTTTTTTCTTAATATAAGGAGGTCAGTAGGTTTTCTTTTTACAATTCACGTTTGCATATAACCTGGAAAACAACTTGAATCTGTTACCTCATCAGATTGCATAAAAAACGGCCTTAATTATCCGACTTTTTGGTCAGCGGTTGAACCGGCAACCATTCTCTGACCGAGGTTCTTGTGGACTCGGTGTACGCTGCACCCTGTTTAACCAGCCAGCTGGTTAGTGGACGTGCGAATGTGGCCAGAAAGTGAAATGACGTAACACATATGGTTTCTATCCCGGAGGATGGGGGTGTCTCCCATATAAAATTGAAAAGGGTGATTTAAAGGAGAAGGTCATTCCAAAACGGTACATTTTTTCTTTCTGCCAATAAAAAGTTAATGTAAAGATAAGGTACTTACCAAAATATCAGCTTCCAAAGAGCTTTTGAACCTAATATAATCCTTGTCCAAAGTAGCCCAAAAATCCTGCACGATTGCCGCCATCTTGGAATATACTTAGCAACCTGGCGATGCATGCGTGACGTCAATGAGTCCCAAGCTGAAGTTTGGCGGGAAGATTAAACTCGCATGATCGCTTTGCTTTATCTAGAGTTGTTGTTGTTTCAAAATGCCGTTTTGTTCAGCACCGTATTGTTGTAATAGATCTTCAAGGAACAGCAAAAGAGGTATTTCTTTCCATCGTTTGCCTATTTCAAGAAAAAAAAATCGCTCGACAATGGCTAATCAAGCTTGGCCAGGACAGAACGTTCTTGCCAAAACCAGAAAACATTTTCGTCTGTTCGGATCACTTCACTGATGATTGTTTTGAATTCGATCATCGCCACAGTCTCCTGGGTGGAAAAACCCGCAAAAGAAAGAAAAAACAAGATGCTGTTCCCACCATTTATAAGAAAAAGTCCTCCCCTGTCAAAAATGTAATAAAGAGTGGCATGCCTACGCGACTCCCACACGCGCTTGTTTTAGCTTTTAAAAAGGTCAGCTGTTACGAGTATATCTTTTAGAGACCGTTCCCTTATGTATGATATTAGGAGCGGTTCTTCATATATTTCGTTTAGTGATGGCTGCTGTTTTATAAGATGCCAGTGTTTGATGAGGATCTGTTTTAAGTTAGGCACCGATAGATGATATTTCGTTACAAAAGGCAGGATTTTCTTGTCTTCTTTTTGTTTTTGCTGGAGCGCTTTATTTCTGTCTTCAAAAGTAACTTCTGCGAGGACCCTTTGAACAAAATTCTCTGGGTAACCTCTTTCAAGTAGATGTGTTTCGAAGTTATTTATGTTCTCTTGAAATAATGCTTTTAAAGAGTTAGTTCTGAGAAGTCTGAGAGCTTCTCCTTTGATAGAGCCTTTTTTTGACTCCAGATGGGTGGCATGTAGAATAATGGGTGTACTGAAAAGTTTCACTTGAAATGGGTGCGTACATCGAGCACCGATTCAGCTATGAATCTCTCGCCTTTGTAAACGTTAGTTTCCAAGAAGCATATTTCTGTTTCGGATATCTCAGCCGTAAAGTTAATGCTTGTATGATATTTGTTAGCATGTTCAATGAACCGTAGTATTTCTCCTTTGGTTGTGTCCCAAAAGGAAAAAAAGTGTCATCAATAAAACGTTTCCAAACGACAGACTGAAACGAGCGGTTTTAAAGCACTTTGACCTATGATTTCTGTTTCTACCTTTGCCATAAAAATGTTTGCAAAAGCGACTGCCCATGGCAGTTCCGTGGGTTTTAAGTCTAGTCTTAAAACTTACCTTTCAAAATATTTTTTATCGTAGTTTTTAACTGCTTACCTTTTTAGATTGCATTGGCTTTTTATTGTATTTAATTTTTATACTATTTGTAATTTCTCTTTACTAATAAGCGCCTTAGAACTTTAGGATAGGGCGCTATATAAATATTTTATTATTATTATTATCTCTTTTATCACACAATTATTATTATTATTATTAATATATATTATAATTATTATGATGATTATGATTATTATTATTATTATTATTATTATTATTATTAAGGTAGTTTTTCCATTAAAATGGAATGAGTTCTCTGTTAGGATAAGTCTGAGCGCTTTTTGAAGTAGTCGTGTAGGAATAGGAGGTTCATTTTTGTGAAAGGCGTTATAGGCCTTGCATACTATGTTGATTCCCTCCTCTTGTGGTATATTCGTATATAGGCTCGTTACGTCCATAGAAACAAGGATTGTGTTTTCTAGGTCTTTCGTTTGTTCTACAAACTTGATGAAATGAGTCGAGAGATATGACTCCTGTTGTTGTGCTGTCGGCTGAATGAGTTTGTCAACGAATGATGATAGTTTCTCTGTTAGGCCATCACACCCTAATATAATTGGTCTTCCGACAGGGGTCGGTTTGTGTGTCTTTGTGAGGGTGTAAAATATTGGGATACGAGGCGGGTCTGGTGTTTGACACAGCCACTTTTTAGTCATTTCATCTAACTCTGAAGTATGTTTCTTTAAACGTAGGTTCTTGAAGAGGTCTGTAATGTTTTTCGTTATCTAATAGGTTTTGACCTTCTTTAATTTTATCTTCCGTGTTTAGAACCACAGTAGTTGTTCCTTTGTCAGCCTTTTTAGGTTGATTTCGGTGTCACGTTCAAAGGTTTTGAATGCCTCACGCTCAGCGGGATTGAGATTATTTCTAGGTTTTACGATATGTATTTCCGCTAGCTGAGTTTTAACCTCTTCTAAATAACTTTCAAGCGCAACTGATGGTTGCACTGGTGGGTTCCACGAAGATTTAAAGTGGAAAGGGTGAGATTTTTTGTTTTCCCCGTAAAAAATGTATTGTAGACGCGTTCTTCTTGCGAACTGATCGAAGTCACGCAAGAGTTGCCTTTTAATTTGTATTTCGTTTTTCACGGGTGTAGGAATATATTTCAAACCTCTTCCTAGTAAAATGATCTGATCATTTGTAAGTTCTTTATCAGAGAGGTTTTTAATGTGTTTTTTTGTTTTTCTCTAAACGTGCATTAAGTTCTTTTTTGTGCTTGATTTTTTTGCGTTCATTTCGCTTTTTACTTGCTAGACTGACTTTGAATGGCTTTGTTTGTTTTTCTTTAATTTAGTCTCTTTAGTGTGAAGTGACCTTGAATGGTTTATTTATGGCCCCGTTTTTATAACGATACTCAGAAAAAAGGCATGTATACTGTTTAACTTGTTTATTCTGAATACCTTCTAGTTTTGACATCATTTCGCTGAATTGAGAAATCTTCTGTTGAATTTTCTCTGCTACCTTATGTACATTGTTCATGTTTACAATCTTTTCTCTAGGCGCCGAAGGCGCTGGCTTGAAAGAACGTTTCTTATTTACAGTGCGTAAATGTTTGCTAGGAGCTTTCGGTCTCTTTCCTTTTTTGAGCTCTAGTCTGAAACGGTCGATCTCTCTGTAGTGAAAACGTGTGAGAGCTTTCACGTATTCGTGTTCGGCATTTTTCCTAATGCGTCTTATGTCTGTTTTAAAATCGTCGTCCGCATTAATGCGAGCCCGAGCCCTGTATTGAAGGGACAGCGGGCAAGTTTGTTTCTCCGTATGTCTTTTCAGCGATTTGATCGCTTTTTCTGCATGTTCTAGTTTCTCTTCGGCGGACCAGGTTTGGCTGTGGCGGCGCTTTATGCTTTTGCCGGGAACGTGGTTTTGCACTCATGATTTCCTGACTTTGGGAGTTCTTTGGCTGCAAGGGATCTGTTCAACGTCTTCTGGCTCGTCAGGAAATTCGTCTTCTTGTTGGCTGTCTGGTAGCTCCATTTCTTCTTGGTCTTCTTCAGTGTTCGGGCCAGGGACTACTTTTAGTACTTCTGGATTTAGGATTTTCTCCGACATTAGTTTCCTCGGGTAAATGGTCTGGCAATACCGGTTTCGATCCTTATCTTGCGGATCTTTTCAGTTGCCGATAAATACTATAAATGATAAAGGTATTGATCCTCGGTATCCTTCATTATTTTGAAAATAACAATCATCAGTAAACGTGATCGCCTTGATACTGGCGTGCATCTGCATGTAAGAGTACAAACTGTAAAAAGTACCTTCTGTGAACTTGTTTTCCTAATCCGGTTCTTAATTTAAACAACATATGCATTCTCTTGCGGACTCTCTTAGTTCGCATCTACCGCAGGTACACCAGTTTAAGTTTAATAGCTTTCTGCTCCATCGTCTTCATCATCAGAACCTTCATTTGCATCCGGAACACGCTCTGGTTCGAAGCAATGTTGGGACTCATTGACGTCACGCATGCATCGCCAGGTTGCTAAGTATACTCCAAGATGGCGGCAATCGTGCAGGATTTTTGGGCTACTTTGGACAAGGATTATATTAGGTTCAAAAGCTCTTTGGAAGCTGAAATTTTGGCAAGTACCTTATCTTTACATTAACTTTTTATTGGCGGAAAGAAAAAATGTGCCGTTTTGGAATGACCTTCTCCTTTAAGGAAATTTTGAAATGAACCCCTAAAAGGTTCCAAAGACCTGTTTGTGGGTGTGGCTCACATTTATTTTTGCCGCAGGAGGTACCAATTGTTTTTTTGAAAAATTGTTCCTGTCCTTATATTTTTCTGGCTTAAAGGTATCAAAGGTATTAAAGGTATCGAATAACTTTGACAGTGGTTATTTTCGAATCAAACGCCCTTAGCGATACCAAACCACCAATTTTCGCCGCTGAAAGATGCGACGATCACCCCGTCACTTTTATATGGGAGGCTACCCCCAGGTTACTGTGCGCTCTCCAAAAAAAAAAAAACGGTAAAAATGATTTGCTATAAATTGGTTGTAAAATTTGTGCTTTTGACCCAGGCAAAGAATAAAGAGTGACTTCGCGTGGTAAACAAATGGGTCTGCGTCCGACTAGATAACCTGCAATCAGGCGCTCTTTTTTTTTCGGAGGGAAAGTCGGCGGAGAAAGTCGGGAAAGTCGCCCTTCCACCGACTTTCGCGCACTCGCGCTCTCCCGCTCCGAAAAAAAAGAGCGCCTGATCGCAGGTTACCGACTGGACGGACGCACAAATCATAATTGCATTCCTGAATCTATTGTAAAATCGAGTTTCTTTCTAGCTCTCGCTATCTTATGTAGTCCGAACTGTAAGTTTTGTTATAATCGTATATAAATAATATTAATTGATCGATTAACTGATTGATTGATTGATTGATTGAGTGATTGATTAAAGTGTATATGAAATGAAAAATAATTTCGTCTAATATGCTTGTTTATGCCCTTATAAACCCAAATATTTGGGTTTAGTCGACCAGAAGCAATTTCATCGAGTGTTTTTGAAGCCGCAAAGATCGTATGTTGACGATCGAACGTGGGTCCATTTTGTGCGCGGCCAAAACGCTCAAGGGGACACCAGTTTGACGTCATCAGTGGTTCTGAATACACGAGTGTAATGGCGGACAAGAGGGTTTTGAGGACACGCAGCACCTTAGTGTGGTCTATGGCCGTTATATATTGAGCTACAAAGACAGGAATCGCACACTGAGAATACATATGGCTTAATTTTCGAAAGGGAAAAGATTAAGAACGAAGGCGGACTCGATACAGCTTCGGACCGCATTCGAACGGCTCATGACAGTTCTCGGTGAAACCGAGCAGACTTAATTACCTCCGAAAATATCGAGCAAACATTTCATTCCACAAAATGGACGGTTATTCCATGTAAATCTCTGCTCATTTCTCGAAAGCGACGAAGAGGGTTTCCGTCGTCTCGAAGAGTAAGTGTGTGATATATTTTTGTGTGTTTTGTAATTATTGTCAGCTTCAGTGAAGCCGCTTTTATAAGTCAGATGTTTAGAAAAGTCGACGTGAACATAAGCTTAAATGCCACGTGTATTATATAGAAATGTCCTGTGAAATAAATGTAAATACTTCAGTATTTTTTATTTACTATTGTCGACTGCCGGCATGATTTAATAATCAGGATCTAAGTCACCCGAAAGAGAATCAAAAAAATAAATGTAAGATTTTCATTAATTACCTGCCTACAGACAACAATAGACCTCAATCTGAGAAGTTATGACTAAATGTAACAATTTTAAAAACCTTCAGGCTGATGCCTTCCTCTTAGTCACTTTTCTTTACCTTTCTTAAGTGCATAAAAATCTATCAGACAATCCACCTGTATTAATGTTCAAGTAGAAGAAATAAAATGGACGTTGTGTATTGTGGGATGTCAGTAATTCCAAAAGCATAACAGAATGACAATCAGGTGATATACATCTGCACTGGATAAACATGTTGCACTCATGTCAATGCAGAGGCTGAGCGGTTAGTGTTTCAGACTTTCAACCTGAAGGTCGGTTAGATTCGAGACCTGGTTTCTGCTATTGTGTTGTTTCCTCGACCAAGAAATTTTGTTCCACATTATCACTTTACCCAGGTATAAAACTGGATACCGGCAAACATATAAATAATACTCGGGGGTGGGGGGATGTAATCTTTGCAGTGGACTGGCATCCCATCCGGGGGGACTAGTAATACATACTGTAATCAATCAGTCATTTCATGGGACAAAAACCAGGGGTCAATTCAATTAAACTTTTACAAGTGTTATTTACAAGTGTTGCCATTGTTTCAGAGGTTGAAAACAATAGCTACACTAACTTGTAAAAGTTTTATTGAATTGACCCCAGGTTAAGTTCTGGCAGGTGTAGGCCACTCTGCAGAGTCAAGACTTTACTACTCTTTTTCAATAGAAACATTAGTATACTTCTATTCACAGGAGGAAAATTGAGTGAACTGAAACATTTGCCATTTACGTGAGCCTCAGACAAAGGTTTAAGCCATACTTCCATTATTTAAAAATGCAAATTCTCTTCACTGATCACCACCATATCCTTCTGTATGGTACTAGTGGGGATTTTTCTCTTTCAGCGGTAGAGCTCTAATGAACAATCCTTTCTTTATAATAATGAACATATTTTGCTTCTTAAGTTTATTTAGGAGATTACTGACATTGCATCAAAGAAAAAATGTTTTGTTTCATTTAGGAGCTAAAGCCATATCATTGTTATTTTGCCAGGAAACATTAGCTGGCAGCTGATAAAAAAGGAAAATTGCAGCAAACATGATATGGTACATTAAGGGCAGACACAGACTAAAATTTAACCTCTCTAGAAACGTTTTGCTGTGTTTCCTAAAATAAAAGTCCTCTTTTGATTAATAAATATTGCCAACCCCTCCCCACCTGCTTCCACCCCCTTTTTGGTACAACCTAAGAATGATGATGAGGAGTAATCAGAAGTGTCAGGACTCATTGATGGCTGAGACGAGGATGTCAATATTCAAATTTAATTAAATAATTAAAACCATTTCATGAAATACACTTAAATTGCCCAAAAATATTTTAAAGAAATATTTCAAGCTAGCACCAATAGTGAATAAACTTGTGGCCACCCTAAAATGTACTAGCTGTGTTGCTCTGCAGACTGGTAACTGCACTTGGGCAGACTGGAATTTCTCCTTGATGTAGTTATATAAACACAGGATGGAAGAGGGCTTGTGTTGTCCCATCCTAAATAACCACAAATCCATCGGACAAGCCATCTGTATGGAACAGCTCGCAAAAACCTGATAAAAAAGTCATTAACCCATTGACACCTGAACCGCCCGTAACCGCCCGTACAAGACTCCACTGCTTTAAAAAATTGTAACTTTCTCAATCGTGCGAACATTGCCTTAACTAGCAGTTGTGAGCATTCTAGAAAGTCTTTCAAATTGAAATACCCAATAAACACAAAAAAGTCAGCGATTTTTGCAGAATATCAGCGTTTGAATTTGGACAATAACAAAAATTACCGTTTTTAACGTCATAGAAAAACAACAAAAATCACGTTTTTGCCTTTAGTTTTTTTTATTCAAATCATCATGGCAAACCCAAAAATCAACATTCACAGCAAAATTCAGTCCTAGTCCTAGCTTAGCAGTGAATTTTTTTGCTCTTATTCGTTGCTCGGGCCGAGCTCTAGCCTCTCGTTCTAATGCATACTGACCTTGCCTCAATTTTCAATATCACCACCGCACTGCATGCTGGGAAATGGCCAAGAATTTTGACAGCGTTCGTTTCTTTCCACACACATTTCATATTTATACTAAGTCCACAGCCACTCCGACCCACCGCCGAAATTTCGCGCTTGTTGTGTTCTCCTGTGGTCGCAACTTCCAAAATATGCCGCAGTAGGTCGAGAAATTCATCCAGAGTCGAGTCCCAAAGCTGCTTCGTTTCCAGGCGGCCATTTTTTCCAGTTCAACGAGCAACGAGCCAAATTCGCAAACGAAGTACAACAACTAACTCGCTTCATTGAGAAGTGGACTCTGAACTACCTCCAAGCTTAATGATGCTCACCAGGCAGCTACTAAAGATGAAAAATGGCTGTGAACTTACCAAAAATCGTAGATAATTCATATTGGACCCTTTATTGCAAATCAAGCAAGCAAAATGAGATCGTCACAATGACGTTTCCAGTAAACTCGAGCCTTCAGTGTTTTAGAACAGCAGCACTTTCAATGGTAACTCCAAATATGCAGTCACGAAATCCTATGGGGCGTGTGTATGCAGAAAATCACTCAAAAACGTAAAAATCCTCAGGTGTGAATGGGTTAATGAAGAAAAATAAAGGTCACGTGACCAGGGCTTTTGACACCCCCCGGCGAAAGTTAGGGTTAGGGATAGTTCAAATCTAGGGTTAGTGTTAAGATTCTAGGGTTAGAACAATTTCTAGGGTGAGGTGTAACTTGGCTCAGGGCCAGGCCTAACTTAGGGTTAGGTCCCAGGTTTGGGGTTGGCCAGGTCACGTGATAGGCAATAGTATCAAACTTGATCACCCAAGATGAACTGACCCTCGACTACTGACTGTCACCAGCTGTTCTAACTCCACCTCTTATGTCTAGTTTTGAAAATCACCACCCCTTAAAGTTGACTTTCATGCAACTTTCACCTTTGCACAAAATATGAGCCAGCAACTAGTACCCTCCCCCACAGATCTTGATGCATATGCCTGTTTTCAAATTAAATAGTGATGACATGTTCCTAGTCTTAAGGGTTTTTTGTTTGACTGGTTTAAGAGCCAAAACTATCAACTGTAAGAAAAATAGATTTTTTGATTAAAGATGATTAAATAAAATCCATGTCAGAAAACTGACTCCCTCCTTTCAATATAAATAGTGGAAATAAGTGGAATTATCGTTGGAAGGGACTTTAAATAAATTGTGGGTGTTATTTTAGGTGTTAAAATAATAATATTAGAAGACTTAAAAATAGTGTTTTATATATGCAAATGCCTATTCCCAGAATATAAAAATATCAAGAAAGAGAAATCTACATGCATGTTTCATGACATGTATGGGATGTACAGGACTGCTGGGATATAAAAACTTTTGTCTGATGAGGTTCCAAATATGACAAGTTCCAATTGTTGAATTTGTGATTTCGCAATGAAACGCCTTTCTAAAAAATAAATATGACCGAGATTCTGCAAAGCAAGATGAAAGAACTCTGTTCAGTGTCCGGTCGTTTCGCTGCAAACCACTTTATCTAATAAAGACCAATAAACCACTATAATCAATCATAAACCTCGCTCTAAAAGCGTGAGGCCAAAAGCACGCTTTTCCACAGGGAAGGAAACTAAAACTCACGACGAACAAACAAACGATTGCAAGTTGACAAACGAGGGATATACATGAATACCTCGTTCTAAAGCGTGAGGCCATATGCATGCTTTTCCCCAGAAAAGCAAACGGGAAGTGTTCGTGTTCATTTTGCGGCGAAACGAGTTTACATTTCAGCGAAACGACTTCAATTTGCAGGGAAACGACCTACAACCTCAGTATTCAAGCACTTACTGATTCTCTGTATGTCCATCGCGGCGACGGTATCCCTTCCATTCTTGTCTCTAAGTAGTGGACCCACTTGTAAAAGCACAGATCTATTCGTCATTGACGAGAAGTCATCGTGCTTCGTAATACACCTAACTTCTGGCAAGCCTGTGCGATCTCCATACATCATCTGTATTCGACGGCATCGGTCAAATTTCGCACAGCACATTCTTTCATCATCATTTTATTAAACAAATAAATTATATACAAAATTATAGGCACCCGCAGGTAGCATCAAGCTAATCGAGGCGGGTGCTTTTAGAAATAAATAGATAAATAAGAAATCACATTACAAATAAAATACGGAGATAAATAAATTGGTACATAGATAAATAAAGAAACTGAGTCTTACAAGATTTTGAGTGAGACATTTAACAAGTCGGATAATTATTTTCACACGTCAAAATAAAATAAAACAAAGGAAAATATACCTTACAAAACCAAAACATGAGATTAAATTTCAAAACCGACGAGAAAAGCAGAAAGTTATCGATTGAAGTTCCGTTCCCTCTCGAAAAATAATAAACACGTTCTCACCATTCATCCTGGAGTTAATTCTCTTCGAATCTGTTTCGCAAAACCGAAGAAGAAAAACCATCCTGGTCTCCTTCGTTATCTTCTTCGTCGTCACTGAGTGTGCGAGTGGTTCGTCATCAGTGATATGGTTGTACATGTCCAAGTACCTCCATTCCCTCGGAATTATCGCTGAGCGATTCTTGTTCGCTTAAATTACTCTCACGAAAATTGACATAGTATCGTCAGTCAGACATAGATTGCGAGAAGTTAACTTACTTCAAGAAATAACAGCTAACAGCGTGTCTATCGGGTAGAATTTTCACATAGTGGTAACATAAATCCGAGTGTAAACAAATAAGTGGAACCACTGATTACGTCATCAGAGCCGAGCTCGTTACCAGTCTCCGGACCCACCATTTTGGTCTTCTGAAGACGCTTTCGCGACCAAAAAAAATATTTTTGTCTTCGTTCTGTTGATTCTCTTCTTCCATTTCGAAATAACAACATAATAAGCTACAAAATTATGCAAAAAAAAATTTCATTTCATATACACTTTAAGTGATTGATTGATTGATTAACTGATTGATTGGTCTACAAATTCTGCCTCTCTACAAAATATATGATAAACTGTCAAAGTAGATCTCGAATTTGAAGACCGCAGTTTCTCTTTTTCAGGAATCCCGCCTCGGAGTGTAGGAAACACCAGAGCACTGGTTTTCGCCGCTCTCCTTTCTTCTTAAAAGGCTTTTCAGTGATTCCAATTTTGACTTCTGTCCCGTAAACTGCAAAATAAAAAATATAAAGTGAGATCACGCGAACAGAATCTAATTTAATGTTTTGACAGCTTGTAATACTCAAAAAGAATCTAGCCCGGCCGGTTAAACGGTATTTAGCTAGCCACTGCGTTGAATGGATGTTCACATGCATACAACTGGTATTGTACAACAAATGAGAAACAAGGGAGAGATGTGATGGAGGATGGGGTGGGAGCATAAAACACGGAATACACGAAAACCTACATTCACGCAGACTTCATCTGATTTGCCATCGTCGCTAGTTGTAGGCGCTGTCACTTCTTCACGCGATTTTGTCTTCTTTGGTTTGGCACCCGGGTCTGTGTGTCTTGTGACCTTCAACAGATAAAACGTGTAAAAGACATTAGCCTTATAGACTGCATGGCATGTGCAAAGCAAACGCATATTAACGTTATTGTAGTAGACCTTACACACCATGCTTCCACAAGTGTTTTCATCCAAGAAGGCGTTTCACTGACGTGCATTAAGTGATGCTCCACATAAGAACTATAGTAAACTTCATTGTTCTGCGGCATTGGCTCTTTCCCATATAGAATATCTTTGATTTCAAGAATAGGGGAAGAACTGATGGTTCATAATTATATTTCATTATAAAAATAAAGAAAATCCATTTGCGTCAAATAAATTTCAGGAAATGTTCGTGCTTAACCAATCAGAATAGCAGAAGACAATAGCTATTAAATAATTTTGCTTCTTTGATGAAGTTCCCCAAATACAATATCTTTTAAAACTTGCATGTTGTGCGATTGAGTCTCGGATTACTTGAAACCTTAAAAAAATTGGACAAAATGCACCTTGAACGTTCACTTTTTAGCAGTTTTTGAGTCTAGGCCAATGAGATCACTAGTTGTAACAATGAAAAAAGTTGACATTTCATCGTGCATTGCCGTTCAGCACTACCCTTCTTATGCGGATCATTACTTAGGGCCCCGTCCACACGTATCCGTTTTCGTTTAAAAACGCAAAAGTTTCTTTCCGTTTTTCAAAATCTCTCCGTCACCACACGTAGCGTTTTCGAATCGTTTTTGCCTGTCCACACGTATACGCAGAAACAACTGAAAACGCTTCAAATGCTTCTAAAGAGCATGCGCACCACTGAGTTTAGCCGAGCCTGCGAGTTGTTTGTGGTTTTTCATCGCTTTTTATCGTTTTCCTTTAGTCTTTGAGAGAAAAAACGCATTCAAAAATGTATTTGCAAATTCAGGAGAGCAACATTAATCTGCAAACCAAGTAAGAGAGATGCTAGCCTGCGAATGTCCGCCATGTTGACAATCTCGTTCCCAGAGTCCTCGTCACCGTTGTCCAGCGGTGGAGCTAAAACGAGCAAATTTGTGAACAACTGCGATCAATTCAGTTCGTACTTCGATGTTTGAAAGTTTGCCGCTGATGAAAGGGACTAAAAAGCCACATCAACTATGAGTCATTATTACTCATGCGCATAGCGCGCATGAGGTAAGTTTCCGGCTTCGTTTTTCTTGTTATTATTATTTTTATTTTTTGTGTCAAGATTTTGCATGCGAATTTATGCACGCATATTTTAGTGACCGGGTTCTCGGGTCACCAACATTCTGCAAAAAATGGCTGCCGCGCTCGGCATGTGCTTGGTTTTTAAAACCGTAGTTTTGTGTCATCGGATTAATAACTCACATTTAAAATATTCAAAATGGAAAGAGAAAGCTTTAAGGAATTCCCAATGCCGCTATAGTGGAGAAAAAGGAGACCTTTTAGCAACTAATCTTGCTTCGAGGAAATTCATACGCATTTATCAGTGTGGGGCGATCAAAACCGAAGAGGCAGAGTTTCTCAAGTAGTTTAGGGCCTGGGTCAATGGCTTTGAGCAGGAAAAAACGGTTTATTCGTAATAACTTTTACAAACGGAATGGAAGTGAATCGAAATTTGGCACATAGAAAGATATCATCGTCCTTAACATTTTTAAGTATAATAAGCTTCGGCATAGGTCACGTGACATGTCACGTGGCCATTTTTCTTAAAATAGCAAATATTTGACGAATTGGTGACGGGTTTAAAATGCTTTTCTGATGCAGATTAAATATCTCCAGCCCTTCACGTTTGGAATGAGTGTCCATTAATGTGTAAAAAATTTTGATCTAGGTTTTCTCGGTGAAGATATTAAGTGTCAACCATATTTTCCGAACACACTTTAAACCCAGGCCTTAAACTGCTTGAGTTTAAAGAATTTTCAAACAGACGAGGGACTTTACCGTAAAAGAAATTACAATTTTTGGTGAGAATTTATGTTGATATCAATTTGTGATTCACTTTTTCTTTGTGTTCTGGTTAGTTTTGGAGAAATATTTATAAAACATGTTAAAATTCAATCGTAATGACATCTGATATTATGTAAACAAAACAAGACTTAATTTTATACCGGTAGTTCTAACTTCACACGCGTCGCCTAATACGCAAAGATGTCTGTGTATGTTTTGCAATTTTCATTTCCAAATCAGTTTCTATTTTATTCGAAAATTAGTCATACTTTTAGTCCAGACCGAGTAAAAGTTTTTGTGCACGGTCGCGTAATTCTGTTATTGAGATTCACTGAAATTGAAAAAACAGCCCGGTCGTTTGCTGATTTCATTGCTTTTAAAAGTAGTCTTTTCAAATGTAACAGAAAGAAGTCACGGTTTGGGAAATAAAAGACGAGTGTGTATTTGATCGGGAATCAATAAATTAAATATTCAAAGCGAGTACAGAAAACGTGTTTTAGCGTGTTCTTTAGTGTGTCACGCAAAATTCGTTGAGGGGGGAGGGATGCGTGACCCAATTAAAATAAACTGTATGACTTTCTTATGCAAGCGCATGAGTACAGGCTACCAGTGTAGCCTCTTGTTCTGTGAATTTTTGTAAAGACTTACTGTCCTCACTGCAGTTGTTTCAGACTTTCCGCCGCCGCTCTGTTCAGGTAGCCGTGTGTTTGTTTTGATTCTGAATTTAACTTTTTAAGACACGAAACACTTGTCACTTAGGAATTGAATTTTCTGCCATTTTACTGTGTTCTAATAGGTGGTTTGCAACCAATCTCTAGAGACATAGATAACAATAGTGAAACGAACAAATGCTGGTGGACGAACAAAAGGAGCTAATGAGAGAACTATTGTTTATGTCCACCAGCATGGCGGCGATGACGTAACATGAAAGCCACCTATTCGTGAGGTCACTACTCTGTCCTGTTCTTTACGTAGACGAAATCTCTCCGTATAAAACTCTCAATTTGTGTACACTAAAGCTGTGTTCACACTAGGTCGAAACATGATTAGTCTGATCACGAATGAAACATGTTTCATCATAAAAAGTGTTCACATCAAGCAGTGCATTGCGCGAATCATGATTGAAACATGATTAGTCTGATCATGATTGAAACTACCTCACGAGGTAGTTTCAATCATGATCAGACTGAACACATTCAAAATGGCGGATGGATGCGGAGAAGATACGAGTGTGCAAAAGAACCAAAATTGGAACTTTTATGAAGCCAAATGTCTAGTCGAAGTATGGGCAGACGAGGAAATACAACGATAATTAGCGGTAATGGGAAGGAAAAAAAACATATGGGAGAACATTGCCGCAAAACTGAATGAGAATGGTTTTAAGCGTAGCGCATCGCAAAACAGCATAAATGATTCAACCATGCATGAAACGTGTTTGAAACCGACATCTGAAGTGAACAATGCCAGAACAAACACGTTTACGCGAAACATGTTTAGTTGAAACATGTTTACTCTAAACATGTTTCGGCTTTAATGTGAACGCAGCTTAAGTTAATTTAAGCGTGCTTGTTGTGCCGTAAGAAATGGCGCGAGGTAAGATATTAAGACTGATGAAGGCAGCATTGCCGAAACGTCTAGTTTCATTTTTAACACTTTTTACAGCGTTAAACTTAACACTTTTTCACATAACTACAATTAACGCTGCGCAGGATACATATTTATTTATCGTAAGATATTGTATGTTAATTAGCCTCACCGGCCTCGTTTTAGAGTAAAAATTCTTTTGAATTTTGCACACGCCAATGAGGCCGGTGAGGCTAATTAACATACATATAAAAGAATAAATAAATCGGCCGCCATTATGAAAGTGGTGTATTTATTGAATAAAAGGTTGTACATCTCAATGATTAGTTTTCTCAAAACTGTGATTTGTTATCAATGTGTTAAATTATAAAACAGTTATAGTGTTCAAGCTTGCGCAATATCGCCTGATTTTAGCCAACTCGGCCTCGTCGGCTAAGTATCCGGCGAACTGGGTGATACTGCACTCGCTTTCGCAGTATAACTGTTAAATATCCTGCGGAAAATATCCATTAAAGGGACAGTATCCCGGCTGAAATGTCGTGTTTTCATGATTATGACCAGGAGCTTGCTTTAAGTTTACTTTATTATCTTAAAGTAGGAAGATAAAACCGCCAAAAGTGATGAACGCAAATAAATATGAACTAAACAGACAAAATAACGACTAAAAAACTAAAACTTCCAATAGAATGGAAACTGTGATTTCTTGACCGCCTGTCACGAAATCAAATTTCATAAACTGAAATCCACTTCCATCCATGTAATCCTGTCAGTTTTCTCCAAGCTACTGCTTCTATTTTGTTCTATAGAATCTTTTTATCCAATATAGTTGTATATTTTGTGGCATTTGGCGGTATAACATGGAGATGAAATAAAACACAATTTCGTTATTTCGCCGGGACAGTGTCCCTTTAACGGCATACAGTACCCCTCCCCTCCCCTCCCCCACACCCCACGCCACGTCCCCCCCCCCCTCCCCCGCCGCACATACAGTGTCTGTTTTTGTACATACAGTATTTTTTTGCTTTTAAACTCTGTTGAACAATAGATAACTACTAGTACCCTTTTTTACCTTTTTACCGTCGCCTGGTTTGTCAGCCGCAAGAGGCTCTGACATTGGTGTTTTAGGAAGGCCTTCGGCCTGCAAGACATAAAACATAGGAATGGTTATATTAACAATAGCCTGCCAGTGGCAGGCGTTCAAAGGGGAAGGGGAAGGAGAAGAATTCAGACACGCGAGAACGCGAAGAGCGCCTGCCACGCAGGCTAGGTTAACAAGAGTCGACAATGTGTAAGCTGGAATAACTGTAAGGTACAGATTTAAAAGCAACCATGATTATTTTCGCTGTAAAAAATATAGCGAATAACATACCGGTTTGAAAAGGCCTCCCCACAATTTGTCCAATATGTTGACCTGTCTTTGTCGATTAACTTGAAATCTTTGTAGCATTTTAAAAGCCTTCTTCTCTTCCTCAGACATTTCTTCTTCCGCAGACTCTAAACCTTTAACTCTGTGAACCAAATCAAAGTGCTGCGCTCTGAGCCCGCGATAAGCAAAATCATAGAAGTCTTTCTTCAAATCCTCACTGCATTTACAAGTCTCCGCAATCATGCTTTGTGTCTCGCTATACAGCTCCTGCAAACTCACGCTCAGATTTTTTAAAAGGTCAAGTTTTATGGGTGTTTCTAGCTGATCTTGGTTTACTTCCGACA